>CM053583.1:306175664-306201014 GCA_028627135.1 Pseudochirops cupreus
GAAATGGAGGAAAAATTGGGACGAGAAATGAGAATGATGCAAGAAAATCATGAAAAGCAAGTTGACAACCTGACTAAAGAAAATAACACCTTAAAAAATAGACTAAATCAAATGGCAAAAGAGGCTCAAAAAGCCAATGAGGAGAAGAATGCCTTAAAAAGGTGAATTTGCCAGATGGAAAAAGAATCTCAAAAGCTCACTGAAGAGAATAATTCCTTCAAAATTAAATTGGAGCAAATGGAAGCTAATGACTTTATGAGAAATCAGATCCAAACAAATGAAAAAGATACAAGGCAATGTGAAATATCTCACTGAAAAAAACCACTGACCTGGAAAATAGATTCAGGAGAGATAATTTAAAAATTATTGGACTACCTAAAAGCCATGATCAAAAAAAGAACCTAGAAATCACCCTTCAGGAAATTTTCAAGGAAAATTGCCTTGATGTTTTAGAACCAGAGGGCAAAACAGAGGTTGAAAGAATTCACTGATCACCTCTTGAAAAAGATCCCAAAAAGAAAATTCCTAGGAATGTTATAGCCAGGTTCTGGAGTTTCCAGATCAAGGAGAAAATATTACAAGCAGCCAAGAAGAAACAATTTGAATATTGTAGAAACACAATAAGGATAACATAGGATCTGGCAGCTTCTACATTTAGGGATTGAACATGATATTCCAGAAGTCAAAGGAGCTGGGATTAAAAGCAAGAATCACCTACCCAGCAAAACTGAGTATAATGTTTCAGGGGAAAATATGGTCATTCAATGAAATAGAGGACTTTCAAGCTTTCTTGATGAAAATACCAGAGTTGAATAGAAAATTTGATATTCAAATACAGGAAGTAAGAGAAGCATGAGAAGGTAAACAGGGAAAATAAATAATAAGGAACTTATCACAGTTGAACTATTTATATGCCTACATGGAAAAATGATAATTGTAACTTATGAAACTTTTATCAGTATGAGGATAGGTGAAGGGAACATAAATGTGTGTGTGTGTGTGTGTGTGTGTGTGTGTGTGTGTGTGTGTGTATATATACACACACATATATATACATATATATGTATACATACATACATGTTTACATAGGAGGGTATATGGGTGTATGAATACATATGTGAGTATGTGTATATATGTGTATAGGTATACATGGACAGGGCACAGGATCAATTGAATAGGAAGGGATAATACTTATAATTGAGAGATGAGAGAGGAATATAATGAGAGGAGATGGGGAGAGACAGAATGGGGTAAATTATCTCATATAGAAGAGGCAAGGGAAAACTGTTACAATGGAGGGGAAGAACAGGAAGGCAAAAGGGAATGGGTCAACCTTACTCTCATTGAATTTGGCTTAAGGAGGGAATGACATACACAATAAATAGGGTATCTTGCCCTACAGAAGAGTAGAAGGGAAGGGAATGAGAGGGAGGATGATGGAGGGGAGGACAGGTTGGGGAGGAGGATAGTTAGAAGAACACACTTTTGAAAAGGGACGGGGTCAAAGTAGAAAATGGAACAAGTGGGGGCAGGATAGGATAGAGGGAAATATAGTCAGTCTTTCACAACATATCCACTATGGAAATGTTTTGTGTAGCTACACACATACAACCTATACTGAACTGCTTATCTTCCCAGTTAGGGTGGGTGATGAGGGAGGAAGGGAAAGAATCTGGAATTCAAAGCCTTAAAATCAAATGTTTTTTTTAATTTATTATTATTATTATTATTTAATTAGTTAGTTAGTTATTTGCATGCAACTGGGAAATAAGATATACAGGCACTGGGGTAAGGAGATCCATCTTGCCCTACTGGAAAGTCAGAGGGGGAGATATAAGAGAGAGCAGATTGGAGGAGAATGGGATCACTATTTTGGGGTGGTAAGTAGGGGAAAGACATGGAGAAAATTTGTAACTCAAAATCTTGTAGAAATGATTGATATAGACTAAAAATAAACATTAAAAAAAGAAAATAGTGCATATAGCCTCCCAATGTGTACTTTGAAAAAGTCATCACTTAGCTAATATACATGGTCCAGATGGCAGAACTGTTGAAGCTACAGAGAGGCAAACATATTCTTGATGTAATAAAACTTCCTAATAATATTTCTGATATAATCATTTAAAAATTAATCTTACTACTTTAAAGTTATGCATGATATGTGTATGTTTTATATATAGGCAGTACAAACCTGTTAGGAAAAGGATTGTCATTTGATATTTCAGGGATTGGGATTGTATGTGGGGCTAAATTATTCTGTTGTTTCAGGTGATGAGAAAAAAAAATCTCTTTACCCTGTAATATTCCCATTATTGGAGAGAAAGTGCAATGTAGACAGATTAGGTAGGAACATAGGTGGAATGCCCTCACATCTCCTAAGCAATAAGAAAGATTTCTGGTGGATTAAGAATGAACCCTATATGGAAGAACAAGCATCTCTACTAGAAATCTCTGATTTTGTAATCTTGTAATACTATAATCCCTGGGTCATTTCCAAGAAGGAGCTAGGATCTTTGCTGGAGGAAGGGGAGAAGAGTAAGGGTATAAGTATATATGTTGTGCCTACTATATGCCAGGCCCTTTGCTAAGAGCTTTGGGGTAGCTAAGTGGCACAGTGGATAGAGAGCAAGACCTGGAGTCAAGAATACCCTGTTTGTCTCAGTTTCTTCATCTGTAAAATGAGCTGGAGAAGGAAACAGCAAACCATTCCAATGCCTTTGCCAAGAAAATCCCAAATGGATTCACAAAGAGTCAGACACAACTGAACAACAATATGCTAAGAGCTTTACAATTATTATCTCATTTGATCCTCACAACAACCCTGCAAGGTAGGTACTGCTATTATTCCCATTTTATAGTTGAGGAAAACTGAGACAGAGACCAAGTGACTTGCCCAGGATCATACAGCTAGTAAGTGCCTGAGATCGGATTTAAACTCAGATCTTCCTGATTCCAGGCTCACTATTCTATCCAGTGTGCCATCTAACTGAAGATAACACGGTTCTTCGAGGCCTTATGGTAAAGGGCAAGATCATTTACAACTCCTTCCTAACCTTATAAATAACCAATTAACCAGCCAGTGGCTAGCACAGACCCAACCAGAAGCAGGAATAGGCTTTTCAGAGACCAATAAATGTTCCCAAAGCCAGCATTCACTTCTTACCATATGCTAGATAGTCAGTAGCTGATAAAAGGGCTGCCAAGCTAGGACTGATCTTTGTAAACTACAGTTATCTGGAATTCTAACGCAGCATCTCAGATAACGTTGTAAACAAGGCAAGCAAAGACTCCATTACCTCCAGCCTTCTTTTTCAGCTCTTTTTTCCGTCAGTGGCATCCCTAGACATAAAAGTGGACCTATAACATAGGCCAGTATAACACATTCACAAAAAAGTAGCTGAAGAATTCAGCACCAGATACTGGACAAAAAATGAAAGAACCTGAGGGGAAAGAAAAGAATCATTCTAGGGAAAGATGATAAAGTTGGAAATGAAAATGATGGTAAAGGTTGATCTATTTGTGTTGGCATAATCTAAAGAAGAAAAGAAGGAAATATCTCTTTTTCTCAGGTCTGCTTCATTCAAATGGGTGTGTCCCTGGAGCCTAACTAGGTAATAGCAACTAACATTTATATACAAACACATTGCTGTTATTGTTCAGTCATTCTTCATGAACCACAGAAAATCAGGCCCTTCTAACCTCCACTATTTCTCAAAGTCTGTCCAGGTTCATGTTCATTTTTTCATGATACTATCTATCCATCTCTTCCTCTACCATCTCCTTTTCCTTCTGCTTTCAATCTTTCCCAACTTCAAAGTCTTTTCCATTAAGTCCCATCTTCTCAATATGTGGCTAAAGTATTTAAACTGCAGCTTCAGTATTTGACCTTCCAGTGAAGAGCCTAAATTAATTTCTGTAAGTATTGATTGATTTAATCTCCTTGCTGTCCAAGGGATTCTCTACAGTCTTCTCCACAACACAATTTGAAAGTGGCAATTCTTCAGCACTCAGCTTTCCTTACAATCCAACTCTCACAGCCACAGCTTTGATTATAGAGACCATTGTCAGAAAGGTAACCTCTCTGCTTTTTGATATGCTGTCCAAATTTTCCATAACTTTCCTTCCAAGGAGCAAGCCTCTTTCAAATTTATGGCTGCAGTTGCTATCTGCAGTGATCTTTGAGCCGAAGAATATAAAGTCTGACATGCTTCCAT
The DNA here is from genome assembly GCA_028627135.1 of Pseudochirops cupreus. Classification (NCBI taxonomy): domain Eukaryota; kingdom Metazoa; phylum Chordata; class Mammalia; order Diprotodontia; family Pseudocheiridae; genus Pseudochirops; species Pseudochirops cupreus. The sequence continues at coordinate 306,179,879 of CM053583.1, forward strand.
TTCTTCTCCCTCTATTTGCCAGGAAGTAATAGGACCAGTCGCCAAGATCTCAGTTGCTTTTTTTTTTTTAATGTTAAGTTTCAAGCCAGTTTTTAGACTCTCTTCTTTCACTCTCATCAAGAGGCTTCCTAATTTCTCTTTACTTTATGCCATACAGGCATAACTCACAGATATTGCAGGTTCGATTCCAGACAACTGCAATAAAGTAAATATCATAATAAAGTGAGTCACACAATTTTTTTTGTTTCCCAGTGCATATAAAAGTTATATTTACACTATACTACTATACACTGTAGTCTATTAAGTGTGCAATAGCATTATATCTAAAAAAAAAAAACATGCTAACCATCATCTGAGTCTTCAGCAAACCATAATCTTTTTGCAGATGGAGGGTCCTGCCTCAACATTAATGGTGGCTGACTAATATAGCGGTGTTTGCTGAAGGTTGGGATGGCTGTGGCAATTTCTTTAAAAAAAAAAAAGACTGCCCCATCAATTGACTCTTTCATTTGAACACTTAGAGGCTGTTGTAAGGATATTAATTGGCTTAATTTCATTATTATTGTGTCTCAGGGAATAAGAAAACCTGAGAAGGAGACAGGGAATAGCTGGCCAGTGAAGCAGTCAGAACACACACAACATTTATTGATTAAGTTTGCTGTCTTTTATTGGCATGGTTTGTGGCACCTTAAAATAACTGCAATAATAACATCAAAGATCAGTGAACACAGATCACCACAACAGATATAATAATAATGAAAAGGTTTGAAATATTTACAGAATTATCTAAATGTGACAAAGAGACATGATGTGAGCATATGCTATTGGAAAAATGTTGCCAATAGACTTGCTCAACACAGGGTTGCCACAAACCTTCCATTTGTAAAAACAAACAAATAAACAAAAACACCCGAAATGTCTGCAAAGTGTTTCAATAAAGCAAAGCACAATAAAACAAGATACATCTGTGAAGTGCTTTAAGATTTGCAAAGTGCCCAATATATTCAGTTAGGGAACTAACCAATGAGGGCCCAGACCTTAGAACCTATGCAAATGGTATGCTTGTGGCCAATCTACATGGAGTTTTGGTGTGCATCGTTATGGAAATGAGGGATAGAGGAGCCTCTTCCCTCCTCATTTTAGGGAATACACGTTTATTCTGTTTCTTGTCAGCATGGTGATGAAAATTCTTTTAATTTGCTCCTGAGCAAAAATTAAATGAATCAACTGTCTTCATCCCTTGTTGTGAGTAAGGCAGAAAGTACTGTAAGCTTGGGCTAGGAGAAGTAGCATGAGTGGAAGTGGTAGTGGCTTCCACTCACCATATTATCTCTCTCACTATAAGCCAATGTAGCTGGGAATACATAGCACTATTATTTCTTTTGTCTATGTTTTTGTATGAATTTTAAGTGAATGAGTATCCAAAACAGAATGGACCAGGGTATAGCAGAGATTCCCCCCAGAAATCAGCTGGTAACAGCAGTAGACTAGTTTGAAGAGAAGCTAGACCTGAAGTGTAACCTGCTTGACCCATCTAAGCAGTAAATCAACCTGACAGCTAAAGCATTGTGTCTGAAAGTAAAGTATTGCCTTTTCCACCAGTTATACTAGAGGAAGTAAATATGGTGGCAGGGACATGGGGTTGGGGGGAGGGCAGATGTCTTGTAACAACTACTTCTAGTTTGAATTCACTGTTCCTAGCTACTAAATGATGTGTAGCAGGGAGAATGCACTCCTGGTTTAAGAAAGGTTTTTGTCTTTTGCCCCTTGCTATATATTTTCATCAAATATCTTTTTTATAAAATTGATATTCAAGAGTTCACCGATATTGGAGAGGTGTTAAGTGGTCAAATGATATTAGAGAGGTTATGCCAGATAGGGGGTTTATAAACAGCATTATTAGACTCTACTATCCCTCAGAATTACCTTGAGGGTAATTAGTAATTGGGAGGTACACAGTAGCAGCAGAAGCAAACTGCCAGTCTGAATATGGGTTAGGATAATAAATCCAGAGTGTATGCTACACACAGCTACAGCTTCTGCCAGTGCTACCTTCCCCCCACCCAGCCAGAGGCTCACAGCAGTTCTTTTCTCACTACCAGGGAAGAGAATGACTTTATCCATTTAAGCCTTTTGTATGCACACTGAGTTCTAACTCAGAAACCAATTCAAAAACTTTTTATCATCATGCTTTAAGATGATAGGAAATTGTACTGAGATTATCCTACTATACTGCCCAGCTGCCTCAGAGGCAAGTGTCTTTGTCGGAAGCACCATGCTTTGAGTTTTTCTAAACCTACTTTCCCAGCTATAAAAGAACAGGGTAGTGCTTCAGAAAGTAGAAAATACCTCTGGTCAGGTCAGGTCTTAGAAAATACAAGGTTTGGGCATGGTGCCTTGGGGGCAGGACGTGTTACAGAAAAGTTAGTGAAGAATTTGCAAAGTACAGCTTACCATTCCACTTCTCCATCCTCACTACTCCAAGGCTCTTGTCTAAAATGAAAACTTGATCTGCATATGGGCTCCATCCAATACAGGAAACCATGGAGGAAGTCCACCCCCATTTGTTTCCAGTTGTACTGTGTAATCTAAAATTTAAGAAGTGAAAGGAATGTGGAAAGACCATAAGAACACTAGGACATGTGAACAAAAGAATGGAGGGACTACTTTAGCAAAAGGTGATGAAGAGGGTGGGAGAGTGATAGATTTCTAGGAAATCCTTGGAGGATTCTTTTAGTCTGGAAGAATTACCAGCCCCAAGCAATCTTGGCAGATTTGTAAAAGTTTATTACGCTTTTCAGCAGGCAGGAGAAGGTTAAGGATAGCCTGCAAAGTGCAGGGTTATAAAGTTTAGTGTTACGCTTTCTAGCAGGCAGGGGGGTGTCAGAGAGAAAATCTGCAAAGTGTAGGAAATAGGGATACTGATTATATAGTGATAAAACCATAAATCTGATATCAATTATGCTAACTATGTGTGCAAAGGTGGAGTTAGGGAGGAGTTTGGGAGTGGTCAATATTTAAAGAAACATGCACTTTTCATATCAACTGCGCATGTGTATTGCCCATAATTCACTGGGAGAAAATTGAGGGGGGGAAGAGGGGAAGTGTGGTTTTTGCCTTGAAACGTCATAAAGTCAAATTTGAATGAGAAGTACCCAGCCTGTTTGCCATCGAAGTCCTTTTTGATAAGATGGATGTTGGGAAGCTGGGCTAATTAGGGTTTCAGGATGAGTCTGTGAGGAGTTATCTTACTGATAATCCATTGAAACATTCATAGTTTGCAGCTGGCCACTAGAACAAAGGAGGTATACATTTCTCTAAGGAATGCTTTTGAAGGATTCATAGGTATGGCTTGTTATCATAGTTATAGAGTTAATGGTTTCAGGGAAAATGCTTTTAGGCTGGGGGCAGGGGAGAGACAGAGTTAATGCTTTACAGCTGGGGGGAAGTGTGGCTTTTACAACTTAATTGCACAGGCTGATGTTACAAACTGATGTTACATACATAGGTACCTGAACACAAGTGAGATTTTTACAGACTGAAGTTACAACAACGTTACAAAGTTACAAAGTCACCCCAAAATGTTACAAAGGCACCTTAGCACCGCATCAGTGATAATCATTTAATATCATATTTTAGCTAAAATCTGATTTAATCAAACAAACTGCTCTGATTAAAAATGCCTTTCCCTGTGTCTGCAACTTCAAAGACCAGAGGTGAAATTCCCCTTATCTTGGGACTTACTCCACAGGAGAACAAAACACACATCCTGAGACCATAAAATGTAAATAGACCCCACTCTGGTTGTTGTCAATTTGCACTTAAAACCAAGGAACTCAGTATCACATATTGATGGTAACAAATGGAAGTCATAAGTTTTGCGACATAGTCATCTTGAATTGGGATGGTTCTAAAATGTATAAAAAGTCTTATGATTCCTCTGTTCACCAGTCAGGAATTAACTCTTGACTCCTTGCACAAGTTCTGTTAGCTTTGGGGAATAAACTCTGTAACTGTGTAATCACTATTGCCTTGTCTCTTGAACCTAACCTTTTTAAGTGTCAACAAATGATACCAGTAAATTATTTGAGTTATTTTCACTGATGTCTCTCATATCATTATTCAATGGTCCAGTGCTCCCTCCCTCTTTCTTTCCCTTTTGTCCCAACCCCCTAAAATAAAAAAAAACCTAATAGTATTTTACTGAGAATGGGTTTCAGAATCAGGTCTGGTTTATCCTAAGAATCTACTGGAGCTAGAGGCTCTAATATTTTACATTTGTAACAATAAGGTTTCCAACCTTTATTCACTGCAAATGTGCAATAGCTCAGGTATCTCACGGGTTAACTATATTTAGAATTAGGTATTTTAATAGATTTTGTAGACTAACCTAGGAACTTAATTACCATTTATAACATTATTTCTGAATTTAAAAGCAATCCAAAGTAGAATTCATTGATTCCACAAGCATTTAAGTGCCTACTATATTCTATGTATTGTGTTAGATCCTAGCAATATTTAAAAAAAAAAAACAGTTCCTGCCCTCAAGATGCTCGCATTTAATTGGGGAGAAAACAATGTAAACACAGATAAATAAATACAAAATATATAATAAATAAATACAAAGTAATTTGGGGGTGGGGCAGGAAAGGGTGGGAACTAGCAACTGGGAGTTCAAGAGAGGCTTCATGCAGGAGGTGGCACTGGAGCTGAGCTTTGAGATGGAACATCATGTACTAGGAACTAGCAGGTAGGGTACTTTGCCTGGAACACAGAGCAAAGGAGAGTAATGTGTAATAAGCCTGGGAGGGTAGGCTGAAGACAGATGGTGGATGACTTTAAATGCCAAACAGAAAAGTTTGTATTTTATACTAGAAGTAACGAAGAGCCACTTGAAGCTTTTTCAACAAGGGAGCGACATGATCAAACGTGGGCTTTAGGAATTTCAGGTTGGCAGCTCTGTGGAAGATGGATAAAAAGGAGTGGCAACAGTCAATAACAAGAACAAATGAAGTGAAACGTGTGAAGCGCTCTGCAAACTTTAAAACATTATATAAATTCCAGCAATTATTGTTATTTTCTGAATAAAAGATGATATGAGTTTGATTTCAGGTGGTTGTGTTGTAAGTGAAGAAAGTGATGGATAGGAGAGATACTGTGGAGGTAGAATCAATAAGACTGCAACTCAATGCAAAGCACATTTATTAAGCATATATTAAGTTCTAGGTATTGTAGAAGGTAAAAGGCTTACAAAAATAGACACAACAAACCATGCTCTCACAGCTTACAATCTAGCAGGGGGAAGAAGGGGAAGATAAGAGTCAAATACAAAAATAACTAGGATAAAAAGGAGAGTTTCATTTAATATAAAGAAATCCAAGCTAAGTGTTATGAAAAATCTGAGGAGGAACTGATCACTTTTAGGGGAGGGAACATCTAGAAAGGCTTCACAGAGTAGTCGGCATCTTGAAGGAAGAGAAGGATTTCACTGACTGGGAAAAAAAATTGAAACAACATGTATAAATTTGGGACAGTCTCCAGAGGGGCTGTCAGTTATGAGTTACCTATTCTATCTTTCCTCTTTAAGGGCAGCTATCCTCTGTTGCACCTATACCATGCTAGGCATCACATGAGCAGTCATTTCACATTAGCTGATAATGATGAAAATTATGATAACCATACTTAATCCAGGAAGCTTCTTCTCAGAGCACAATAATGTACTGCTTATATCATGAAGGGTACATTTTAAAAAATAGACATATGTATGCAATAGTTTATTATTTCTTATATAATAACTGTAGTTGAGAGATCTAGAGTCTATTTTAAAACAGAAAAATTACCAAAGCAAAAATAAGCATCTTAAATAGAGAAGAAAAACCTTGTAAGCCTTGCAGTTCTTAGCATAGCACCTTGGAGCTGGGATGAGTCATCATCCTCGATGATCTTAAACAAGTTTACATATAATTAGAGAGACATGGAAGTTATGGGGCTGTTAGTGATTACTTTTGTTGTTTTACCACAAAAAAACCCTAGCACCAGACACAGCTAATCAACATTTAAGGCTTTGTGTGCGCATTTATATAAGAATTACAACCACCGTAAACAGAAATAAGATTTCTGGTCAAACTTTAAGGTTATGATTCCCACTTCCTTTTCTGAGTCACTTTTTGCAAATTGCAGGCCAAAAATAAAACACATTTACAACCAGGAATGGAATTAAGATAATTTTGATTTTGTAGTTATACATAATATAAAAACACTAAATATATACTTATATATGGTTATATTTCCCTTCATATAGTGTGTGTGTATACATATATATATGTGTGTGTGTGTTTTGTGCACATACCACTTATATATATATATGCATATATATTTGGAAAATTATAGAACAAGCATTCATAAATACATTCATCATATTTATATCTTTACTTCATGTCATTAATAATATTTCTGCTAATTGATTTTAGTTTCAATCACTTAGCTATCAAGAACAACATTAAGAGAGGTGATTATCTTCAGTGCTTATGGAAGAAAGAGGGAAAGTTGAGAATGACACTGAAGCCGCAAATCTGGGTGAATGGAAAGACAGGGATTCCCTCAAAGATACAGGAAGTTTGAAGGAAGGACAGGTTTAGTGGAAAAGAGGAGGATTCCATTTTAGACGTACTGAATCTCAAGTGCCTAAAACTGTTAACAAACAAGTGGGAACATTTTAAGGCAAATGTTCTTCTCCATTCTTCTCTTTCTTACCAGGGGAAAGAAGTGAGATGTCAGGGGAGAAAACATTACACTAGGAATCAGGAAACCTGAGTTCCAGATTTCAGAGTCCCAGCTCTGCCATTAAGTGAACTGACTCTCAGCAAATCATTTGGTTTTTTTGACCATGGTTTTCCTAATTGGAAAAAAAGACAGACTGAAATACATTTCCTTTAATGTCTCTTCCAATTTTAAAGCTGTATTGTTTTAAGTATGGAATCTTCACCTTCTAACCCTTGGTTCAGTACCAGTCTCCATCTTCTGCTTAATACATCTTACCTAAATCTTCACTTTTGGTTACACAGATTCTTTGACCTAAGGCCCCTCATACTACATTGCCCAGACACATTGTATGTAAGCACCTGTCCCTTTATTCACCAATTAGCAGGGTTTCTCATCCTTTATTCATAAGACTAAGATCTGGAGGGCACCATTGAGATTATCTAGGAAACTGAGGTCAAAGAGGGTAAGGAGTTTGCCTAAAGTCACTGAGTTAGTCATCAATCAAGCTAGCATTCAAACTACAGTCATTAATTACATTGTACTTTTCACTATTCCATGCTTCCTGTCCTCAAGGATGTGATTCCTTATTTGTCTGAAAAATACCTGCCTATTTCTCCCTACCAAAGCTAACTTCTCTAACCTCTGATTGAAAAATATATTTCACATGGTACCCTTCTGGACAAGATGGAGATACGTGGAATGAATGATAGTACAATTAGGTGGATCCAAAACTGCAAAGAGTAAGGGATCTATATTCTGCAGGAAGGACTCTTCAGTAGAGTCTCATAGGGCTTATTCCTTTATCTCATCCTGATCAACATTTTTAATGTTGACTTTGATGAAGCCACAAACAGCATATTTATCAAAATTTTAGATATAGATAGATAGATAGATAGATAGATAGATATAGATAGATATAGATATATAAGTATTGGCTGAGAGAACTGGAGATGTTTAGCCTAGAGACGAAAAGATGGAAGGAGCATTTCAGTAGTTTTAAATAGTTAAAGGGTTGTTGTGCAGAAGAGATCTCTTTTGCTTTGTCTAAGAAGACAAAAGTAGGAGCAATGGGTGGAAGATAAAGAGTGGAAGATTTCGATTTAATAAAAGGAAAAGCTTTCCATTAAATTCAATTCACATTTATTAGATAGATACTACATATAACAGTGCATAGCATAGTGAATAAGGAGCTTATTTTAGAGTCAAAAAGTCCTATTTCTGACACCAGCTGTTGGACCCTGGGTAAGTCATTTAACTCTCAGTAGCCTGCCCTACTCCTCTGCCCTATCCAACCCCAAGACTCTAAAACTGAAAGGCAAATATCAGTCTGCGTTGGTAGAAGGTTTTCTTCCTTCTTTTACCAGGGAAATCACAAGTTAAATCCTTAGCACTTAGGACAGTACCTGGAATATAATATGTACTTAAATGTTATTGACTCGACTAAAATCCAAATATGTTAGGTGCTAGGGATACAAAGCCCAAAATTACTAAGAGCCTGTGCCCTCAGGAAGCCTATATTCTACTGGAAGATATAGCATGTACATGATAAAGAAACGCAAGAGTATCCGAGGAGAGAAAGAACACTGACAACTAAGAATAGGAAGAGTTTCCTGTAGGAGGTTGAAAACTGCTAAGGATTTTGAAAGGAAAAGATGAGGAGGGAGTACATTCCAAGCATGGACAACAACTTTGCAAAGGCATAAAGGAAAGAGATGGAATGCCAAGTTGAAAGAATAGCAAATTAACAATTCTGACTAGAAAATGTAGTGTATAAAAGGTAGTATTATAAAATAAGTACAGAAAATAGGCCAGACCCAGACTGCATAGGATTTTTAATGATAATCTAAAGAACTAATCTTCTATTCTAGAGCCAATAGGGAGTCACTGAAGATTTCTGAGCAAGGTAGTAACATGATCAAAACTATACTTTAGGAAGATTATTTTTAGCACCTGAGGGGTGGATGGATTGGAGATGGAGGAGGCCAGAAGTAGGGAGCCCAATTAAAAAGCTATTACAGAAGCATAGCTGAGAGGTGATGGTGACTAGAAACAGACTGGTTGCCAAGTGGGTGGAAAAAAGATATAAGAGATGCAGAAGCAATATCAATAAGACATGGTAGCTAAAGGGTTAATGAAATATAAAGATCTTCTCTGTATATTTATAGGTCTATGACTGCATATATTATCCTTTCTCCTTGGAACAGAGGCCAAGTTCCCAGGACTAAAGGTAAGAGTATACCTATATGATTCCTCTTCCTTGAAGGGTTGGTCACCATTCTAGGAAAATATGGAATCAATCCTGTGTCCTTTTGAATACAGACATTTTGCCTTATCAATTATGGATGTCTTGCTCCTTTGAACTCTGGCCCAGTTCACAGCCACAGCACATCCTGTGCTGAGTGTGTAGAGCCCTGGCACTGAGCCAATCAGGGGCTGACTCACAGCCTCTAACACCTTCAGACTCTGAACCTATCAGTTGCTAAAACACACTGCGCCAATTTTCCTTTGTTTGAAACCGGACATATTCTGGGAAAATTGGTATTTTCCCTCCCAAAAAGGACACTTCAACAGAAACACTTTTTCCCAACCAGGATTCTGAGAATTGATATCAAGGGTCTCCCCGAATGTGAACTGAGATGTTATAGTGCTTTCCCAGTTTGGTGATGTATATAAATATTTCTATTACTCTGTTAAGCTTTATCTTTATCTTTCTATAATTCTTTAATATTGTTTTATATTGCCCTTGTGTGCAGAATAAATGTTACACTGATTTTAATGTGGTATGAAGAGTGCTTGCATTATACTGTGCAATCCAATTCTGTAAAGGGACCTAAAGCAACTGTACATATCTCCTTAATGATACAGCAACTAACTGGATAGAGGGAGTGAAGAAATGCAAAAAACTAAGAAACTGCAAATCTAATTGACTTAGAAGGACAGAAGTACCCACAACAGAAACAGGGAAATTTGTAAGAGTGATGGGTTTAGGTGCAAAGGTAATAAGTTCTGTCTGGGACATGTTGGACTTGAAGCATCATAGGATGCCTCCTGTTGGAAGTCTCTGCTGATCCTCCTGGGTGTCAAAGGACCCATTCCTCCTTAAACTACTTTGCATTTACTTCTCTGTACATGTCCTATCGCCCCACTCTCACCCCAGTAGAACGTAAGCTCCTTGAGTCAAGGATTGTTTCACTTTTGCCTAGAAAATAGCAGATGATTAACAAATGTTTACTAAATTGAAGAGCATGGTGGGATGGAGCCAAGATGGCAGAGTAAAAGCATGAATTTGGGTGAGCTCCTGCACCAACCACCTCCAAAATCTATAAAATATAACTCTAAACAAATTTTAGAACTACAGCACCCACAAAATGACAGAGAGAAACAAATCACCCACTGAAGGCAGCCTGGAAGGCCAACAGGAAGGGTCTATCACACAGGGCTGGGAGCTGAGCACAGTCTGGTGTGAGCCACACAGGCCCAGACCAAGGGCAGACCCAATCAGCTGCACAGAGTGGCTAGGGCAGAGTACAGGAGAGTAAATCACCATCAGCTATGGTGGTTTCCAGACTTCTCAACCCATAAATGCCAAAGAGAAAGTAAAAGGTCAGTCAGGAACTCTGTTGGAACTGGGTGATGGAAGAGCACAGTCCAGTGTTGGCCCCAGGGTGAGAGGTGGCAGCACACTGCCACTTGGCTTCCTCTGGAGCTCGGGCCTGCAGATCATATGGAGACCAAACGACCATTCAGAGAGTAATCACTCTTGCTTTGACCTGCTTGGATCTGCGTCACAGTCTTGGGCAATGGTCCTGGGGGGAGGAATGCCAGTGTCCAGAGCTTGTGGTGACTGTAGAGAGGGCACCATCCTCATATCTCCAGGTGCTGTGAAAACCCCAGAAATTTGGGATACAGCTCTCTTCACTGGAAGCAGAGTTCTACCATGGCAAAGAGCTCAAAAGTCAAGTAATTGGCTGGCAAGATGAGCAAGCAAAGGAAGTGCAATCAGACCATAGAATACTTTATTGGGGACAAAAACATTTCAAAACATGGAACCAGAAGAAGACAACAGAGTCAAAACTCCTCTAGCAAAAGCTTCCAAGAAAAATATGAACTAGTTACAGGCCATGGAGTAGCTCAAGAAGGATTCTGAAAATCAAATAAGAGAACTGGAGGGAAAATTGGGAAGAGAAATGAGAATGATACAAGAAAATCATGAAAAGCAAGTCAACAGCCTGCCAAAGGAGACCCCCAAAAATACTGAAGAAAATAACACCTTAAAAAATAGACTAACTCAAATGGAAAAGAGGTCCAAAAAGCCAATGAGGAGAAGAATGTCTTAAAAAGTTGAATTTATCAGCTGGAAAAGGAATTTCAAAAACTCACTGAAGAGAATAATTCCCTCAAAATTAGATTGGAGCAAATGGAAGCTAATGACTTTATGAGAAATCAAGATACTATAAAACAGATCCAAATAAATGAAAAAATAGAAGGCAATGTGAAATATCTCATTGGAAAGACCACTGACCTGGAAAATAGATCCAGGAGAGATAATTTAAAAATTATTAGACTACTTGAAAGCCATGATGAAAAAAAGAGCCTAGAAATCATCCTTTGAGAAATTCTCAAGGAAAATTGCCCTGATATTCTAGAACCAGAGGACAAAATAGAAATTGAAAGAATTCACCAATAGCCTCTTGAAAAACATCCCAAAAAGAAAACTCCTAGGAATATCATAGCCAAATTGCAGAGTTCCCAGATCAAGGAGAAAATATTACAAGCTGTCACGAAGAAACAATTTGAGTATTGTGGAAACACAATCAGGATAACACAAAATCTATCTGCTTCTACATTAAGGGCTAGAAGAGATCTGGAGGCCAAAGGGTAGGATTAAAACCAAGAATCACCTACCCAGCAAAACTGAGTATAATGCTTCAGGGGAAAATATGGTTATTCAATGAAATAGAGGACTTTCAAGTATTCTTGATGAAAAAAACCAGAGCTGAAAGAAAATTTGACTTTCAAATACAAGAAGCACGAGAAGCATGAGACAGTAAACAGGAAAAAGAAATCATAAGGAACTTATTAAAGTTGAACTATTTATATTCCTACATGGAAAAATGATAATTGTAACTCATGAAACTTTTCTCAGCATGAGGCTAGTTGATGAAAATATATATGTGTATAGATATATATGTATACATACATATATATGTATGTATAGGAGGGTGTATGTGTATATAAATACACATGTGAATGTGTGTATATGTGTATAAATGCATACATAGACAGAGGGCACAGGATCAGTTGAATAGGAAGGGATGATATCTAAAAACATAAAATTAAGAGGTGACAGAGGAATATAATGGGAGAAGGAGAAAGGGAGAGAGAGAATTGGGTAAATTATCTCATACAAAAGAGGCAAGAGAAAACTGTTACATGGAGGGGAAGAGCAAGAAGGTGAAAGGCAATGGGTCCACCTTACTCTCATTGAATTTGGCTTAAGGAGGGAATAACATACACACTCAATTGGATATCTTACCCTACAGGAAAGTAGGGGGGGAGGGAATAAGAGGGGGGATGATAGAAAGGAGGGCAGATTTAGGGAGAGGGTAGTTAGAAACAAGCACTTTTGAAAAGGGACAGGGTCAAAGTAGAAAATAAAATAAGTGGGGGGAGTGATAGGATGAAGGGAAATATGGTTAGTCTTTTACAATATAACTACTATAGAAACATTTTGCATAACTATACATGTACTATCTATATTGAATTGCTTGTCTTCCCAGTGGGGGTGGGTAAGGAGGGAAAAAGGAAAAGAATCTGGAAATCAAAGTTTTAAAAACAAATGTCAAAATAAATAAATAAATTGAATGGCTTATAAATTAAAATAATTATTCCTCAAAAACTGGAATTTAAGAGTTTCCACAATCTGGTTCCAAACTCATTTTTCAGTTTTACTTCACATTATTGTGCATTCCAGTCAAACTGGCCTCTTAAGCATTCCTGGTCTCATCTTTCCTTCTCCTGATTCCAATTATTTGTACAAGTTATTAGGATGCACTTGGAATGGACTCCATCCTCATCACCTGTTGAAGTATTTCTTGTTCTAGAGTAGGAGCTCAAATGTCACCTCTTCAAAACTGTTCTGCCTGATGTTTTCTACCCTACCCCAACTCACTCCCAGCCCCTACCTGCAGATAAAAATGACCTATTCCTTCTCAAATTTTCCTAGGTACTTTTTCTGGATCTCTTCTTGTGCCCCACTATGTTCTAATATAGCTGATGTCTTGTCCTCACTTCTACCGTTATATCATGAGCTCCTTGAGAGCAGGGATTGTGTCATTTTATTTTTTCATCTTTGTACCCCAGTGCCTTGCACAGCACTTAATAAACATTCATTGAATTTATTCTCTTTCTCCAGAACTACAGAATGCTTATGTTATTGTACCTGTGGTTTTACCAAAACTATAGGAATGATCTAGGCATCTCCCCATGTCTAAAAACTGCCTCATTTCACAGAATTATTAAGTCTGCTGTAATAATAATGAAATATTCACAACACCCACAGTGGTTATAAATATGCTAGCATAGTTTTGAATCACAAAATGTAGCAGACTCTCCACATGGAGGGCAGAACCAAAGCAGAACCAGAAAGACAAGTCCCAGAACCAGAAAGCCAAAGTCATTGTAGTAGTCATGAAGTGCAGTGAACAACCACATTCCCAAGCCTTCACAACAGAATAGGCTCCTTTAAGCAGGGATCCTTCTCTCCTCAGCCTGGCTTTTGGAAGTTCTTGGCAAAAGTTCCCAAAAGGAGAGTCTTGGCAAAAGTTGCAGCCTCCCGGTGCTCACTGACAGAAAATCTGACCATCCTGCTAGTTCTCTTCCTTATATACAGTATAGCTCTGCCCCATTCTGCCCCTTCCTGTTACATAAGCAACTTCCTCCCAAGGTGTTAACCACTTCTGTGTTAATTAAATAGCTTAAACAAGGTGTTAACTTGAAACAAGGTGCTAAGTACCTGCTTACTTGCCAATACAAAGGGGCATGGAAGATCTTCAGATTCCATTAACATTACATCTGCCTAAGTTTTCCTTCCCAAACAAGACCAAGAAATTTTCCCCTTGAGGATAAGAAGAGAGTATAGAGGAAGAAGAGAAACCAGGGGAGAGGCAATACCATGGCAGAAATAGCCTGGAATTCAAGAGGCTAGGCCTCTAGCTCTCTGCCACGTACTAGTTGAGTGAATCTGGCTTCTTAGCAAAAAATAAAATTTTGGAAAATTTTTATTTAACTTTTAAAAATTTAATAATGCTATATCAATCAAACATATCAGAAATTCATATGGGGAATAAATACCATATGTAATAAATAGGGGGTTTCTGGTTTTTCTATCATATGTTTTTTCAAATTTTTTTGAAAAAAGATAAATTTTAAATTAACTTTTAAAAATTTAATATGACCACAGCACAGACATTCTATTTTACACCCAAAAAACCACATGATGACATATTTTATAAATGTGTACATATATAAAATTATGCTAGTTTTTATGAAAAAATGAATACTGACATAATAGTTTATGTACAAGACATCCATGTTAATGTTGTGTAAATTCAGTGCAAGACATTGAAAGTACCTGAGGGTTGGCCTATGAATTTTTTTAAAAAGTATTTTCATAACTGCATTTCAAGATAATTGGTTTCCCTTTTGATTTTTTTAATATTTTATTTAAATAATTCTGAGAATGGGTTCACAGGCTTCACCAGAGTGATAAAGTAGCTCATGAAACTTAAAGAAAGTTAAGAATTCTCAGGGGTTTATACACACTTTGCTGTTTATTTTAATTAAAGCTACATATGCAAGTTTCCACATTCCAGTGAGAAGGCACTTAAATCTCTAATATAATGTCTTAGTAAGTTATTTTATGGCCTTAGCTTCCTCATCTGTAAAATGAGGGAGGGGGTGTCTAGATTGGGGTTCTTAACCTTTTTGTGTCATAGACCCTTTTGGCAATTTGATGAGGTCTATGAACCCTCTCTCAGAATGATATTTTAAAATGCAAAAATAAAATATGTAGGGATACCAAAAAACCAATTATATTAAAATACAATTTTAAAAATATTTTTAAAAGAAGTTCACAAATCCAGATTAAGAACCTCTAGACTACAGGATCTCTAAAAGTCTCTCCCAAAACCTGACTCCAACAGTAGGTTTAGGTGCTTCTGAAGTAGAAGCTGAAGATATCAATATCCTAAAGAACTCCTAACTTCAGAATATTCTGGCACTGTAACTTATGATGTTCTAACATTCTAGAATTCTAAGGGAACATTGAGGAAGGTAACATTTAGTAGGTAGAAGAAGAAAAAAGGAAAAGGAAAAGGAAGAGCCAAAGAAGTAGAAAAACCAGGAAAGTACATGTGTCACAAAAGCTAAACAGAGACAACAATGTTTTACTTATCTTGGAATACCTCAGTGTCTTCACAAAGTAAGCATTAAATAAATATTGGTTTAAATTGAAATACAGATGAAATTACATGGCCTACTGAAGAGTAGTCATGACTTCCTTTCCCTTGAACTGTCTACAATTCCAATGGAAGTCAAGATTTTCTTTCAATATTCAATGGCAGCCTCTGGGATTTCTAATCATTAACATCAGAATTATCATTTTTTTCCACCAGAGTCAAAGCCCTGTGGGATATTCATATGCTTAGATTCTGGGCAGGAACCACCAGGACTTATTATAGCCCCAGAGTCTGGTGGCAGCATGGAATTTGGAACCAGAAGTCATCTTGAACCCTCATTTGCCCAATTCTTTCACTGAACAAGTGAGAGAATAGAGGCCCAGGGAGGTTAAGTGATTTGCTCAAGTTCACACAGGTGATTAGTAGCAGAACTGGGACTTGAACCCAGATCTCTCAGCTCTAAATATAATGTCCTATTATGTCACACTGTCTCTGGGACATAATAGAACACCACTTGGTTGGTGTTGGAATTTGAAGTTACCACCTCAAAGTTTGTTATAAACTAGCATTCAGGGAATGGCCCCACACTATACAGAAAAATTATATAATATCAAAATAAAGTGCTATGTATGTATATATATACATATACATATATATGCATATATATTGATTATATATGCTTTCATATATAGTATATGTGTATATATGTATGAATGTATTGTTATTCCACCCTCTACCATGGTGCAATTAGTAAAATTTGTTGAAGCTAATTGTTTCCACATCTGTAACACATTCAATCTCACAGCAAGAATCCCTCATTCTGTATAGAAAATGATAAAGAAAACTATTGGGAAAGTATTGTCAATAATTATGAAATCTTGAGCACCAAAATGGAAGATAAAAGACCAAAGGTTGTGTTTTTCTCACTGTTACCCAGTGAAGACAAAGGATGCAGAAGGGAAAATTTAATTTGAGATGTGAACAGTTGGCTATATCATTGTATTCATTAGCTTTCGTGTAAAAATAACTTTAACTACTAAGGAGATTAAACTTGCATCACTATATCTAGTTGGCAAGGCTGGTACTGAAGGAACTTTATCTGCGAGGGAAATTGAATTGCTATGGGAACAACCCCAAAAGCCCTAGAGATGGCAGTGATGAAGCTAAAGAAGCTCCTCTCCTTGCTAGAGAGGTTGAACATGAAGTGCTTGTGTTTCCTGTTAACAGCAGTGTTGTGGGTGAGGGGGAGAGCTAAAGCAGGGAGAGGTACACTCTTCAAAGGGAGAGGATATAAGCAAGTATTGATATTGTTCAGACTGGGTAGGGAAGTACCACCTGACCTTTCACAAATGGCAGTACTACTTTGTTAATAATAAAACCATGATCTGAAAATCCTGGGCTTATATTAGACTGGAATCACTATACTATATAAGAGGAGGCTTTAGAAAAAAATTTAAATAGAAACTCACTGAATATCCCTACTAGAAAATTGGTTCACTGAGGAACAATCTCTAGTCTCTAGAGTCAATAGTAAGATTTTATTTCAGTTGTAAACCTATTCTGAACTACATTAAATTTCCAGAGTGGATAGCTTGTGAATATAGAGGAAGGGTCTGACATTACCCAAAAAGCAAAAATGGGTGACAGTGCTATGAATTTGCTGTACTGATAAAAGCTCCAAAAGGGCCTCTTATTAGGAACTCAGCAAACTAGAAGGGCGAGATGATATACTGCAGAATCTTGGACTCAGTAAAAACCTGGTTTTGAATTCTGCCTCTAACACTTACTAGTTCTCTGACAGGAAAATCATTTAGCCTCCGTTTCTTCTTTTGTGTGGAAAAAATGGCTGGAAATCTCAACCATTATACCTTTCAAAGATCAATAACCATTATAGAAAGTAGGGAAAATCTGCAGGAGTTTGCATTCTGTGTTTGTATTTCTATCACAGCTATTGCAGACTATTATATGTATAGGCTAATCTCCCATCTGGAGGAGAAGGTGAAGGGATATGAAGAACTCCTCTCCATATTCCAGGTTGTTATGAAGCAAGACAGGTTCCTAAAGGAACAGAAGTTAGTATTCAATGGGGTAAAGGGGATCTGAGGTAGGAGAGGGGAGACTTATGTCCCTTTTCAGAATGTTGGAAAGTGGAAGACTGTTACACAGAAAAGAAAAACAATTCCAAAATGCAAACCTTAAAAAGAGAAAAAAGACTTGAGGGAGTCAGCTCCACCAGCCACCAGTTCCAATGGGAAGTCTAAATCTTCCAGCCTTTAAAATTCACAAAGTCATCCTCTGGCATATTTTCCTTCTAAAAACCTATCTTTAAAAATCTTTTCATCATCTGGGGAAGAGAGGAATGGGAAGAAGGATGATAACTCCCTCTTGACTCTCATACTAAGCCCTTCTCCCTTGCTGCCCTCTAGTATAGAAACAAGGAATGTGCCTCCTCAGAAAACTCCTGAATTTTAACTACTTATCTGCTCAGATCCCTTTTATGATATACATTGTTCCAGAGTATAAATAATTCTTTCAACCAGTCCCAATACATAGACTTAGGGTATCCAACAATAAGAGTCCTGGACAGATAATCTCCCCAATAGTTCTTTACAAATGCAAAGAAACCAAAAGCATCCTAGATGTTGCTCACATAATGTAACACCCCTTCTGGGACTACTTCCTTCTTACTTCGTTACCATTACAGAGGCACACTGGACTACTTCTCCCCTTGGATTTCTAGAGGTAACCTTGAGAGGTTGGGGTTTTTTTTAGTATGATATATGGTTCACAAGCCCCCATTTATTATTTTTCCTGTTGATTACCAAAGCTAATATCTTTTAGATTTAGAAAAAGGTACTTACCAGTAAATATAACAAGAATAATTGTTACAAAAACATTCCTCAAGAGTCTATAGCATAATCTTCCACAAATGCCCATAGGGTCTATGGGAAGAGTGAGCACACATTTAAACTAAGATGGCAAGATATAAATGGAAAGAATGTATATGGAAAAGGGATAACTCACAACTTCCGGTTATTGAAAGCCCTTTCCTTCCTTTGCAGAGTACTCAACAAGTTCCCAATGAGATGAAGCTCCCCACTCTAGTGAAGGCCCTCTTTACCTCATGACAGGTTTTCTGCAATAGTCTGCTAGTAGGTCTGCCTGCCTCAAGTCTTTCTCCACTCCAATCCATTACCTCCGCAGCCACTAAAATGATTTTCCTAACGCCCAGGTCTGATCATGTCACTCCCCTCCCATTCTCCTTTCCCCGTACCTTCCCCCCCCCACACACACACACTGAATAAACTCCAGTTGCTACCTATTGCCTCCAGAATCAAATACAAAATGCTCTATTAGACATTTAAGCACTTTATAACCTAGCCCCCTTATTCTCTTATATCTTATGCTACAATACATATTCTTTAAGCAAGTGACACTGGTCTCCTGGCTATTACACAAACAAGACACTTGCAGCTCTGGCCATTTTCTCTGGCTATCCATGTTCTCTCACTTCTGCTCTGACTGTTGATCTCCCTGGCTCCCTTTAAGTCCTAACCAAAATCTCACCTTTTATAGGATGCCTTCTTCATTCTCTCTTAATTCCAGTGCCTTTCCTCTGTTAATTATTTCCTGTTTATTCCATATATAGCTTGCTTTGCATATCTTTGTATGCATGTTGTCACCTCCATTAGACTGTAAGGTGCTTAAGAGCAACAACTGTCTTTTGCCTCTTTTTGTATGCCTAGCACTTAGCACAGTGTCTGGCACATACTAGGCACCTAGCAAATTTGCTTACTGATTTATCCCATATATAGTTTACTTTGTTTACATCTGTTTGCATGTTGTCTTCCCCATCAGATTGTAAGTTCCTTGAGGGCAGGGACTATCTTTTGCCTTTTTGTATCCCCACCACAGAACACACAGAAGCTATTTAATAAATCTTTAATGATTGATTGATTGCTGGGCTCTGAAGGTCAGTGCCTTTTCAGAGCTGGTAGTTACACTTTTCTCAACCCCAAAGAAGTCACAATTCCTGAAGCTGTAGTCCTCAGTGTATTCAGTTGCCTAGTTTATCCTCAGGGCACTGCTATGGAAGGTCAGCTCTGACAGGAAGTCCACATATTCAAACCTTTCAAAGTTCACAAGATTGTCTTCTGATCAAAAGGGGAAATGGGGAAATGTCACACTATCTCTGGGCTCACTTCACTCCCAGCATCATGCTCCCTATATAGTCCTCTAATAAAGAAGTACAAGAAGTCTCCAACCTCCAAGTACTCCTGGAGCTTGATTGCTTCAGATCCTTCCTCACATAGACCAAGAGGGGTGAAATTCTTTCAACCAGTCCCAGTACATTTGATTTCATCCAACAGTCTGAAGTACTTCATTCTGTTAGTGAATCAATAAATGTTTATTATACACCTATATGCTAGTCACTGTGCTAAAGACTGGAGATGACAAAGAAAGGCAAAAGACAGTCCCTTTCAAAAAGCTCATGGAATAATAAGGGAGACCACATAAAAACAATTATGTACAGACAAGTTATGCACAAGATAAATTGGAAACAATCAACAGAGGAAAGTAAGTAGAATGAAGGGAGATTTGGCAATAGTTTCTTATAAAAGGTGGGATTTCAAGTTGGAACTTGAAAGAAGCCAAAAAATCTCTGAGGTGAAGATGAGAAAGGAAATCATCCCAGCCATGGAGAAAAGCCAGTGAAATGCCTAGTCTAGAGATGAATGTCTTGTACAAGGGACAGCAAGGAGGCTGCTGGATTGCAAAGCACCTGGGAGGGATGAGGTGGAAGGTGTAAGAAGACTGGAAAGTTGGCCAAGATGGCAGCATAGAAGCAGGAAAACACCACAGCTCCCACATAGTCACCTCAAATACCCATAAAATATGACTCTAAACAAATTTTAGGGCTCCAGAACTCACAAAAATACAGAAAAACACATCTCCTGCTGAAGGCAGCTCAGCAGAAAGGGCTCAGCGCAGCACGCTGGGAGCTGAAACCAGCACAGCCTGAAACCACGGCTTGGCCACGGGGCAGCCACAATGAGCTGCAGCTGAAGCATTCAGGAGACTGGATCACTGGCAGCTGTGGCAGTTTCCAGAACTATCAATCCCTAAGAAAAAAAGACAAAGTGAAAGGTCAGTGGAACTCAGCTAAATTTGGGGGAGAAAAGCAATCTGGCCAAATTGCCTCCAGGGCAAGGAAGCAGCAGAAGCAGCGGCCTGGCATCTGCTTTCGCTTGACTGCTTCAGAAGCTCCCGGCCTGCAGACTTCAGGGGGGACAAGCAATCATTCAGAGGCTAAGTGCTCTTGAATTGAGCAGCCTGGATCTGGATCATGGTCTTGGGTGGTGGTCCTGGGGTGTATTTTCAGTGAGCCAAAGCTGGTGGGGCCTGCAGCAACCTCCTAATAGCTCTGGCAGCTGCAAAAATCCCAGTAATTTGGGACAGCTTTCCCCTCTGGAAACAGAGTTCCACAGAGCTAAACAGTCAAGTAATTGACTGGCAAGAACATGAGCAGGCAAAGAAAGCAAAGTAAGAACAGCAATGCAACTCTAGATTCCTTCTTGGGGGACAAAAAGGATCAAAGAATGGAACAGGAGGAAGACAACACAGTCAGAACTCCACACCAAAAGCTTCCAAGAAACACGTAGACTTCCTGCAAGCCATAGATCAGCTTAAGAAGAATTTTGAAAACCAAGTAAGAGAAGTGGAAGAAAAATTGGGAAGAGAAATAAGAATGATGCAAGAAAATCATGAAAAGAGAATCAACAACCTGACTGAAAAAAATAACACCTTAAAAAATAGATTAACTCAAATGGCAAAAGAGGCCCGAAAAGCCAATGAGGAGAAGAATGCCTTAAAAAGTCGACTTTGCCAGATGGAAAAAGAATCTCAAAAGCTTT
>CM053583.1:306201514-306218055 GCA_028627135.1 Pseudochirops cupreus
AAAAAAAAAACCAAAAAAAAAACCCCAACATCATGTTTTAACAAAAAGAAAAAAGTCTTACACCAAGTTTTTACTCACATACACACAAATCTCTCTTCTGTTTTGGTGTATGCATTTACATGCTTGTGCACACACATGCACATGCACTATCTGAGATCTTATGAGAACAAAGTGAGAGAAAGTCTAGGCTTAGATAATAATACTAACATTTATATAACACTTTTATAAAGTGCTTCAAATATGTAGGGGTGGAAGTCTATTAAATCAATCACCCCATCTCCATTTATCATAAATATTAAGATAATCTATATCCTATACTTTTATCAGACGAGAACAGGTCTATTGAATCAAATGATCAAAGGCATTAAACTATGTGCAAAAATCAGTTTAAGGAGCAAAATAGCCCTATCCTTGGGATGAAAAGAAATGATGTTACACAGGAAGGGTATTGGGATCGGTGGAGGTGTTAGCCATGCCCAGAAGGGAACAAGCTAGTTTTGAATAGGATAGTTTCAATCAATTCTCTTAGAGGAAATAATTTGAGGGCGAACAGAGAGAGTCATAGGCATACTAGCAATATCCACAGAATAGTAGTGGCTTATTACGATGTTCTCATCAGGACAAGCTAGAAACACTGAAGGAAGACAGATTTAAGATTCTATAAGGATTGGGGCAGCTAGGTGGTACAGTGAATAGAGCCCCAGCCCTGGAGTCAGGAGGACCTGAGCTCAAATCTGGCCTCTGACACTTAACACTTACTAGCCCTGGGACCTTGGGCAAGTCACTTAACCCCAATTGCCCTGCCTTCCCCCCTGCAAAAGCAAAAAAAAAAAAAAAGATCCTATGAGGATTCCAGTAGAGTCACACCATTCCTGAGGAGAACTTCAAAAAAACCCCATAAAAAGGAGAAAAGGATTTCTGGCATTTGGGAGCTATAAATTTATTCCTTTGCCACATGTGTATAAAGCTTGAGCCCATTTTTCCCAAGACTCTCTATGTACTTGTGAGAAGGTATGTCTCTGGTTGGAGGTGTGAGGCAGGACAGGGAAATGGTTTTGCCAAATGTTCTTACTATACCACCTTGGTAAATAATTGTTTCTAAAAACCAATTGGGTGGGGCAACTAGGTGGCGCAGTGAATAGAGCACCAGTCAGGGAGTCAGGAGAACTTGAGTTCGAATCCAGCCTAAGACACTTGACACACTTACTAGCCATATGACCTTGGGCAAGTCACTTAACCCCAATTGCCCTCCCCCCTAAAAAAAAGCTAAAAAATAAAAAAATAAAAACCAATTGGGCTTCTAGGTGGCCCAGTGGATTGAGTGCCAAGCCTGAGGTCAGGAAGACTCATCTTCCTGAATGCAAATCCAGCTTCAGATACTTACTAACTATGTGACCTTGGGCAATTCATTTAATCCTCATCTGTAAAATGAGGTGGAGAATGAAATGTTAAACCACTCCAGTATCTTTGCCAAAAACCCCAGATGCACTCAAAAAGAGTTGGAACACGAGAGAACAACATTAAACACTGGGACCCACCCCCTTTCTTCCGTAAATTCTCTCCTTCATGACTTCTGTAGCAATTTTATTCATTTCCAAGTCAATTCAACTTTAAATGTCCCTTCCTCCTAGCTTCTCTTTCTTTTCTGGGAAGTTCTTACTTTAAAAGAAGATTTCCCACTTTGTCTGTATTAGTCCACCACTGTCCAAACTATGAATAGTACTACACATATCTGTAGCGCTTTAAGATCTGCAAAGCACTTTCCTCATAATTCTATGACTTTATGAATTATTCCATGAGAAGCGATATGAACATTTAAAATTCTTCACCTAGAATAAAATGGCAAGTTTCATATTGTTCCAAATTTCAACAGAAAAAAAATGTAGTTCTTTTCCTCTCTTTTAGAAAGCAGCTGTCAGTTTAACTTATCCCAAAATGCTGTCAGTGATGAGCATGACTGAAAATGCATTTTATCTGTAATTAGAGAGATTGCATTAAACACTATTATTTGCAGACACACATCGAATTAACCCTAATCAAGACTAGCAAATAGTGGAGTATGCCTATTTTTCTCCTCAAAATTTTTAGAAAAATGTGACAGTTGACACATAAAGG
Source organism: Pseudochirops cupreus (assembly GCA_028627135.1). Classification (NCBI taxonomy): domain Eukaryota; kingdom Metazoa; phylum Chordata; class Mammalia; order Diprotodontia; family Pseudocheiridae; genus Pseudochirops; species Pseudochirops cupreus. Next base: position 306,203,630 of record CM053583.1, read on the forward strand.
ACAATGCTGATGAGATTTCTTTACATCAATGTCAAATGGTAATTGTAATTGCTTTTTAAAGTGTTTTATGCAGTTCCATTAGTAAATCAAAAGTTGCCACAAATCAAGCTGATACTTTTTGCAACATGGGTGTTGTTGGCTGTGCATTCAAAAACAAGCTTAGTGAACTGATTGTCTAAGGACTTAAACATAGCATCCATTTTCAGATATAATTAATTCATGTTGATTTATGTGATTATAGTGAAAATCAGTGGATTATATATCATGGCCTTTATTTATTCTTTTTTTGATCACTGACAATGTCCATATCAGAATTTTGTAGGAGGTTTTCAGTAATAATCCCTTTCTTACCCTTAGACTGATCACTTATTCTGAATTACCTTTTTATTAATTAGAACCTATTGATACATACCAACTACTTACTGAATGCAAGGTGCTGTTACATTGTACTAATTACTAAGGTGTTTCTTTAACTCAATTCAGGAGTCCATTATGAAGAGCCTACTAAATATACAAGGTCCTATGTCAAACTCTGGAAATACAAAGACGAAAACAAAACAATTCTTGTCTTCAGGAAACTTCCATACTACTGAGCAGATATAGCACATTCTCAAACAAATATATTATAAAATATATAAACTAAATAAGAAATCATCGTGGGGGAGCACTAACAACTAAGAGGATCTGGAAAATCATAATGTAGGAGGTTGCACCTGAGCTAAGCTTTGAAAGATGCTAGGAATTCTGAGAGGCAGAAATAAAATGGAAAATTATTCTAGGCATGTAGGGAAAACCTGCAACATGTATAGGGAATAAACAAGTAGATGAGTTGGAACATAGTTTTATAATGATTATTTTGATAGATTTATAAAGGACCGAAGACTAATTAGAAGGCTATTGCAATAGTACAGGCAAAAAGGTGCTGAAATGCTGGCCTAGGACAATGGCATGTGAAGATAAGACTGGGTTGGATGTAAGAGGTGCTCTAGCAATGTGTACTTGATGAGATTTGGCAACTTATTGTCTATAAAGGGCAAGGAAAAGTGAAGAAGTAAGAATAAATCTGAAGTTGTGAATCTGTAAATCTGTGAACTTTAACAAAAAAATAGGGAGCTAGGAGAGATGGATTTGGTAGTGGGAAGGGAATGAAAATTTTGAGTCTATTCATTTGGAGGTAACTAAAAGACCTCCAGGCAAACAAAGATACTCAGCAGGCAACTGACAAAGTAGTGCTCAAGAGATAAGTATTAGATACATAGATAGAGGATGTTTCTAGGTTTTGATGATAATTGAACCCATGGAAACTGTTTAGATCACCAAGAGGAAGAGTGTAGAATCAGAAGAGAAGAAGGTCCAGGATGGAGCCTTGGAGTACAACCACTGTGTAATGGTAATGGGAATTAGAAGATCCCTGCCCCTTAATAAGCCTAAGGGAATTTGAAGATTTACCCTGAATAGACAAAATGGAATCCCTGGAGCCTGTGGTGGGAGGAGTTTGCTGAGGGGTGGAGCAGAGTCCACAGGAAGCTGGGAGTCAGAGCAGTTAGAGCTGGAAGGAGGAGAAGAAACACCCAAGGAGACAGCTAGACTTGTGAGTGTTTGTTGGTGGAAAGGCTAAAGGATGGTGTGGCTCCCTGCTCTGCTTCTGTATTAGCTTCTTTGTTGTTATGATGGATTCAGTTTCCTGGTGTTGGGATTTGTCTCTCTGGTGTCTGAATAAATGGTTTGCTTCTGTCTTATATATGGAGAGTCTGTTATATTTTGCAATTGAGAACTATGCCAGCATATTCATAGTCACTGTTGGTGCTGTGAATGTTGCATTGGCAATACATATGGTTATAAGGTAGGACAAGTGTTTCACATGATTGATGATCCTTAGAGCCAGAGAAGGCAAGTGGGGTGACAAGTCAGAGTCAAAAAAGTAGGGAAAACATCCAGGAGAGATCAGTGTTATGAAAGCTGAGGAAGGAGAGAGTATCCAGGAAGAGAAGATTGTTAAGTGTGTTCAGAACTTCAGAGACATCAGGAAAGATAAGTACTGATAGTCAGGTGGTACATTGGATAGACTGTTGGACCTGAAGTTAGGAAGATCTGAGTTCAAATCCTGAATCAGACACTTACAAGTTGCATTATCGTAAGTTATTTAACCTCTCTGTCTCAGTTGCCTCATCTGTGTTCTCATTCTTATGAGGATAAAATGTGATCATATTTGTGGTTTACTTTGTAGATCTTAAAATGTTATATAAATGGTAGGTATTATTACTGAAAAACAGCCACTCTATTTAGAAATTATAAAATAGTTGATACCTTTGGAGGGAGCAACTTCAGTTAAGTTGGTGAGATGAGAAGCCAGATTGCAAAGAGTTAAAAAGAGGGTGAGATTGCTAGAGATATACTTCCAGAGAGGAGACTTCATCATGTATATAATCAGTTTTGAAGGAACCAGAAGATTAAGAGAGAGTAAAGATTAGAGAAAGACTTGACCAATTAGAGCCAGCTAGGTGGTAAAATAGATGAGAGCCCCACCTTGGAGTCTGGATGACCTAGACAAATCAAGCCTCAGACACTAGCTATGTGCCCTTGAGCAAGTCACTTGACCACTGTCTGTCTCAATTTCCTCATCTGTAACACAGGTTACTGTGAAAATGAAATATTTTTAAAGTATTTTACAAACCTTGAAAAGCTATATAAATACAAGCTATTATCATTATTACTATTATTGATACAGTAAGCTGATGGAGAAAGCAAAAAGGAATGAAATCAAGAGCACAAGCAGAGGTGCTAGTTCTGGCAAGAGGAAATGGTCACCTATTCCTCAGATACTGGAGCAAAAGAAGAGATACTGGGCATGAGAATGAAAAATTTTGAGGTGTAAAATTGGGAGGGAAAATAGAAGGATCAATAGAGATAGTCTCTTTTTTCAGAAAAGTAGGAGACATGATAGTTTGCTAAAAGGAAGAAGAGTGGCCTAGAAATACTTTGAGAATAGAGGAGAAGGTTTGGATCAGTGACTGGGGAAGTAAGAATAGAGTCAGCCAGCGAAGGATAAAAGGTATAACTATAGCAGTGAGAGTCCAGTTGAGATTAGTAACATAAATTTAGAATGGAGCAAGTTAGCAGAATCGTATGACTTCCTTCAGTAGAAATCAGCAATATGGAAGTGAATGTACGACATACTGAAAGTATGACTATTTTAATACGTAAAATGTAATGAAATTAGAGCTCACACACATCAGAAGGTTTTACTATAAAACGTAGAAATCAAATCCTTCTCAAAATACGTTAATCCACAGTGTTTTGGGTGCCCACATAATGTCAAGAGACCTAGAAGAAAGCTACCAGCACATTTATTTGATCTCTTGTAGAGGATTTACTATAGGACATTAGGCCAGTCACACAGAGTCAAAAGACATGGACAGGTTGTGAATAGTACCATTGGAGAGAATACTCACACTGATGAGATGAGGCATTAAACTTTTGGTTTAAAAAAAAAAAGGAAAACTATGCACATGTATATAGGTGTATGTACACATAGATTATATGTAATATATAAGATTGATGTCTACTTTTTTATTAAGATGTAATAAAACAGATTTTCTTCCACTCAAATTCTTTTCATTCTTAAGAAAGAGATATTCTTCCCTGTCAAAACATTTTCATTAGCAGAAACTGAAATAGCTCCCAAAGGCACCAAGGTCATGTTGACTTTCTATTATTTTTTCTTTTAGTAACCAAGAAACCTGGAATCATCTTTATTAATCAACCAGAATTTATTTAAGATTATGACCTCATTGGAGAGAAAGACTAACATGAATGAAACAATTAGAGAGCCATCACGATTTGGTTCCTCTAGTTTGTTACCCTACTGTACCAAGAAAAGGGTGAGGGGAGAATAAGTGGGATGGAAGGGAATAAGCATTTATTAAACACCTACTATTCGCCAGAAATCGCTAAGTGTTTTTACAACTATTACCTCATTTAATCCCCACAACCCTTGAAATAGTTGCTATTATTAGCTCCACTTTACAGCTGAAGAAACTAAAGCAGTCAGAGGTTAAATGAATTGTCAAGGGTCACAGTAGTAAGTATCTAAGGCTAGACTTGAACTCAGATCTTCCTGACTCCAGGCCCAGCACTCTATCCGCTGTGCCACCTAGCTGCCCCAAGCATTTTTTAAAGCATCTACTATGAACCAGGAACTATATTAAGTATTTTACAAATATTATTTCATTTGATCCTCACAACAACCCTGTGTTTGCACGGGGTCTGATTATGGCATTGGTCTCATTTATCGACACTTCAGACACAAACATCAGCTGAGCCTCATCACAGACAACTGGCCTGTCAGGAACTCTGCACCTACAGGGGCTCCTACTTCTTTCCCCCAGTGATCCTCTATGCTGATATCTCACGACACACATGGACTAGAATCTCCCTGATCGCAATGAGTTGCTGCTGTATGAGGGACGAAGATAATAAAACCCTGTCCTGAGTCAGCAATCAGAGCCCTGGACCCTGGGCTGGACACATGGAATTCACACAATAAAGGGAGGAAGAGGGACAGGTTTCCCACAGTTATTAAGGATAGAGGCATCCTATAGGGTCCCTCTTCCTTTATAATGCCATCAAAACAACATTTCTAGAGCACAGAACTGACCATGTCATACCTGCCCCCTGCTAAGTTACCTGGAGGATCAAATGTGAAATCCTGCTTGGCACCGCCTACTGTACACCCAGTGTCTGGCAGCACCTTTGACCCAGTGACACCTGCATCCTTGCTATTTCTTGAACAATAACCTCTGTCTTCAGACTCTGGTGTTTTCCCTCCCTGTCCCCCACACCTACAACGCTCTCCCTCCTCGTTTCTGCCTCCTGGCTTCCCTGGATGCCTTTAAGTCCCAGCTAAAGTCTCATCTTCTATAGTAAGCCTTTCTCCAACCTTTTAAATTTAATTCAAGTGCCTTCCCTCTACTGAGGGAATATCAGCAATCTAAAGCTCCAACTTATACTATATATAACTCATTTGTACATAATTGTTTACATGTCATTTCTCACATTATCCTGTTAACTCCTTGAGATCAGGTATGGTCTTTTGAATTTGTTTGTATGCCCATCATTCAGCAAAGTGTCCTGTAAATGATAGATGTTTAATAAATGCTTATTAGCTGACTGATAAAGCACTACTTCCTTCAAGAAGCTTTTCATTGAAGAAGAGAAAGAAACAGGTTTCCCGGCCAACAAAACGTTTACATTACACCCCTCAGGCCTTCCTCAAACTAGTTCCTAAGAATAGATTGAATATATTTTCACTGGATAAAGTTTTGGGAACTTCAGAACTTCTAGCATCTGATGAATAAAACTGGAACCTATGCAATGACATCTGCAGAAACAAAAAAAGAGGTAGAGAAATTCTATGAAGAATTTGACAAGGATTTGTCAAATTTGTCAATCAAGTTGACATGTGTTCTTCTACTCTGTGACTTCAAAGCAAAGTTGGTGGTGGGGAAGATAATGTAAAGTAATAATAACAATAATAGTTTGTCTGGGCCAGCCAGACTCGGGAATTCCAGGGGTCCCAAAGTACCTACCGTAGCCCCGCAGTTGCCCCCGGTCGCCCCAATGACCCTGCAGGTGCCCTCAGTCGCCCCAACAACTCTTTGGAGGAGAACTCTGGATGTGGACAGAATAGTCCGACACACCTCAGTGGCATGGCCAAGCATCTTTATTGTCTTACAAATCTCCTCTCGCTGCTGCCCCCCAGCCTTATTCGCCTGCCCCTTTTATTCCCTTTCCGTCTGCCCTTTTGTCAGGTGTCCCAGCAACAGGATCCTGATAGGCGGGGAGTGCTCCTCCATTGATGGTGCATGCTCAATGCCCCCATGTTTGACATGCAGTCATCAAGGCAGAGTACACACCTGGATGCCTCTTACCCGCCTCAGGTTTTCCTTGTTAGCAAGGACACACTGACCGAGGTCAGACATCTAGGTAGCTCTAAGAGGCCCTTACAATAGCTAACATCTATGTAGCGCTTAGTATATGCCAGGCACTGTGCTAAGCACTTTAGAATTATCTCATTTGATCCTCACAATAACCCCATTTTACAGATGAGGAAAGTGAGGGCACACAGGGGTTAAGTGACTTGCCCAGGATAACACAGTTAGTAAGTGTCTGAGATCAAATTTAAACTCAGATCTTCCTGACTCCAGATCTGGCACCCTATCTACTACACCTTTTTGGAAGTAAATTAAGTCAAAGAAGTCTTATGAAAAACAAGCCTTTATTCACTGTTAAGTGCTACAGATATTGCCTCATTTGATCCTCACAAAAACCCTGGGAAGTAAGTGCTATTATTATCCCCATCTTACAGATGAAGAAAAGAAGGTAAACAGACATTAAGTTACTTGCCCAAGGTCACACAGCTAGTTAGTGTCTGAGATCAAATTTGAACTTGGGTCTTTCTGACTTGAGGTCCAATGCTCTATTCACTGTGCCACCCAGCTGTCTAGATGATTTTCTAGCATACCTACTTTCTTCAAGAAGAGTCAGAAGGCAGTAGACATTTGTGAGAACTAAAAATATCACAAAAAAATCCTGAAGAAATTTATTATATCTTTTTTAAAAGTTTATATTAATTCTAAACTTAACCAAATAAAATAAGCATTGCTACATAATAAAATAGAATAGAAAAAGAAGACTATTCACGAAACTGTGAGACTATTACAAACAGCTTGCTCTTCCTTCTAAGTATCTAATAAATTCAACTACAACTTCTGAAACTGTTGTGCTTTTCTGTTTCTTCCTAACCTTCCCTCTGTTCCGTTCTGCGCATAAAAAAATGCTTTGATAACTCTCTTTTTTCTTTCTTGTTACCAGTCTATGACTAACTTCCCTCTGCTTCCCTTAACTCCTTTCCAAATTAAAAAAGAGAGAGAAAGAGGAAGAAGGGAGAGAGGGAAGGAGGAAGGGGAGAAGGAAGGAAAAAGGAGAGAAGAGAGAAAGGAGAAGAAAGAAGGGGAGGGGAAGGAAAGAGAAGGAAGAGGACGAGAGTTTGATTTGTTATCACTTTTATCAGAGTTCTTATCCTGGCAACATGGTGCTCTACTTGTTCTGGATCATGTTTTGCTGCAGACACATGAAGATCACCTTATAAGCCCCTCCATTCTTCAGTGTTTAGTTATATGGCAAAATATCATGAGATAGAAACTGCATGTTCAACTAACTCAGAAATATAGACACCAAACTTTAAAACTTGAATTCTAAACAAAAAATCAGCGGTTCTCAACCTATGGGTCGTGACCCCTTTGGGGGTCAAACGACCCTTTCACAGGGGTCACCTAAGTGAAGATACACCCACATACGAGTATTAAAGGGTCGTGGCATTAAGAAGGTTGAGAACCACTGCAAAAAATATCCAATATAACCAAAAGGAGGCCCTTGACATATCAACAAAATTCAGTCCTAGTTATGCATGGTTGATTGTTGGCCATAAGAAGTGAAAGAAAATGCTAAAATGCTGAAAAGCAAATAGGTTTGTGCAAATACCGTAAGAGCTAACTTAAGCATTAATGAAATAGTTAAAATAATATAGTAACAATTATTATAAAATAGCTAAAAATAATCCCATGAGACAGTCTTTGTATAGTGTTTTGCCAACTTTAAAGTGCAATAAACTGGCTGTGTCAACCTATGTAACTCATTTAGTCTCTTAGGGCCCCCAAATAGCTAAGACTATAAATTATAAGACAGGTGCCTACCTGAACTGGTGAAGAGTTCCTCATCAAGAAGTTCCCCAAGCCAATAAAATGATGTCTTTTCCTTTACTCAGCCTCCCAAAGTTTATATATAAATATAGATAGATAGATAGATAGATAGATAGATAGATAGATAGATAGATAGATGTGGATAGATAGGTAAAGAGAGAGAGAGAGAGAGATAAGTATAGATATAGATATGGCACATGGCATCAGTAGTGGTAGCAGTGATGGTGTTGATTAGAGGCAATATAACATAATAGGTGGAACATGGGACCTGGTGTCAAGAAGATCTGGATTCAATCCCTGCCTTACTAACTGCGTGACACTGTTAAATCATGTAATCTCTTGGGGCCTCAGGTTTCTCATATGTAAAATGAGAGAACTGGACAAATAACCTTTAAGGTCCCTTCAAGCTCTAAATCTGTAATTCTGTATGGTGTTATTAAAAACCAAAACGATCCAGCCATTTAATTTGATATTCAAAATTATCAAGCAAAAGATAACCAAGGCAGCCAAATAAATAAATAATGGCACTAAAAGAGTAAGTAATATAACAAGTTTATATTCTATAAGGAGAAGACAAAGTGATATCTTTTAGAAGTCTCAACTTATCTGACGGTCATTCGGGAGAAATTTATGAACAAAGCCCATGAAGGGTGATCAAATAAAATTACTCTAGAGGAGGGAAGAAGTTAAAAAATTCAAATTATCATTTCCTGGAAAGGGGCACTAAGAGAAAGGTCATTTAAACAAACAAAAAAGAAATGGGAAGAGGTGAGAGAATTTGAGGTGCATTCTTATCTGGGTTGGACAGCACAGTACAACATAAAGTGCACTGCCTCTGGAGTCAGAGGACTGGGGTTCCAATCTCCCCTCTGACATTTATTACTTGTGTGACCTTAGACAAATCATATAGCATCCCTGAGCCACAGTTTCATTATCTATAAAATGAAGGGATTTGAGTAGGTGATCTCTAAGATCTCGCCCAAGATCTATGATCCTAAAGATGAGGTTATCTCCATTTAGGAGTCTCACCTTGCCTGGCTATCATTAAGAGAAAAAAAGAGATGATATTATAGGCAAAGCCAAGAAGGAAAAACAAAAATTATCTTAGAAAGGAGTGGAAAAAGGAGAGAAGGTAGTAGTATCATTGCCTTGGAGGAGGACTTTGCATTTGGGACAGGTAGGTGGTAAACAGCTGCAGGTACCAGGATTTGGCCTAGGTACACAGTACTCTTTCCACCACCACCCCACCACACTCCATAAATTAATATTTCTGGGAATGAAGCTCCACAGATGAACATCTTTTTAAAAAAACTGAGGTAGGGAAAAAGGGAGGGGGGCAGATTCAAGCACACATTCTTATATAAACTAGGTAAGGGATAAGTCAAAGCTATTATCATTTACAACTCTCATTTTGTATGAAAGTGTAATGGTAATGGGAATTTGAAGATCTTCCCTGCCCCGTAATAAGCTTAAGGGAATCTGAAGACCTTCCCTGCTTTGAAAATAAACTGTTCTCTAATAGGCTAAATGGCATTACATGGAGCCTGTGGTGGGAGGAGTTTGCTGAAGGGTGGAGCAGAGCCCACAGGAAGCTGGGAGTCAGAGCCTGTTAGATGTTTGGGAGGAGAGTTTGTCTCCAAGGGAGACAGATAGATTTGTGATTAAATATTGTTCCAATATTGGTTTGTGGGAAGGCTAAAGGATGGTGTGGCTCTCTGCTATGTTGTGGTGTGTTAACTTCTATGTTGGATTGCTATGATGGATTCTGTTTCTCGATGTTGGGATTTTCTGGTGTCTGAATAAATGTTTTGCTTCTGTCCCCTATATGGAGAGTCTGTTATATTTAGCAATTGAGCACCATGCAGGTATATTTATAGTGTTCATGGGCACTGTGAATATTGCTTTGTCACTACAGAAGGTCATTAAGGGAACAAAAAGACAAAATGTATGAGCAATGTCTGTGAAGGCAGAGAATATGTTGAAAAGGGAAATGAGTAAGGAAAGAGAAGAATTGAATTGCTATTTCTGGAAATGATGGTGATATTAGGAAAGACTGAGAAAGAGCAAGAGAAATCTAATCTAGAAAAAGCAAGAGAATGTTAGGAGAGAGAGAAAAAGGCAGGGAGGGAAGGAAAGAGATGAAGAGACAGACAGACACAGAGAGACAGACAGACAGGCTCAGTCTACATAGTGAATGGGCATTGTGGGAGAAGAAAGAGATAAGATTGTTGCAAAAAAAGCAAACAAGAAAATGTTGACTTTTTAAAAAGCAATCTTTTTTGGCCTTTTCCCTTTCTTTTAAATTTGAGCTCTGCTCCAGTGGTGGAAGGGGCACTCTCTCAGGCTTCTTGTGCCAGGGACTACAGGCCTTGGTTGTTTACCTGGTGCTGCACTGATGTTTCCCTGAGGCCCACAGGGGACCCTTATGTCTGGTGCTACACTGAAGGGGTGGGGTGGGAGGTAGCTAGTGCTGTTGGAGGCTGTAGGGGTCTAGCAGCTTACCTGGTGCTGAGCCAGGGTCCTAGTGCTGGTTTCTGGCTTGCACTGAGGCCTTTGGGGGTGTTTCTACATTTCCCCAGGCTACACTGAAGCACATGGTAGAGGTCTGGCCACTGGAGGTTGCTTGTTTGCCCAGCACGATGCTGAACTACTTGGTGGTTGTCAGAGCTGGAATCTGCACATTTCCCTAGCTAAGCTGAAGGATGGCAGGGTGTGGGGTAGGTGGGTGAGGGTCCTAGTGTTGGTGTTTGCCTGCTTCACTGCACTGGGGCTCAGGATCTCCTGTTGGCTTGCTGGGATGCTTCCTGTCTTGGACTGCATTCTCCTTTTACTCAAGTGAGACACACCTTTCATGCTGCTGATCTTCTGAGTTTCTTGGGCTAAAAGATTGTTTCACACACCCCTGCCTTTTTGCTGGTTCTGCTGTTCTAGGATTTGTTTTGAGGCACTACTTTATGGTTGTTTGGAAGTGAATATGGGAGATTTATGGCAATTTACTGCTTACTCAACCATCTTGGCTCCCAGAAGTCTTTTAAAAATAATCTTATAGAATCTAATGGATGGAAATAGAAACTTAACAATTGATAAACATTGACATAATAGACTAAATTCACCCCCAAAATAAGAGAGAATGCAAGAATCAATTGGAAAACAGAATTCAATAATTTCCTAAATAAAGTAAATGTAAAACACAAGGACACATACAGAGTGAAAATAAAGGCCTAGAATAAAATATATTATGCATAAAAGCATGACCATTCACTCATTAAAGCAATTCATTCAATCTACAAGTACTTATTAAATGTGCACTATATTGCAGGAAGTGTGATAGATGCTGGGGATTTGAAGATAAAATAATCCCTCAAGGAATTTACATTTTTACTGGGGGGGCAAGGAACAAAACATATACAATCAAATAACTATCAAATATACACAAAGGAGATCTAAAGTAATCTGAGGGGAACATATAAGGAACTAGGGTGATGGGTAGTGATAGGGGTTAAACCACTCTATCTCACTTAGTTCTGATGACTTTATTAGGTGAAAATAAATCTTAAGATAGCTCTAGGGTATGTGTACACAAAGAGGGTAGAACTCTGATGAAAATATAGCAAAGGAAATCAAGGAGTGGCTATCCAGGTAGAAAGGGAACCAGAAAAGACCAGTGTCATGAAAACCCAGGGACAAAAGTTTGTTTAGGAAGAGGTGGTAGCCAACAGTGTCAAACACTATAGAAAGGCAAAGGTGAACAAAGACTAAGAAAAGGGCATGTATTTGGCAATTAAGAGATCATTGGAGCCCTTCTCCAAGATAGCAAATTAGGGGCAACCTGGCTGAACTCTCTCAACATTCTCCTTCCAAACAACTTTAAAATAATGCTTCAAATCGAATTTTGGAGTGGCAGAGCCAACAAAATGTCAGGGTGAGATGTGTTTTCCAGTCTAAGAAAACTTAAGAAAAGGAAGAAGGGAGAGAAAGAAGGGGGATAATTATTTCATACAAAAGAGGCAAAAAAGGAAGAGCTTTTACAGTGGAGGAGGAAATTGGGAGGCAGTGGGCAATGCTTGAACCTTACTCAATGGAATTTATTTAAAGAGGGCCTAATATATATTCACACTCAGTTGTGTGTAAAAATTTAACTTACCTAATATGGAAGTAGAAGAGGAAGGGACTAGAGAAGGTGGGGAGAATAATAAAAAGGGAGTAATACCATTGGAAGGGGGACAGAATTTGAATTTATCTAGTCTAGCCCCCTTACTTTGTATTTGGGGTATGTGGGTGGTAAATGGCTTGAGGTACCAGGATTTTGCCTAGGTACACAATCTGGGCACCTGAGTGGAAGCAGCAGCAGCAGCTTTGAGAGTTCTCAGCCCAGACATGGTAAGGGGGCTAAATAACTGGTCAGAAAGAAATTACAGGGAACCCTTTGCTGGTTCTGGGTAGAGCTAAGTCACAACTCGTATTGCCCACACAGTTCTGGGTTGCAGTTACAGGGCAGGAAGGAGCTCTGGAGGTTGGTCACAAGGGAGCAGTTGGTCACAGAACCAAAGTATACTACTACTTGTAGCCACAGGGAACCAGGGGCCCTTACTGGGTAAAGACCAAAGCACAGACCAGGAGAACAGTAGCTATACCTCTCCCAAGATCAGACCACCCTAGAAGCACCAAGAACTTGTAGGACCCGAGAATTAGCTCTGAAAAAAGCTTGGAACAGTGCTTCTGTACCCCTAGGTAAGCAGAGCCCAACTACAACATAAATGAAGTTCAAAGTCAAAAAGTAGGCTAGAAAAATGAACAACAAAAATAAATAATTTGACCATAAAAAGTTATAGCAGAGAAGACCAAGATATAAACTCAGAAGAAGACAACAATGTGAAAATAATTCCCAAAAAATTTGCCAAAAAGAGTTACTCAAAGAAAAAAGCTAATTGGACCCAAGCCCAACAAGAACTTCTAGAGAGTTAAAAAAAAAAAAGAGAGAGATAATAGTGGTAGAGGAAAAATTAGGAAAAGAAATAAGAGTGATGCAAGAAAATTATGAAAAGAGAATTAACAGCTTGATTTTAAAAAGGCACAAAAATACTAAAGAAAATAACACTTTAAAAAACAGAATTTGGGGCAGCTAGGTGGCACAGTGAATAGAGCACCTGCCCTGGAGTCAGGAGGACCTGACTTCAAATTGGCCTCACACACTTGACACACTTACTATTTGTGTGACCTTGGGCAAGTCACTTAACCCCAATTGCCTTGCTTTCCCCCTCCAAAAAACAAACAAAAAACAACCAGAATTGGCCTAATGGCAAAAGAGTCAGAAAAATTCACTGAAGAAAAGAACTCCTTAAGAAGCAGAATAGGTCAAATGGAAAAGGAGGTTAAAAAAAAATCACAGAAGAAAATAATTCCTTAAAAATTAGCACTGAGGAAGTAGGAGTTAATGACTCTATGAGGCAAGAAATAATAAAACAAAGTCAAAAAACAAAATAAATAAATAAAACAAACTCAAAATTATACAAAAAAATAGAAGAAAATGTGAAATATCTCACTGGAAAAACAACTGATGGGAGGTGGAGCCAAGATGGCAGGGTAGAAGCAATAAGCTTCCACAGCTCCCACATAGCCACCTCAAATACCCATAAAATATGACTCTAAACAAATTTTAGGGCTCCAAAGCTCACAAAAATACAGAAAAACAAATCTCCCGCTCAAGGTAGCTCAGCAGGAAGGGCTCATCACAGCATGTTGGGAGCCGAAACCAGCCCAGCCTGAAACCCCAGCTTAGCCACAGGGCAGCCAGAACTAGCTTCAGCTGGAGCCTTCAGGAGAGTGGATCAGTGGAAGCTGTGGCAGTTTCCAGAATTATCAAGCCATAAGAAACGAGGACTAAGTGAAAGGTCAGTGAAACTCAGCTAAATTTGGGAGAGAAAAGCAATCCAGCTGAACTGCCCCCAGAGCAAGAAAGCAACAAAAGCAGCAGCCCTGCAGCCACCTCCACATGGCTGCTTCAGAGCTCCTGGCCTACAGACTGCAGGGGGGCCAAGTGATCGTTCAGAGGCCAAGTGCTCTTGCATTGAGTGGCCTGGTTCCAGATCATGGTCTTGGGTGGTGGTCCTGGGGTGTGTTTTCAGTGAACCAAAGCTGGTGGGGGGGCTGCAAAAAAATGGCAGCCTCCTAATACCTCCAGCAGCTGTGAAAACCCCAGCAATTTGGGACAGAGCTTTCCCCTCTGGAAGCAGAGTTCCACATAGCTAAAAAGTCAAGTAATTCACTGGCAATAACATGAGCAGGCAAAGGAAGCAAAGTAAGATCAGCAATAGAACTCTAGAGTCCTTCTTGGGGGACAAAAAGGATCAAAGCATGGAATGAGAGGAAGACAACACAACTCCCACACCAAAAGCTTCCAAGAAACATGAAGACTTCCTACAAGCCATAGATCAGCTTAAGAAGGATTTTGAAAACCAAATAAGAGAAGTGGAGAAAAATTGGGAAGAGAAATAAGAATGATGCAAGAAAATCATGAAAAAAGAGTCAACAACCTGACTGAAGAAAATGACACCTTAAAAAATAGATTAACTCAAATGGCAAAAGAGGCCCAAAAAGCCAATGAGGAGAAGAATGCCTTAAAAAGTCGACTTTGCCAGATGGAAAAAGAATCTCAAAAGCTTTCTG
>CM053583.1:306218555-306233782 GCA_028627135.1 Pseudochirops cupreus
TTTGAAAACCAAATAAGAGAAGTGGAGGAAAAATTGGGAAGAGAAATGAGAATGATGCAAGAAAATCATGAAAAGAGAGTCAATAACCTGACTGAAGAAAATAACATCTTAAAAAATAGATTAACTCAAATGGCAAAAGAGGCCCAAAAAACCAATGAGAAGAATGCCTTAAAAAGGTGAATGTGCCAGATGGAAAAAGAATCTCAAAAGCTTTCTGAAGAGAATAATTCCTTCAGAATTAGAGTGGAGCAAATAGAAGGAAATAACTTTATGAGAAATCAAGATACTATTAAACAGATCCAAATAAATGAAAAAATAGAAGGCAATGTGAAATATCTCATTAAAAAAAAACACTAACCTGAAAAATAGATCCAGGAGAGACAATTTAAAAATTATTGGACTACCTGAAAGCCATGATCAAAAAAAGAACCTAGAAATCATCCTTCAAGAAATTCTCAAGGAAAATTGCCCTGATGTTTTAGAACCAGAGGGCAAAACAGAAATTGAAAGAATCTACCAATCACCTCTTGAAAAATATACCAAAAAGAAAACTCCTAGGAATGTTATAGCCAGGTTTCGGAGTTCCCAGATCAAGGAGAAAATATTACAAGCAGTCAAGAAGAAACAATTTGAATCTTGTGGAAACACAATCAGGATAAAACAAGCTCTAGCAGCTTCTACGTTAAGTGATCAAAGGGCTTGGAATATGATATTCTGAAGGTCAAAGGAGCTAGGATTAAAAACAAGAATCACCTACCCAGCAAAACTGAGTATAATATTTCAGGGGAAAATATGGTAATTCAATGAAATAGAGGACTTTCAAGCATACTTGATGAAAAAATCACAATTGAATAGAAAATTTGACATGCAAATACAAGAAGCAAGAGAAGCATGAGAAGGTAAACAGGGAAAAGAAATCATAAGGAACTTATCAAAGTCGAATTATTTACATACCTACATGGAAAAGTGATAACTGTAACTTACGAAACTTTTCTCAGTAAGAAGAGAGTTGAAGGGAATATAAATATATATACATAAATATGTCTATATAGGAGGGTATATGGGTGTATGAATACATATGTGAGTGTGTACATATATGCGTACAGGTATACATAGACAGAGGGCACAGGATCAATTGAATAGGAAGGAATAACATTTAAGAAATAAAATTAAGAGGTGAGAGAGGAACATAATGAGAGGAGATAGGGAGAGACATAATAGAGTAAGTTATCTCATATAAAATAGGCAAGGGAAAATTGTTACAATGGAGGGGAAGAACAGGAAGGCAAAAGGGAATGGGTCAACCTCACTTTCATTGAATTTGGCTTAAGAAGGGAATAACATACACACTAAATTGAGTATCTTACCCTACAGCAAAGTAGCAGGGGAAGGGGATAAGAGGAGGGATGATAGAAGGGAGGGCAGATTGGGAGGGAAGGTAGTCAGAAGCACACACTTTTGAAAGGGACAGGGTCAAAGTAGAAAATAGAACAAGTTGGGGGGAGGGGATAGGATGGAGGGAAATATAGTCAGTCTTTCACAATATATCCACTATGGAAATATTTTGTATAATTACACTTGCACAACCTATATTGAATTGCTTATCTTCCCAGTAAGGGTGGGTGACAAGGGAAAGAATCTGGAATTCAAAGTTTTAAAATAAAATGTTTAAAAAATTATTATTATTATTATTTTACATGCACCTGGGAAATAAGATATATAAGCACCAGGATATGGAGATCCATCTTGCCCTACTGGAAAGTCAGAGGGGAGATGGGGGAGGACATAGGAGAGAGCAGATTGGGGGAGGGGGTATTCAGTGGGATCACTGTTTTGGGGAGGTGGGTAGAGGACAGATGGGTAGAAAATTTGTAACTCAAAATCTTGTGGAAATGAACATTGTAAACCAAAAATAAACATAAAATTTATTTTTTAAAAAAAGTAATTTTAAATTACTTTCAGACATATATCCAGCAAAAAAAAAAGTACAATGAGCTACCTCTCAAAGCAATGAGTTTCCCATCAGGGAAAGTCTTCAAACGGGAAGTGCATGAATACTTGTGTTGGATATTGAAAAAGATTACATATGTTTAATATGATTGTATACATATAACCTGTATCAGACTGCATGCCATCTTGTGGAGGGGGGATCAGAGAGAGGAAGAGAAAACTTAGAACTCAAAATCTTATAGAAGTAAATATTGAAAACTAAAACAAATAAATAATTTTTTAAAGGAAAAAAAAAGGATTATGATTACCAAACAGAAGAGGAAATAAATCATGTGGGGAAACTGTTATAAAGAACACCCATAAGGTGTTGATAAAACTAAGACAGCACAGACTATGACTGCTGTAATTGGCTCATAAGTTACCTTGGGTAAATCATCTAAGAATTAGAAAGATTAGGAGCTGATTGTTGTATTAAATGTCTATTAACTTGCGATGACATAATAGACGACAAACTATTGATCAGGAAGAATAGGGAGATATGGCTACATCATTAGTAACTACTGAAATCACTAGCATCCCTACAACTGTGATTAATCAATATCTCAATGTAATCACCATGGGAGGATAACAAAACAACAGCAGTAGTAGTTCATATAAAATAAAACAGTTCAAATAGACCTAAGATGAGAAGATAGGAGAGAAACGGAATGAATTGATTATGTCATAAAAGATAAGGAATGAGAGAAAAAGAATAGCCAAAATGAAGAAAAGATAACCAGTCAACATACATTTATTAAGTGCTTACTATATTCAATACACTGTGCTAAGCATTGGGAGAGAAAGGCAAATTCTGCAAAGTAGTTTGGAATTATACTGTGACTACTAGACCTACACTCAAAAAAGATCAAAGAAAGACGGGAAAAAAGACCCATATGTACAAAAAGATTTAGGTCAGTTCTTACCGGTTTGTCAAAGAATTAGAAACTAAGGGGACTAGGAAATCCAAGAACACATATATCACAAAGAGGGGAGGGGACATATAAGTAAAATTTTTACAAAATTAATAGATTTAGTATTTCAAAGTAATGGAACTTTGTGTATTGTGGGTATGTATGTTTGTGTTAAGATAGGATAGGATTAAAACTAGTAAAATATCAAAATTTCATTCTCGTTCTGACAAGACAAAAATAATTTTAAGTATTAAAAATGCTAAGTAAATGAAAGAAAAAGCATTTTTCTTTCTGAATGTAAAGGTACTGGATTTCCTGATTAAAAGGAAAGGGGTAACTGAAGGGATTAAAATTTACTTTACATTCAGGATTGTAACTGTTAGATGTGATTTAGTGCAATGCTTGGAACATAGTAGGTCTTTTCAGAAAAGAATGAAATAGTAGAAAAATAGTAGAAAAAAAATAATAGTGGGAGATTTTAATGGAATGTGATAAACCAAACAAAAAGATAAACAAATAAGCTACAAACCTGAATAGAGCACTAAAGAAAGTGGATCTGAAAGTTACAAGGAAAAAACTGAATAATAAAAACAGGGAATTTTTTTTTCAAATACACTTGTAACACTGAAAAGAACACAAAGAATTAATAAATTTGAAATACACTCATTTTAAATATTACTGAAAATTGTGCTGCAATAAAAATAAGCACCATGAGAAAGGTCAAAATATGAAAACTATACAGAGTAAAAATTACTTGAATAATACTTGAGTTAAAGAACAAATTATAAAAACAATTTTAAATACTTTTAAAGAAAATTGCTAAGATCAACTCAACTAATTGATCTCTATAATTTTATGAAACATAGACTTCGTTGAGGTACCTTATATTATCTCTGATTCTTCCATTTCCCTCTAAAATTCAGTTACTAAATTGCTAATTCTACCTCTTCAATCTCTCCTATACCTGTCCCCTCTCCTTTATTCATCAATATAATCAGCCCTACTTTTCCTCCTGAGCTCCAATCCCATATCACCAAACATTTGAAATGAACCTCTATAAGCATTTCACATATAACATGACCAAAATAGAATTCATTATCTTTCCCCAAAAATCCATCCCTTTCCCAATCTTCCCTATTCTTGTTAACAGGACCTTCTAGTCACTCAGTTTCCCAACATCACTGTCATCCTCAAATACTCATTCTCAACCAACATATCAAATTGATTATCAAATTTTATTGTTATAACTCCTCATCTGCTCTCATTTCCACTCACACAGCCCCAATCCTAGTTTTCAGGACCTCATCACCACTCCTGAAATAATCCCTTAATTAGTCCCTCTGCCTCAAGTTATCTCCCCACTCTAATACATCTCCCACATAACTGCCAAAATGATTTTCTTAAAATCCAGGTGTCACCATATCAGTGGTCCCCTAATACCTCTAGGATCAAACATAAACCCCTGGGTTTGACATTCAAAGCCCTTTGCAACCTGGCCACAACTTACATTGCTAACCTAATTTCACATTGCTCCCCAATACACAACATGGCCTAGTCAAATTGGCCTTCTTGTTTTTCTTCATCCACTCTATCTTCCCCTATCTGTACCTTTATGTTAACTATCTCCAATATCTAAAATGTCTTCCCTTTTCACCCCTACTTCTTAGAATTCCTAGTTTCCATCAAGACTCAGCTGAAGAACTACCTTTTATGTGGAAGTTTTCTTAATCTCACCCCAGCTACCAGTGCTTTCTAGCACCTTCCCTTTGTTCTCTATCTCCTATTTATCTTGCATGTAGATCATCTTCCCCCATGAGAATGTGAGCTCCTTAGAGAGCAGTAACAGTCTTCGGCCTCTGTTGCATTGCAGTACTTAGCTCAATGCCTGGCACACAGGAGACGGTTAAGAAATGCTTATGGCTGACTGCTTTTCCCCCAAAATCAGCTTGTACATAGGTCATCTGTACCTATGTATGTGTTTGTCATCTTTAGCTACAATGTAAACTCTTCAAATATAGGGGATGTTTTATTTCTATCTTTGTATTACCAGTGACTAGCCCAGTGCCTGGAACATAGTGTTCAATAAATGCTTTTTAGATGATTGAATCACACTTACTATCACCTTTGTACCGACTTTTACTATTACCAGCCAGCAATATTCCAATGGCCTTTCATTAGTTTTTCCACTTCCATTCCCCATACCCACCAAACCATCCTTTGCGCATCATGGCTAGACTTATCTTCCATATGCATGGATCTATGGCATTACTCAGAATATGTCAATGCTCCCTCCTATCCAGAGCATTTAAGGCTCTCTGGAATCTGATACTATTTTACTTATTTCATACTATTCCTCTCCATGTACTATAAATAGTCCAGTCAAACTGGACCACTCAATCTCCCTAGCACTTGTCACAGATTTTCTCATGTTTGTACCTCAATATCAATCAACAGGAAGAGATATGAGGTTGCAGGGTGAATATTTTTGCCACTACATGTCTCAAAGATCATATACTAAGTCATAAACAGGTTGTGATTTGTGTCATTGGAGTGGGTACCACATTAACAAAATCATAGATTCCTGAATTGCTAAAGTAAGGTTGTTCCTGAACTGACTCAAGGGAAATCTGCATAGGATCATTCTCTATATTACTGAGCTCCCTGATAAACCTTAAGTATTCTTAGGGTTTCAGAAAGCATTTAACAAATCTCTCCAAACAGAAGCTACCAATTTACTGATCAAGCAACTCTGTCAATGGGTAGAGAGGTGGCACTGGACTACACCATTCTTTGAATTCAACAAATATTTGTGAAGCACTTCTTTGTGTGAAATACTGTTGTAGGTACTAGATGAGATATTTTGGATAGAATACAGTCCCTTCCTTCATGAAGCTTACAGGCTAGTGAGTTTTTTACAGGTATTCAGTCAGCATCTGAGAGGCAGCACAATATAATGGAAAGACTGATGAACTTGGAATAAGGAGACCTAGCTAAGAATCCTGCCCCCTAAATTTACTAGCTCTGTGACCCAATGTAAGAGAAGTATAGAGGATAGGGCACTGGATTTGTAATCCCTAAACACTTCTTGGCTGAATGGTCTTGTGCTAGTCACTTAATGAACCTCACTTTCCACCTCTGATAAAGAGGTTGTGCTATATGACCTCAAAGGTTCCTTAAAGCCCTAAATCCATGATCCCATGATGCCTAAGTCATTTATTTTCTCAGAGTCTATTTCTTAATCTATAAAACAGAAACCATAATACTTACACTTCTGCCTCACAGGCCTATCAACAAGTCAGTCCTGAATTATCCTGGAAGGGGTAGGGGAGTTCCCTTAAGACAAACTATTCTGAGCAAAGTTCCTAACAACTCTCCCATTTCCAGTCCTGCAATGCTTGCAAATCAAAGGTGGTCTCTGCTTCCAAAATATGATTTCCTAAATCCATTTCAGGGTCATCACATAATCTAGCCCCACTTTGCCCAACAAAGCAAAGCCCACTCATCCAGAGGGGGCTTAGCTTCAGATGATACCTACAAAATGGGTGTTTTATTTAGAAAAGGGCTTATTTCCAGGGTTGTACCTCTCTTCTGGCCTAGGTTTAACTCAGACTAGATTGAAGGTTCAGGTTCAGGATTGGAATGAAATTAGACATATATACCTGTATAATATTATATAAAAGGAAATTTATTTTAAAATAGCATGAGAAAGATAACTAACAAAGATATAGCATTAGTTCAGTTGGATCAGCCTTCATATGGAGGTCTTCGTGGTCAGGAGGGTATGTTGACTCATGTCAACAGGGATTCCATCAAGTCCACCAAGAACAACTACTCAGTTCTGGGCTTATTATGTCATCAGCTTCTAGAAAACTACATATATGGTTCAGGCCTTATTCCTCCAGGACAATTAAGCCTTTAAATCAGTCTACTGCATTTTTAGGAGAAAACTAACCTAGCCTATATATAACAACAACATTAGAGTCTTGGCCGATGTTGCTTCTCTCACACTACTATTGGTAGAAAAGGCCTAACTTTCTTCTAGAGCAGTGGCATCAGACTCAAATAGAAACAGATTCCTATAGGTTGCATATTAACTTGGAAAACTAAAAATTAACAGAATCTATGTTGTATTTTAAAATTTATTTTGCTTAACATTTTCCAATTTTAATCTGGTTCTGACATTCCCCCCCAGGCTGCAAGTTTGACTCCTCTGTCTAGAGGACCACTTAAACAGCCCATTATTACACAACCATGATTTCAAGAATTTGAGAAATGTGGGGTAGGAAACACTGACGGAGTAGAACAAAAAACGCCCCTAAAAGACAAAAAAGCAATGTAAGGGTCTCTGAAGGAGAGTAGTTAAGGTGGTGGAGGTGAAGACAGATAGTTCATAGCTGATCTCCCAGTGTAAAGTGGTGACAACGAAGAGAATCAGCACCAAGAACATTATGATCACAGCACAGATAATGATACTTCTAACAGTTAACCAATTCTCATTATGGGTCTGGGTCATCTGCAGTAAGGTAGCCAAGAGGTCATTACCCTTTTATGTGCAACCTATCCCAAGATCAGAATCTGTATCAAAACTTGCCCAGGACCACCATATATTCAGTATTCCATAGGCCATCAGCCATGATCTCCCCTCTCCCTGGGGAGCTCTGTTAGAGATGATATCACATCTTTGCCCCATTAAAAGCCTTTGCTGAGGTATTGCATAGATAATTTCACCTCTCACACATTGTTAGAAAACGAGGAAGTTCTCCACAATTCCACTTTTTGGCTTCTAGAGCCTTCTTTGGAAAGGAGCTATATCTGTTGATCACTGAATACTACGTCAGCAGCAATGTAGAAAGGTCTTTTCATTTCCAGATTATATAAACACAGGTCTACACTGGGTTTGCCTCTGCCAGTATTCATTCTATTAGGGCAAGCATCAATATCCATTGTGCTGTCTGTAGGCAAGGACATCTCTGCCCCTGTCTGGTCTATCAAAATGATGAGGATAAGAATGTCCATAAGGGATGGTATGGACAGTTCCAAGGGGTTCTGGCAAACCAGTCCAGGTTTTGGACTGTTCTTCCCATTGGTAATTATCCTCTCAAAGAAAAGTATAGTTGCAGAAACTTCTGCTCCTACTGAAGAACCTGAAAGTTCCCAGCCTTTTGAACTCACAAGAGTTCTGAAAAGATATCTCAGGAGTCCTGAATAATTCACATACTTGTAGACTATTTATTCGCTTATGTTCAGAGAATGAGACAAAAGGCAAGAGAGATACCCAGAAGCCTAAAATCTTAACTTAGACTCACTTGGATAAGCCCCAGCTCTAGGGGACACATACAAACAGTTATTTCTGCCATGGAGGGGAATGGTGGAAGTCCCAGAGAGTTCTAAGGCACAGAATCCAAAAGATGTCTCCTTTCATAAATATGGTGTGATATAGTGTAAGATGTTGGTGTAAAACTATTTTCTACCAAACTGCTTTTTCTAAAAATCTTGTCAAAGAAATAGCTCATTCTTTAGTAGTTTGTTTTCTTGAATTCACTGAACACTAGGCTGATGTACATATTTTAAGTCTCGTTTATAAATTTTTGAGATTAATTTGTGTAGTACCAGTGTTTACTTTTTTAAAATTTTGGCAAAATTCATTTACACACCTATTTGGACCAGGGATTCTTTGCTTTGGTAGTTTATGTACAACAAGTTTGATTTTTTTAAATTGAAATTGGATTGTTTAGATTTTTATTTCATGTTCTGTCAATTTGGGTCACTTCCTTATTTCTTTTGAAAAATCCTTCCAATCACCTGGGTTCAAAACCTTTACTCTTATTCACCTATATCCAGTCAGCTGTCAAGTCTCGTTGACTCTACTTCCAAATTATCCTTTATATCCAACTTTTTTTTTTTGGTGACACAAATGGCCACTACTTTAGTTCAGGCCTTTATCACTTCTCATATGGACTATATTGTAATATGTCCTAAATGAGCTCCCTGACTTCAATGTCTCTCCTCTCCAATCTATTCTTCACATAGCTACCAAAATAATCTTAATCAAGCACAAGTCTGACAATATAATCCTTTTAATAAAAAAAAACTTTAGTTATTACCTATAACCTCTAGAATAATTATAAGCTCCTATGGTATTTAAAGGTTTTAACAATCTAATTCCAACCTATCTTTCTAGACTGATTTCAGATGTTCTATACATATAAGCCAAACTGGCCTTCTTGCTGGTCCCAATACATTCCATTCCATCTTCCAACTCCAAGCCTTTGCACAAGCTGTACCCCCTACCTACCATTCATGGCTTGCTTTCCCTCTTCATCTCTGCCTCGTATTTCCCTAGCTACCTTCAAGACTCAACGCCAAGTGCCACCTCATACAAGAAGTCTTTCCTGACTCCTTCAGTTGTTAGTGCTTTCCCTTCCTCTGCTACCCCCAATTTCATATTTATTTTGCATATTTTAAAATTTCATTTATACATGTACATATTTTTCTTCCCAAAAGAATGTAAGTACCTAAAGAAAAGGAATTTTGTCACTGTCTTTAAATCCCAAGCATTTAGCACAATGCCTGGCACACAGTGGGCACTAAATGTTGATTAAATTACTGAATCCAAAAAAGACCCACTTTAACAAACAAAGGCTTAAATTATTTTGAGTCCACACATTAAAATAATTTTAAAAGCAAAGTAATGTCCTTCCATAATACTCACTATATAAAGGAGAGACTAGGTGGATACCATTAAGATCTTTCAAATGTGTAAGTCTATTTCCTCTATAAAAGAAGAGAGGAGAGAAAAGGTCAAATTAGAGACAATGGTAGGATGGGAAAGAAAGGAATTATTTTGTGCTATTCTCCTTTATCACCCTCAGCTTATATTTGTTCCTATGTTGTTAGATCCAGAGAGAATGAAGCTAGGCTTAGATTCTTGCAAGAGTGTGTGTGTGTGTGTGTGTGTGTGTGTGTGTGTGTGTGTGTGTGTGTGTGCGTGTGTGTATGTGCTGGGGTGGGTTATGGGCAAGATTGAAGAGCATAAGGAGAATACCTCATTCCAAGAAAAGTGGGAAGATAGAGTAACTGATGCTCCATAAGCTAAGAAAGGAAAAATGTAAATGATGTTCTATACTCATGTGGTTTGTACACCTTCCTCCAATATGAGTCCTACTTTGGCCTGAAAGTTGGGAAACTACCAAAGAAGTAGGGGATACATAACAACTAGACTTGCCACAGTGTGCCAATCTGGTAAACCAACATATTGTCACTAATTACAGCACTGACACAATCCTAAATGGGAGACCTTTATAAAATATATCCCAGGTATAGGGCCATGGGATTTATGTCGTTGGAGCTGCACAAAAATATCTCCCCCACACTTCCTGAAATTCTTCATTTCACTTTTTCACATTCCCTGAAATTCCACCAATCTATAATAATTTCACTGCCACATTTGGAAAAACCAGTTCTCCACAAAGTCTGAAGAGTAACTGTGTTGAAGATGTATTTTGATTAAAAAGCTTTCCCTTTTAAAATAGAAGTACCATTGAAAGAGTCAGAAACTATCAAATGACTATTCAAACCTTAATATCAACCAGGTCAATAAGATGGCTTTTCTCCTAGGACCTAGCTAAATTCACTTTCACTGAGGGAAGAAGTTTTACAGAGAAGGCATTTTATAGTATAAAACATTTTGGTAGAAGACCGAGTTGGACTGGGTGAGGTACCAAAACGGGGAAATGGGCAGCAAGAGGCAATATGAGAGCAGTGCGTACTGGGGAGGGGACAGAGAGTAAGGTAGGAGGGTACAAAACAAAATTCAACTTTTTCAAAATTTCACCTAAGACCAACCTTTGAACCCAGAATAGTGTCATATACTATTTCAAGTAGACAATAAATGTTACTTGAAATGAGATGAAGTTTTTCATTAGGTTTTTTCAAGGGTCATGTTGAGGTGTATTCTACTGGACCAAAAGAACACAATTTGAACATGATGACAGAAGCCCTTGAAGAGTCTATTACTAAGACTTTAGATACTTTAGCTTAGATAATAATATCTTTTATTAAGGAATATAGACTTTATTCTCAAGTAGTTTCCTAGTTAAAAATCTTACCATTACCATTAATACTGTCAGTTTCTGATTCTTCTTTTCTCTATATCTCCTTAAAAAAGAGTCAATGTCTCCCCATTGCCTGTTAACTCAAGTCCAAATTCGTTAGTCTCACATTTAAGGTGCTTTTATTCTCTAGTTCCAAACTACCTTTCTAGTTGGATCTCCCATTACGCCTCTAAAGATAGCCTAAATTTCAAACTATGTTATATAATATTTCCTAAATACACGTTTTCCTCCCTCCATGCTTTTGCTGTTCTTTCATCATACAATATCTTTCCTCCCATCTCAATCTGGTGAAATCTGATACGGAGAGGCAGTGTGGTCAGGCAGAAAGTGTACTGGGATAGGGAAGAAAGAAAGGAAATAAGCACTAAGCATCTACCATGTGCCAGCTGCTATGCTATGCACTTTATAAAAATCATCTCACTTGATCTCCACAACAACCCTGAGAGGTAGAGGCTATTATTATCCCCATTTTACAATTGAAGAAACTGAGGCAAACAGAAGCTAAATGACTTCCCCAGGTCCTGGGTTGGCGGTCCCAGTCCTCTAGCCACTGCACTACTTAGCTGTAACCACAGCTGTAGGCACCTTCTAATCAGAATACTGAGGTTCTAGTTCTGGTTTTGCAATTTACTCAGCTATGTGCGTGCCCTTACCACCTCCGAGGTAGAAGCCCCCTACCACCTCTGAGCTTCAATTGTCTCAGGTGTAAAATGGGTATGATTGTTTTGTCTACCTCAGAGAGTTATTATGAGTACCAAAGGAAACTATGTATATAAAAGTGTTGTGTGAGCCTTAAAGCACTATAAAAGATTTTATTAGTTATCTTTCAAGGTCTAGCTCTAATATCACATCCTTAATGAAGTCTTCACTGACTCCCTCAAATGACTGCACTCTCGCTCGCTCTCATTCTCTCTCTCTCTCTCTCCTTCTCTCCCCTAAACCTTACAGCACTTTTTTTTATACCTCTTTTATAGAACTTCTCTGAATCTGCCTTATGTTGTAGTTATTTTTTTTTCCTTACTACATTTCAGTCTCCTTAAAGTCAGGAACCAGTCATCTTTGCTTTCCCCACAGTATCTTGCATGACAGGTTACCTACAGCAAAAGTAAGGGGACTGGGAAGAAGAGAAGAGCATTGCCCTACATAAAAGCTCTATCTGCAGAGTTTAGACCAGTGCCTAGCAGATAGTAAGCACTTAATAAAGACTTGCCAAACCATATAACCACCTACATTCAGACAGGGACTATGTTGTAGCTGCATATTTCATTGCACTTTAGTTTATTTTTTAAACCTTGACTCTTAAACAAAGGTATCTATTTCTGAAATGAAATCCTGATGACTAATTCTGAAGGACAGATCAAAGATCCTTGGTGATATCTAACTTCATTTTAGATTGTAAACCCTTGTGCCAAGAACTATGTGTTCCGTCCTGCGCTAACACATGCTGGCACTTAGTGACTTAAATACTGGTTGCATCACACAAGAACAAAAGGTACACAAAAACATTATTAAGTGTATTCACTCCAA
This sequence comes from Pseudochirops cupreus, assembly GCA_028627135.1. Lineage (NCBI taxonomy): Eukaryota > Metazoa > Chordata > Mammalia > Diprotodontia > Pseudocheiridae > Pseudochirops > Pseudochirops cupreus. The sequence goes on from CM053583.1 coordinate 306,231,097, forward strand.
TTTTATAACCAAACTACTGCCTCTCCTAGGGTAAGATTTTCTCCCAATTGTAGGCTCACTTCATTTAGGATACCAGACAGAGGCATGTCATTCCACTAAAAGAAGAAGGGCCATCTTTCACATATCAATTATGTAGTTTCTGAATTTCCCAGAACTGTTGTTTCTCCCTCTGGTTGGCTACCTCTATATATATAGGCTACCATTTATTTATTGATTGATAATGCCATTGCCTCAAAGGAAAAATAATAATAATAATCAAGAGCAATAACTACTTTGGAAAAAATTTCAGGAAGAAATATAAAATGTTCAATTCACCTGTTTTATAAATTAAGAATGGAAAAATATTTGTTGAATGAATATAATACATATCCTACCCAACTCATAGGACTGTGAAAATCTAATAGGTAAATGCATGCATTAATATTTTGAAAAGCATCATATGAATGTAAAATATCACTTGTATTAGAGAAACAGCTAAATAAATGCTTAATTAAATTAACTCAAAGGAATTCAATTCTCAGCAATTTCAAAATCTTAAATGTAAATTCTCAAACTGCTGAAAAGGTGACAATGTTGTTAAAAAGAAGCAAAAGAGGGTCACTAACTCATCTTTTAAAATGTACAGTAGAGAAAAGAAGGAAGTGCAAAGAAAAATGTAAAAAAGTAGGACAACTTTAAAAATAATGTGTTGAATTATGGGACATTTTTAAGCAAGTTGCATTTAATGGAGATTTATGGTTTAATATATAATCCTCTTTTTTTATTCAACTTATATATGGAAATGTTCTCTGTCTCTCATTTGGGGGAGGAGAAAGGATGTATTTGTAAATTTTAGAAAAAAAATTTGAAACAATTTATCAATGACTTAGAGGTAAAGGCACGCCTATCAAATTTTCAAATGACACAAAGCTGTTAAGTTGGATGACACAGTAAGAATCCAAAAAATTTTTGATAGACTAAAACATTAAGCAAAATATTAAAAGATTATAGTTTTACACTTGGGTTCAAAAATCAACTTCGCAAGTATAAGATGAGGGATGCATGAGAGGGTAGCAGTTCATTGGAAAAAATCGGAGAGTTTTAGTGCACTGAAAGTTAAACATGAATCTACCAGTGTGATGACAGTCAAAAACCTGATATGACCTTTGGTTGTTTTAAGAGAGGCACAGAGACCAATACTACAAAGTTCAGTTCTGGTCAGATTTTAAGAGGGACATTGGGTAAAGCATAGAGTTTCCAGAAGAGGACAACTGGAATGGTGAAGGATATCAAGAATATTATGCTGAACCTTGACTGAACGAATAAAGAAAGAGTTTGTGGGGCCATGACACTAGTCTTTAAGTATCTAAAGGGTTATCGAGTGAAAAGTAAAATTCGCCTCCTCTGCTTGACCAAGCTTACTTCCCACTGCAAGAACAAAAGTAGGAACAAGTAGTGGAGGCTGTGAAGAAGCAAAATTAGGTTTGATGTAAAGACAAATGGCCTACCAATTAGAGTTATGCAAAAGTGGAATACACTGCCTAAGTTGCTGATGGGTTCCAACTCACCAAAAATCTTGTTGGTACATAAAATCACAGCTTTAGAGCTAGAAAGGACGGCAAGGGTCAGAGAGTCCTGCATTCTACAAATGAGAAAACTAAAGTTAAGAGGGATTAAATATCACAAGGCCACATAATTAGTATACCTGTGTAATGGTAATGGGAATTTGAAGATCTTCCCCACTCCTTAATAAGCCTAAGGGACTCTGAAGATGACCTCTGCTTTGAAGATATACCCTGCCCCCTAATAGGTTGAATGTAATCACATGGAGCCTGTGGTGGGAGGAGTTTGCTGAAAGGTGAAACAGAGCCCACAGGAAGCTGGGAGTCAGAGCAGTTAGAGCTGGAAGGAGGAGAGGACACATCCAAGGGAGACAGGTTTGTGAGTAAATCTTGGTTTGTGGGAAGACTAAAGAATGCTGTAGCTCCCTGTGCTGTTATGGCTTATTCATTTCTATGTTGCTATGATGGATTCAGTTTCCTGGTGTTGGGATTTGGTTTTCTGGTGTCTGAATAAATGTTTTGCTTCTGTCTTCTATGTGGAGAGTCTTGCTATATTTTGTGATTAAGCACTATGCCAGCATATTTACAGTGGCTGTTGGCACTGTGAATATTGTGTAGGCGCTACAACCTGGGGCAAAATTTCAACTCAGAGCTTCCCAACTTCAAATCTAGCCTTCAATCTACTGTGCCACATTACAGAATGGATGTTTGTTCAGGTTTGGATAGGACTAGATGCCCTCTGAAATTTCTCCTAATTCTAAAATTTTGCAATTCTGTGATCACTGAAGATGCTATCTTATCCAACTTTCTCATCCTACTCCATATCCAACGCACCTTACTGTCCAGTACTTGACCAAGACAGATGTTTTGATGGATTAATTCAATGGTTTGCCTATCCACTCAGTCTTTTTTTTTAACTTTTCAATGTGACTGTTTAAATCTTTCTTTTTCTTTTTTGCATTGCTGTGAATTTTACTGAAGAACAGTGGTGTCAAACTCAAATAGAAGACTTATGGTGAAAAATGCTATCCACATCCAGAAAAAGAACTGATAGAGTCTGAGAAGCATACTATTTCTTTTTCAGGTTTTTTTTTCTCTTGTTCTGTTTCTTCTTTCATTAACATGATTGCATATATATATATATA
>CM053583.1:306234282-306272801 GCA_028627135.1 Pseudochirops cupreus
CTGGCTACACTCAGGAGTGTTTTGGGCCACATGGGCTGCATGTTTGACTACTCTGCTGTAGAGGCTTCATGGTGTTCTAAAGTGTCAATGCAATTAGTATGCTATTACCTATGATTAAAAAGAAATTTAAAAGGGATGAATATAAAATTCTGTATCTAGGTACAGAAAAACCAATAAAACAAGAAGAAGATGAACAAAACCTGGCTAGACAGTTATTTGAAAGAAGACAGGTTATTTGAAAAAGCATCAACTCTAAACTCTTTGGAGCCCATGCTGCCAGCAATGACAACCTCAGTCACAGTACTCCTGCTTCTGGCATTCAGTGCTATGGGGCTGGCCAAGTCAATGCACTTCAACTGTGGCTCTGTGGTTGGAAAAATTCAAGAGGTGAAGTTGCCCAGAGAAGAATCATAGTGTTAATGTCCCCTTCATTAGTGATGTCTAATCTCAGAACAGGACTATTCTGGTGCCCTAGAGATGCAAAAAGTGGCATCAACTGTCCAACTGCAAAAGGCAAAACTTATACCTAACTGAACTTCCAATGAAGAACAAATACCCTAAATTAAATGGTGGTACAGTAAGAGCTTGTAGGTGACAAAAAACAAAAGTCTTTTGCTAGCAAATCTCAGACTAGACAGCATAAGTTAATGAGCTAATTCATGTCAATATTCCAGAGTCAAAATGAGAGGGAATGAAGGTGAAGGATGGTTTGTTAGAAAAGAATTAAGCCTAAAACAAGCTCAGTGACACAAGAAGAGAAAGCTTCCAGAATCCATTTCATAGCAAGATCAAGAGCTATTGCAGCTACACAGCACAAAAGTGTGAAAAGTGAAGAAAAATATTGTGAGAGTGTCTTTAAGCATTCTCTTCAATTGTCATGGGGCGGGCCCAAGAGGAGAACAACCTGAGAAAAGGCTGTTTTGAGATCTCTACAAGTAAGGCACTGGGTTAGAAACCAGTGATCAAGGCAGAATATTAATCTCTAAGCTTTTCAACCTTAAGTGCCTCACTGTAAATCCAACATTCCTGTCTAACAGTTAGTTCGACTACCCACTATTACCACCCTGCTCCCTGTACCCTGTTCTGATATCTGGCAATGCTCTCCAAAGAGCATCTGAATTCTTCAACCAAAGAGTTCCGTGGCCAAGAGCTGGCTCAGGATGAGTGGCTGTTGGTCTAAGTAGCTGTCAAATGTTTCTTCTTCTGTTAATTCTTCCCCCTGCTTTGGATGGTTTTTATTTCAGAAATAGTTTTTGCACAGTTTATGATGAATATACAAGCATGAATATACCAGCTGAGTCTTTTTTTAACCTTATTAACTTGCAACTTTTATGTACCTGGAAATACTCTTTGGAATAAAGTGTTTATAAATCTTCATAAAAATATAAAGAATCAGAGGTTTTAGTGGACTACAATTTCATCATGAGTCCATATTAACACAACACCCAACAAAGCAAATAAATTTTGGGCTGCATTAACAGCACAGTGTCCAAAGGAAGGACGTGATAGCCACACTGTCCCCTGCTTTACTTTGATCACATCTAGAGGATTTTTTAAAGTTCAATTTTTAAAACTACTTATCAAGCACAGCTTAATAAGACTGTTATGATAGGTGCTAGAGAAGGTGCAAAGCTTAGTTAAGACACAATTTCTATAATCATGCAAGTCACAGTCTAGCAAAAGAATGTAACAAAATTCACAAATAACTAAAATACAAAATAGACATGACAAGCATATGAAAGGTGCAAAGTACTATTCTTAGGAGTGAAGAGATGGGAAGGAGATGATGATGAGGGAGAAAATGAGGAAGCTTAAGAGGACAACATGACAACAGAAAGATCTTAAAGAAGGTAAAATAGAGGGATTATCATTTCTGAAACAGGATATAAGAAGAAAATCTATGATGATGTTGGGAAGTTTTCAGGAATTCATTTTAAGAATGAAGAGACTGAGGAAGCTCCTTATCAGATGCCTAAATTTTTCTCTTTGAAATGAGCGTATGTTCTTTGCAATAAGTACCGTGTATCTGGCAGTAGCTATCAGGATTTAAGAAAGGGGGAAACTGTCTAGAACAGTTAATGTGGTAAATAAAATAGGAAGCAAATAAGAATAGAAGTTTTATGTAATTATAGGACAGAAATTACCAAGGGTCATAAATTACTAGATTGTCAATGGCAGGTCAGAGTTAAGAATAGCAAATTATAGAGTCACAACTGGATATGGAAGCCAAAAAGCTATGCAAAGGAGGTGGACTTGGAGAACAAGGAGGTATCAAGGGACAGAAGGTAATGATAAAGTTAAACAGGAGGTTTATTGTGAATGGAAATACCAATGGGAGATGTGAAAGATAAGGGATTATGATAAGAGATTGAAATTCTTAAATTCAGAATCCTGGATGTGACAGAGTTGTCAAATATCAGATACAAGGTGTGAATACATCCTAGTATAAACTTGAAGTGGGGTAGAAAAGAAATCATTGGAGTTGAATAAGTTAGAGGAGACATAAACATGGATATTGAAAATTCAGAGGATAACAGGCAATAGGATAAATAGGTCAAAAGAAAAGTCAAGAAGCTTGTCTAGTTATCTGGAAGTTGTTAGATGAAAGCAATAGAACAGAGAGAGGATAGTATAAACAAAAATGTATAGAAATTAGGATGAAGGATATGTATATTGAGGGATGGCAGTAGAGAAATGGTCTGGTAGCAATAATGTGTACTAACTCTTTCTTCCATTTCTGTGTTAATTAAGTCCAATGGAGAGAGCTGTGAGGAAATGTAGTGCAGAAGATAGCCAGGTTTCAATTAAAGTAGAAGGAATACTGAAAAAGTTCAAGACCAGACATGAACTTATTAATATAGAATGGGGGTCCTGAAGAGCACAATGGAATGGGAAAAACAGGGTGAAATAGTGGGAAGAAATAAAACTTACCTGAATAAAAATGAGGGTTCCAGAGATAGTCAAGTATACAACTTTTATCTAAGACACTGGATAGCAGGGTTTCATGTAAGGACATTGACAAGCTGGAAAATGTTTACATGAGAACAAGCAGATAAAGAAACACTGTCAAATGAAGACTGAGGAAATTGAAAACATGGAAATATGAAGAGCACTTAATGATTATATGACAAACTGTCTTCAAATACCTTAAGTATTAAAATATGAAAGAATTATTATGTTATGGTAACAGAGGGTAACATTAAAACCAATAGATACAAGAACAAAGGATGCAGATATTGGCTTAATATGAGGAAGAAACTTTTAACAATTAAAGTTGTCCAAAAATGGAGCAGGCTGTTCTGTGTGGTGGTGAAATGTCAAAGTAGAGGCTCCATGATGTTCTAGAAGCTGTTTAAGTATGGCTGGACTATGGTAGATGATCTCTAAGGTCTTTTCTAATTCTAAGATTCTAAGATTGATTCTAAATTAGAAGACAATGGATTTTGGTTCAATACAAGGAATATTTTTCTACTAATCAGAGTTGTTTAAGAATACATTACTTAATACTTCCTCAACACTAGAGGTAGTCACACAAAGTCAATTGTCACAAACAACATGCACAGAAGTCCTACTCCATTACCTTCTCATGGTCTAAAGGTGACTCTAGGTTCTTGAAAGTTAGGCCAATGGAGCACATGCTATGGCAAGTTCTGTCACGAAAAGGCTTTGAGTATGGTTGAGGAAATAGACCAAATTTACTTTCCAAGGACCAGCCTAGCTAATCACAGCCAGTTGGGAGGCAATCTGGTGATCAAATTTTTTGACCATGAAACAGGGAAAATGAAAAATGACTCTCAGTCCTGAGGTCCCTTCTACTTCTGCAGTGACAGAGGCAGAGTGGTAATAAAGGGGACAGAGGAGACCAAGAATCATAGTTTTTAGACTATCAACAAACTTTAACTTGACTGGCACTCTAAATGTAAGAGTTTTGTTTAATAACCAAGTGGACTTATTCCTGGAAAAGCTACATCACTACTGACATTCATTTTTGTTACAAACAAAAACCAAAAGAAAGAAGGAAGTTGAAGCTAGATGGAAGAATGGCTAACACTACTCTGATGAAGCAAAGAGAGGAGTTAGCAAAGTAGGTTTTATCATATGCCCCAAAACTACAAGAAATATTATTTCATGAGACATATGTTCATAATGCATTTAAACATTAACAGTATCTGCAAAAAGCCCACCATGAAAACAACTACAATTTATGCATAATATCATTTCCTAAAGACGAAGTAGTAGAAAAATTCTATGCAGAACTTGTAAAGGTCCTTCAAACAAATCAACATACCTCTGGTACTTGATTTCAATGCAATGTTGGAAAAATATGAGGATAGGGAGAAACATATGGTTTACTGGAAAGAATTTAATGAGGCCAAAAGACATATATACAAACATAATGCCTCTAGGCCACAAACACATTCTTCAAAAGAAGAACTGAAAGGTATTAGACATGGTCAGAAACAAAGAACATGACAAAGTGTGAAACTGAGAAACTAACTACATTTTGATAGACAGGAAATAACTGATAGATATGAGAGTTATCCCTAAGTCAGCTGTCTATGCAATCACTTAGTAAGAGCTAAGATCACAAATTTTTTTGACATTTTTATTTAAAGTTTTGAGTTCCAAATTCTGTATCTCCCTTTCTCCCCTTCCCCTTCTCCGAGACAGTAAGCAGATATAGGCTATACATGTACAATTATGTAAAATATTTGTATATTAGTTGTTTTGTACAAGAAGACTCAAATGAAAGAAAAACCGAAAGCAACCAAAAAATAGCATGCTTCACTCTATATTCAATCAGGATCAATTCTTTTTCTGGAGGCAGGCAGTATGCTTCATCATTAGGTCTTTGGGACTGTCTTGGATGGTTATATTGCTGAGAATAGCTAAGTCATTCACAATTAAGATCAGAATTTTTTAAAAAAAAAAGAAAATGAGAAAAATATATGGTACAAAATTAAGAAGATTTAACTCTGAATTAAATAAGCTTTTAAAAATCAAAAATGGGAAATGGACAATAAAAATTACATTGAAACTAACTATAATAATTTCATCCATAAATTAAATGAATGTAAATACGTGAATTTTTTTTGCTATATTCAATCTACTTGCTAAATAGAGATGACTGCGAAAGGTAACTCCAGCTTAGATATCAATTCATCCGTAAAATCTTAAGAATAAATGATAGAGATGTTCTAGAAGCTATTTAAGTATGTTCATATAACCATATGAACATCACACAGCAGACAATGGAAAGGCACATGGTAGGTGTGAGCAGACTGCAAAATATAAATAGGAGTAAAAAATGTCATCAAAGAACTGACTACAGTAAAGAGGGAATGGACGTGTCAGAAGCAAAGGATGACAAGTGGAAAACCAGAGTGTTCAACTAGTAATATCTGAAGAAATTAAGGAAGGCCTCCAGCATTTTAGTTGGACTCACTATGATAAGCTTTTGGGAAGACATGGATTTGGACCATACAGTTGGTTAGGGATCCAATCAGCATCATTAGAAGGAATTCCCAAATGGTTAAGATCTTAGATTCATTTGAGCACTGAGTCACAGAGAGAATTCCTGTATAAGGTAATTTGTTAGGCCATATAATTTTCAAGGTCCCTTCTACCTCTAATCTAATTCTGAGTCTGAATTGGATATAGCTCATGTGGGCACTTCTAATATAGTTAGGCAAATATCTCAACTAGTATACTTATTATTGAGCTAAAAGTTTAAGCTAAGCAGCATAAGAATTTTTGTAACAGTTGCCAGAACCGATATTTTAAAAAACAATCTGCATCTGAATTAACTAACACTCTGTGTTCAGATACTAGCTGAGAGGAACTCTTTAACTGTGATACATGCATTCCTATAAATAGGAGATAAAGAAGTAAAGAGGCAGTTAGATGGCACAGAAGATAAGGCATAGGATCTGGAGTCAGAAAGACCTGAGTTCAAATCCAGCCTTAGATATTTACTAGCTGTGTGACTCTGGGCAAGTCACTTAACATGAGTTTCCTTATCTGTACAATGAGGATAATAATAGCATCTATGAACCTAGTATATTGTGAGGATAAAATAAGATACTTGCAAAGCTTTGTGTAAATCTTAAAGCATTTGTCTGACTCTTCATGACCCCTTTTAGGATTTTCTTGGCAGAGATACCAGAGTGGTTTTGCGATTTCCTCCTACAGCTCATTTTACAGATGAGGCAACTGAGGCAAACAGGTAGAAAATATGTTAAAATATTACAGCATTAGTTTAAAGATTCAAATGTTCACATTGCTTACCACAGTTTCTATTCATTTTGTAGAATGGTGGCAAACTGATGATAAATACACATTTCTCATGAAAGTACAGTAAAAAGTAATTCAATATGAGGTTTTAATTTCTTAAGTATTCACAGTGTTCTAGTATACACAGTATGTAAGTTGTCCCTCCATCCACTGACCACCATCACCAAATAAAAGTCTGTTAACATAAGATGAGAGAATGGAAAAGAGCCTTCATTTTTACTGCTGCCCATTTCCCATGTAAATACGTATTCTGATAATCTATCAAAATGTGACAGCAATATGACGATGCTCCATCTTACAAGGAGTAAGTATATCTGGAGATTCTGGTTTTAGGGGTCTCAGTTTCTAATTCAAATTCTCAATACATTTCTATCAACAAAAATCCAAAAAGTATTTATTATGTGCAAGGCAACATGCTCAGCACTAGATACATAGAGTTTATACCTCACTAACCTCTACTGTTTTGTAGAACACTCACTTATTTTGCTCAGTCACATTTCCACCAGTTAGAATTTCTACTATTTATGGTCATCATACGATAGAAAAAAGAGTATATCTATACATATTTAAGTATCTTATCAACATTCTAACTGCATTTATCTTATTGAAATTTTTGCATTTTTAACTTCCTATCACAGAAGAATGTTCAGTAAATTTTTTCATAAGGAAATATTTCAAACCAAAGCCTAGATTTATTTAAACCTTAAAGATTACATTGAATGGAACAGAACAGAGGAGACTGGAGAAGAGTAATAAGATACAAGTAAATCTGAATCATAACCACTATCACTGAACAGAGGGCATTATTCCCACTTACAGCTCTTGATGACATTTCACAGTCAACAAAGTCTAATGGTTGGCCCTTGTTGGCAGGTATATAGCTCTGGACCTGCTTGTCTCAACTTTCTCCAGTAACTTCATTGTTAGAGACTTATGCAGTCAACTTCAACAAACCACAAGAAGCAAAATCCAATAGACAGGTATTGAATGATGTTATTAGCAGACTCTGGCTCAGTTACAGACAATTGTACTGACAAAAAAGACTTTAACCTTTGACTTAACTCTGTCACCCACTTTTACCATAATTCTGTGAATTAAATGGCTGATATAGTACAACTTCCTCCGCTTATCTCCAGTCTCACCTCCATTCCCAACATTTCAAGTAGACCATTGATTAAACCATTTGCTTCATCTCTGGGATCTGCCAACAACCAAACTAGGAGAGACTCAATGCTACAAAGAAACAAAAACTGAAAAGAAAACTAAGCTTGTCTTCATGGAAAAAATAAAGTAATTACCACAATGTTTTCTTTCCTGTTGCATACCCTTCTATCATACTTTTCACTGCCAGACTTCTCTAATTCTATGCTAGATGCCTTTACAAGATGCCTAATGATCTACTCATACTTTTGCTGTTTCCATTCTGACTTTCACCAATCTCACCGTACTAAAACCATTCTCCCAAAGTTCACCAACAATTTCCTAATTGCCTTTTATCAATCACAACCCTTGATTTCTCCCTTGGGTCTGGGACCCTGCACTATACTTATTTCCCTCTTATCTCTCTGACTACTCGTTTTGTCTCTACTGTCTGTGTCTTCTTCCTGCAACCACAAAAAAGAAACATTCCCCAAATTTCTGCCTTCAACCTTCTTTTATTCTGCCCATATTATTCTTCCTTAGCAACTTCATCTATTCACTTGGCCTCAGTTATCCTCTGTGTGAATGACTTTCCAGTCTTTGTTGTCCTGATATGTCTCTAATGCAGCAGCTCCCAATTTTTCATGTATGAAGACCCCCTACATAATAAGTAGTTTTACTGTTATTATCCACCAATGGAGAATATACACATAATATATAGAATATATTATATTATAGAATATATATAATATTTATTATAATATATATTATATTATAGAATAGGTAGTAACATAGAGAATATATCCATATATAAAGCTACTACAAATTCTGTAATACTTTTAATGAATTTTTATTTTATTAATTATATTTATGATACATATATTTTAAAATAATACACAAAGAGAACTATTATTTTTCAGTATACATAGTACATTTATCTAGTTTCTAATCAAATGTAGCTACTCCACAAACTTGATATTCTATCTCCTGCCTCTGCATTCACATAAGCCACCATCCACATTCTATGTCTATATCATATCTCCTCGTATATATATAGATATAAATAACCTAATTCTTATCTTCATTCCAGACTCAGATCAAGCCTCCTTGATTGAAGCCATCTTTGTTCTCAACTATTAGTAGTCTCCCTTCTCAAATTACCTTGTATTTCTTTATCTTTGTGCATGCTGTATACCTCCAATGAAATATACATTATGAGAGCAGAAAATGTTTTAATTTTGTCTGCTTAATGTCAATACCTCATGCCTTGCACATACTAAGCTCTTAAATTCACCTGGTATTCCAAGGCAGGTAACTAGGTATAGAAAAACAAAAATGAAATAGTCCTTGCCTTCGAGGAGCACTTTATTAACATGTCTTGAATGTGAATTTGTGGACCCCTTACAATAACTTTGCTAACTCCAAGGGGTCTACAGTCCCGATTCATAACCACTGCTTTAATCCTGTATTTCCAACCGCCTACTACACATCTGTCCCATGCTATCCCACTGATTACTTCAAAATTAGAATACAAAACTTAATATGTAATCTTGTTCCATTATCAGCTTTTCCTCTTGATTTCCTTATTTCTGTTCAGAGTACCACCATCCTCCGTGACTCATTTGTGTCCTTTGATCACACACATCCTATCTAGTCACCAAGTCTTGTTGAGTCTACCTTTGACACCTCTCTCATAAATCTCTTCCTTTCTATTCCCACAACCATTACCCTAGTTCAGGCTTCCTTTGCCTCTGACAATTTGGCTACTGCAGTAGTTTCTATGCAATAGCTCCCCATATTCAGTTGCTTCACCATCCATCAAATGGTCAGGTCAACTTTCTTATGCTACACTTCTAATCATAGGATCAAATCCTTTCCCTGCTTTAAAAAAGATTCATTAATTAATCAACTAATGAAATTATGCTTTTTAATGGCTTCCTATTCCATATTAAACAAAATCCAAATTCTTTAGTTTGCCATTTAAAGCATTCTAGAAAGTCTCTGTGATACAGTAGAAAAAACTGTTGGCTCTGAAATCAGAAGATCTGGACTAAACTCCTGCCTCTAATGTTTACTACCTATATGACCCTGGGAAAGTTGTTTAACCTCTCTGAGTTTCAGTTTTCTCATCTGTAAAATTAGGAGGCAGGACCACATGGCCTCTGAGGTCTCATTCATCTCTGGCTCTATATTATCCTATGATGTACCCTTCTTAGCTGTTATTTATTACTAAAAGGAAAAACATTATTTCATAATGTTTTATCAATGATAAATTCTTCATAACTTAATAATTGATATTAATAGTTAATTTTATCTAGTTATTCTAATCATTTCTACATTTCTTTAGCGTAAGATACAGATCTGCCAATAAACAATTCTAAATTTTGAGAGTTCAATTAAATCTTAATGTTCTTGCCCCTCAAAAGCTTCTTTATTAACATTTCAATGAATAATTACATCCCCAAGATCTTTGTCCTACTTGCCATAGTTTGTTTTGAAAGAAATGTGAAATTAATGAATCTGTACATACTATTCTAAGACAAAACTTGTGGTTCTAAATTTCCTTAAATGCTGAGATAAAAACACAGAAAATTTACAGAATTTAAATTTACTTTTAAATTCTTAGTTCATGTACACATTTCAACACAAATATATGGAGATAAAGGGAAAAGAGAGTCAGAATAAAAAGAGAACCAAGTCTGGGTGAATAAACTCATACTTAATTTTCCAAAATGTAAATGTAAAAGGCACAACTGGATTGGTTTGAAAAATTACAGAGTCCAAAACTGTTACAGAGTTATTGAGATGTACATATTTTACAGGGTAAAAGTCATGTAATGGTATAACCAAAAAAGTCATGTATTAAATCAATGGTGTCAAACTAAAACTAGAAACAACAGCATATTGGCTTAGAACACCACAAATTAACATTATCTATATTGTATGGTATTCTTATTTATTTTGTTAAACAGATTCCAGTTACATTTTAATCTGGTTCAGGCTACACTTGTAAGTTTTGTGGATCACCAGAAATTTGACATCCCTGTTTTATGTCATAAACTTATAATAACACTAGAAAAGCCATCTCTTAAAACAGTATCTCCTTCCCCATTTTTATCTTAAGAGACATATTTACTTACGTACATGGGTAACTACAAAATGGAGTGCTAAATAACTGTCTTTTGAGTGAGATATTGAGTGGTAAAGGATGTCAAAGAAGGATGAGATCATGTTGGGCTACATTTGTTTATCCAGACAATTGTCTTAAAGAAATTGTCCTCTCTACAGACTCACCACTCTGAACATAATATCAACAGAGGTTATGCAGTATAATGGAAAGAGAGATAGATCTGGAGTCAGAAGACTCCAGTTTCAATCCTGTTTACATTACTTAATATTGGTGTGATTTGGGGCAAGTCACTTTACTTTTCTGGGTCTCATTTTTATCATCTGTAAAATGAAGTAACTAAACTACATGATCTCTGAGATCGCTTCCAGTTCTTGATAAACAGCAAAGTAGTTCTTCATCACTACTATTTCAAAAAAGCACTAATAGCAATTTCAAAATTTCACTTTTATTAAAATAAGTACTGAGGGCAGAGTCAAGATGGCTGAGTAAAAGCAGGAACTTACTTGAGTACATCCCCCATTACCTCAAATACCTGTAAAAAAATAACTCTGAACAAATTTTAGAGTTACAAAACCCACAAAACGACAGAATGAAATACATCTCCAGCTAAGGACAGCCTGAGAAATCAACAGGAAGGGTCTATTGCACCAGGCTAGGAGTGGAACCACAGTCCTGCACGGGCCAGGACAGACCAGAAGCACAGGCTAGCCACAGCAGACCTCAAGGGACCAACTCCCTGGCAGCTGTGGTGGTTTTCAGACTTCTCAAACCATAAACACCAAAGAGAAAGTAAAAGGTCCTTGAGGACACTCTGTTAGAACTGGGTGAGAGAAGACAGTAGTCTAGCCCTTGCCCCTGGGGCAGTAGCTGCAGGTGCTCAGGTGCTGCTGCAGTGGCTCCTTCCAGAGCTCCAGGCCCACAGGTGGTAGGGGGAACCAAGTGACTGATGAGAGGGCAATTGCAGAAATCTCTCTGGGGGCACTGAGCCAGGATTCTCTTGCTTTGCCCTGCTTGGATATGGGTCACAGTCTTGGGTGGTAGTCCTAGAATAAGGAACACTAGTGTGGTAGAGCCTGTTGAGGCTGTGGAGAAGCAGTCCTCCTCACAATTCTGAGGAAAGTGCCTAGAAGAAGCTCTGACAACAGCTACACAAAACCCCAGAAATTTGGGACATAGAACTCTCCACTTTGGAAGCAGAGTTCTACCATGGCAAAGAGCTCAAAAGTCAAGTATCTGGCTACCAAGATAAGCAAAGAGAGTAAGAGAAATCAGACTACAGAATCTTTTTTTGGTGACAAAGAGAATCAGAACAAAAGAAGACAATAAAGTAAAAACTCCTGCATCAAAAGTCTCCAAGAAAAATATGAACTGGTGGCAGGCCATGGAGGAGTTCAAGAAGGATTTTGAAAATCAAGTATGAGAAGTAGAGGAAAAAATAGGAAGAAAAATGAGAGTATTGAAAAAAATCATGAAAAACAAGTAAACATCTTTCTAAAGGAGACCCAAAATAGACTAACTCGAATAGCAAAAAAGATCCAAAAAGTCAATGAGGAGAAAAATGCCTTAAAAAGCCAATTAGCTGAATGGAAAAGGAACTTCAAAAACTCACTGAAGAAAATAATTCCTTCAAAATTATATTGGAGCAAATAGAAGCTAATGACTTTATGAGAAATCAAGATATTATAAAACAGATCCAAACAAATGAAAAAAATAGAAGGCAATATGAAATAACTCACAGGAAAAACCACTGACCTGAAAAATAGATCCTGGAGAAATAATTTTAAAATTATTGGACTATCTGAAAGTTATGATCAAAAAAAGAACCTGTACATCATCTTTCAAGGAATTATCAAGGGAAACTGCCCTGATATTCTAGACCCAGAGAGTAAAATAGAAACTGAAAGAATTCACTGATTATCTCTTGAAAAAGATCCCAAAAAGAAAACTCCTAGGAATATTATAGCCAAATTCCAGAGTTCCCAGGTCAAGAAAAAAACATTATGAGCAGTCAGGAAGAAACAATTTGAGTACTGTGGAAACACAATCAGGATAAAACAAGATCTAGCAGCTTCTACATTAAGGGATCAAAGGGCTTGAAATATGATATTCCAGAGGTTAAAGGAGCTAAGATTAAAATCCCAAATCACCTAACCAAGATATGAGTACAATCAATGAAATAGAAGACTCAAGCATTCTTTATGAAAAGACCAGAGCTGAACAGAAAATATGTCTTTCAAATACAAGAATCAAGAGAAGCATGAAAAGGTAAACAGGAAAGAGATATCATAAGAAATTTATTGAAGTTGAACTGTTTACATCCCTACATGGAAAGATGATATTTGTAACTCATGAGACTTTTCTCAGTATTAGGATAGCTGAAGGGAATATATGTATAAATACACATACATGTATGTATAGATGAGTATATATATGTGTGTATATATGTGTATGTGTGTATATATGTATGTACATGTATACATACAGAGTACAGGATGAGCTGAATATGAAGGGATGATATCTAAAAAATAAAAGAGGCAAGAAAAAGCTATCTCCCACATAAAAGAGGCAAGAGAAAGCTATTACATTGAAGGGGAAGAGCAGGGAGGTGAAAGGGAATGAGTCAACCTTACTCTCATTGGATTTGGCTTAAGGAGGGAATAACATACACATTGAATTGGGCATCTTATCCTACAGGAAAGTAGGGGGGAAGAAGATAAGAGGGGGGATGATAAAAGGGAGGGTAGATTGGGGGAAGGGGTAGTGAGAAGCAAACACTTCTGAAAAGGGACAGAGTCAAAGGAGAAAATAGAATAAATGGCAGGATGGGATAGGATGTAGGGAAATACAGTTAGTCTTTTACAACATGACTACTATGGAAATGTTTTACATAACTACACATGTATAACCTATATTGAATTGCTTGTCTTCCCAGTGGGGGTGGGTGAGAAGGGAAGAAGGGAAGAAGATTTAAAACTCAAAGTTTTAAAAACAAATGTTAAAAATTGTTGTCACATCAGACGGGAAATAAGACATACAGGTAATGGGTTATAAAAAACCATCTTGCCCTGCAAGAAATTAAGGGGAAAGGGGGGAAGGGGAGAGATAAGGGGAGATATACGAGAGGGCAGACTGGGAGAAGAAGTAATCAGTATGCCTGCCATCTTGGGGTAGTGGATAGGGGAGAGACGGGGAGAAAATCTGGAATTCAAAAGCTTGTGGAAATGAATGCTAAAAACTAAAAATAAATAAATTCTATTAAAAGAACTACCAACTCAAACAAAATTACCTTCTTCAGGCTTTATTTTCTTTTCTCAGGAAAAGAAATGTTTCTTTATTCTAGACCTGGCCTGCAAAACCAAAGCAAATTGGAAGGTACCATCAATCTACTGAATCCATAAAAGCATACAGAGTTTTTAAGAGTAGTATAAATTGGCTCTTGAGATTGATGACCACAATTGCTTCCTTTACTTTCTCTATGCTGACCAAGACAGAAATGTATATTAAAGTAGCTATATTTTCAATATTTCACTAATTTAGATGTTCTCTGCTGAATATCCTACAATGAACATTTTAACAAATAAAATTCTTATTATGCATGAAAATTTTTAAAAACATAAATGGAGGAAAATAAACATCTAATTTTGCCAATTACAGAATAATCCAATTATCTCATAGATTTTCAAAATGTCATACATACAAAATATTCATTACAATTTATGTCACTTTTTAAAAATATTTTATTATACATGTATTATATACTTCACTAAACAAGCAACACTGTCATTGTGGACAGAGTTGGCTCTGACGCAAAAAAGACCAACTCCCACCTATTAACACCTATTGGCTCTGTGACCCTGTCATGTGACTTAACTTCTAAGTGTTCTAGGTCAGGGGTGTGAAACTGTTGGAATCTGATTAAAATGTAATTGGGATTAGTTTAAGAAAATAAATAAAAATCCATTACAATGTAAACAAAAATATTTGCATGTGGTTCCACAGGGATCTGTCTCTTCTTGAGTTCACCACCACTGTTCTAGGCAATTCTTTTAACACTTTTAAATTACAAAGAAGATACCAACTTGTGTGGTAGAAAGTTTCCTCACCTGGGATTTCTCTTTATACCAATGAAATCTCAGGTCCAGTTTCTATCCCTGTACTTTGTTTTAATCAAAATATAATGCACTATGTGTTTAGACAGATTATAAATACATTTATTTATGATATAACCATATAATATGAAACTAGATATATATGTTACTAATAAATCCACCTTTTAAAAAGCACTAAACATTAGATGTTCACTGGAAACAGTCAACAAAGAATTTATTTTGCATGCGCAGATCCAATCTCACAGGATTATGATAAACCTTAAATAAAGTCCTATAAAAATGTGAATAATTATTATATCACTCCTTTGTTCAAAATCGTTCACTGGTATCTCACTGAACTAAGATCAAACATCTTAACCTAAAAATTCAAGGCCTTCCTTTTTTTAAAAGAAAGGTCTTTTTCCTAAGACTTGTGTATTGTTTAAGAATTTCTACTTTACATCATTTCCAGTTTTATATTTTAAATATATTCTGGTCTTCCAAAGATGAGAGGGGAAAGAGGTAGAAGAATACAATTCAATTAAAATGGACTACTCCCTGGCCTCATACACATCTCAAACTCTTACATATCTTTGATCATATCATTTCCTGCTAACCTAGAATGTTTTCATTAAAATTCCATCTTAGTAAAATACTATCTGTCCTTTAAGACCAACCAAATGCAAACCCCTTCATGAAAGAATTGGTTCCTCCTCCCCCTGCACAAATTATCTTTCCCCTCCTTGGTATTCATATGGAACTTGAGATGAATATCCCCATATACTTATCTAGCAGTAGTTTGTGTCACAGTCGTTTATGTCAGAGGTATTTCATCTCCCACCCAAGTTGTGGGTGCCAGGAATGGCAGGGATTGTTTTATTTAATCTTTCCATCTTCCCCAGCATTTGTTACAGTAGTCTGCACAGAGCAGATAACTTAAGAAATACTGACAAGGCCTAAAGATCAAATAATTGGGCACCACCTGAATTTACGGGTGTAAGGGAATCATAGAGAACCAAACGAAATAATAATTCATTAGAAGTCTTAGTTTCTTTACTATCTATATTTGCAAACTGAATGCAACTGAGATCCCACTTCTCAACTACTACTGGAATCTCATCTAACTAGATTTCCTTTTAAGAAGCACAATGGGCTACGGAGAGGTTAACTGAATAAACTGGGTCAGACAAGTAGCAGGAAGTGAAGAGTCAGGGAGCAGAAGTAACCTGATGAACCTGAGTTACAAAGAGCATAAAACAATTATCATCATTCTACAGAAGGCAGTGACACAACCACTTAGTGAAAGAATGTTACCTTGAGTTACTTATGCTAGAAGAAATAACAAGAAACAAATGGTAAATCAACACACAATTTTGAAAACCTAGTGAAGTGAAGTGAAGGAGCTTATAGAAATGTTAGAATAAGTATTAGCAAAAGACACCCTTATTTAAAGTGGTGCAAATCACGTCAAAACGTGACAAAAGATAAACATTCGGGGTATGCAAGAATTTTTTTTTCGTGTTTGAAAGAAAACTGGGTTTAGAGTCAAGTGAAAACTAGGTTGGAATCCAGCCTGGCACTTAATAGTTCCGTGATCATAAGCAAGTCACCCTCTCTGCCTGTTTCCTCAACAGTAAAATGTGTATCACAATAACTGCAAAGGGTTATTGTGAAGATAAAGTGAGAAGGTAGGTAAGGAACCGCATACGCTAGAAAGTATGTCGATTGCTCCTTCTTGTAAAATAAAGAGCTGTAAATACTTAACTTTAAATTTAATTAAAATAAATCTGATTACATGCACTCTAAGGCTTCTTCCACTTATAAAATTCTACCTTTTCTCTACCATAATTTGTAAGGCTGAAAACTTTTGTCATTTAATAAATCAGTTGAAGGCCCTTTTCCCCAAGACTCTTCTACATTATTTTAGGATTTCTTCATGCTCATCACAATTTTGCATATTTTTCAGAAATGCATTTTGGTCCTTTGAAAGGGGAGGAGGGCAGTATACGTTATAATGTTACACCATGGAAATAAAAGTATTTTTAAACCTCTTTAGGGTACACAGTTAGGTAAGAAGAAATACGTGGAAATTGTCAGATGCTTCTCCACACATCCACCCACCAGATACCATCAGAGCCTGCGGTGGGGGAGTCTCCCCGATCTTGCCTGACAGCCTCCCTGACTTTCTTTGAGGTCTGGAGCTAGTTAGTGATCACAGTGGCCCGTCATGGTATTTTCAGTTAACAAAGCAGTTACTCAACAAGGGGGGGAGGGAAGGGGGGAAGCTACAAAGGAGCAGCAGCAGCTGCTGCTGCTGCTGCCGCCGCCGCCGCCGCACCCGTGATGTCAGGACAGGATGAGCCCCGGGGCCGCCACCTCCTCTGCTCCTCCGTGACGTCCGGCCAGGGGTATCCCCAGACGATCAGGAAGTGGCGGCGGCAGCCGGAGTGGTTGCTGCTGCTGCTGCTGCGGCTCCGCCCCCACGCGCGGCCGCTGGGCACTCGGGCCATCCCCGAGCCCCGCCTGCGCCTCCGCCCCCTCCCCCCCCTCACCCTCCTGGGGGCCCACACTGCGAGAAGCCCGTTCACTCCCCCTCACTCACCCCGACCTCCGCGCCGACATGTGTGTGTGTGTCTGTCTGTCTGTATGTATGTGTATGTACGTGTACGTATGGAGGTGAGGCGAGGGGGAGCAGGGTCCCCATCGGCCCGCGTCACTGGACCAGGCTGACAAAAATGGCGAGTGCTGCCCGGCGTGCGCGCGCCTTTCTCCCCTTCACACACACCCCTGCCACCCGGGAGACTCCCGAGGTCCTCAGGGCCGGGGGCAGGGCGCCCCCTCCCTGCGGGTTCTCACCAGAAGTGCCCGGGCCGGAGGGAAGGGGGAAGGGCAGGGAGCGAGCTCCGGGGCCCACGGGTCTAAAAATAACTGCCCACTGCTATATTTGGTTCGGCAGGATCACAGCCCGGCCCGCGCCTGAATGGAGCAAGTGAGGAGGGAGTTGGAGGGTGGGGGGAGTGAGGGAGGGGAACCTACTCCGCTATCTCCGGCGCGCGGCGGCGGCAGGGCCCAGGCCAACTGCTAAATTTAGAAACCTCGTCTGCGTCAATCACGCGCCTCCCGTGCGTCAGCGCCTAGCTGCTCTCTGTCCGGCTCCCTTTGAATAGATACAATGTAGCAGCGCCCTCCACCAGTCCCTGGATTGGTAGCAGCGCGAGAGAGGGCGGTGTTCCACAATACTGGGCTACCTTCCGAGCTTTCTCCCACACTCGGCTCCCTGCTGCCCTCCCCGTTTGAAAAAAGAGAGAAGGGGGCGAGGAGGGTGAAATATGTACATATACACACACATACATATATATACATGCATGCGTGTATATGTGTACATATACACGCATGTATGTATGTATTTTTAGATTTCCGTCCTCTCCCGAACCTTCTCCGAATGGAATATGCTGCCAGTTCCACTATGTCTCGGGCTAAGATTGTGACATTAAAGAGATGTAATGTCGAGTCTCATTAAAGCAGAGAATCACGGGGATGGTTACTGGTTGTGTGGACTTACCTAGACAACCATGTTCCACAGTATTTGGTCCAAAAGGTTGTTTGAACACAGCAGCCGGCGTCAATCTCGGGACACTTTGTGTATTTTTCTCAGCAAGAAATTCTCACTCAATTTCCAGGGGGTGGGAATGGAGGGAAGAGTCTCATATTCACAGGGTCAATGGCTATTTGCACGTAATTCCATAACAGTGGAACGATATATCCATATCAAATTCTCAAACGAGTAACAATTACTATGTCTTATTATCACAATGTTTTAATTTGGGGACACGCAGAAGAAGCCCGTTTCCAATATGCAAAAAGTGAAAGTGTTAGCTAGCTAAGGGTTCAGTTTTTGACGTAGTCTGGGTGGATTGTGTATTTGAAACAAGAGACCAGTTCAGCTAAATCATACATATGCTATGCTTGTGTTTTCAAAGATTTTAATGCTCCCAGCTAGACAAATAATAACGTAAATATCATGAAATAAAACCTCACCCTGAAAGTAACCCTCATACACTGTGCAAAATACGCACCAGAGTCTGGAGGGAGGATTGCTAGTGAACCCTCTTTGCAGAGGGCTGGATAAAGGTAAGCAACTTTAGGAAGTCATTACATGAGAAAAACGAAGTTTCACTGCAAAAGGGTCATTTGGCTATAGTGACCGACCCCTGTACATCCACTGTTAGGTAGATCGCTCAGTGAAACTGGACATCAAATCCTTCACTTTATGAAGCACTGTCCTCCTTTTCACCCAGGCTTCCTGGACACTGGGCAGTCTGGGATTCGTGCCAATACGTCTTCTCTTATTCCGCCCCAGCCCAAGCAAGTTGCGCTGAGTCTCTCCCTAGAAGCACACAGATGAGCTGTCTTCAGACAAGAGTCCAAGAAGCGAACGTGTTCTACAGAGGTTGGCAGCCACCGACTAGGATCTCTCAGAGTGACAGGCAGCTGTGCTCAGCTTCCATTGTAAAACAGAGCGAGTGACTAGAACACGCGCGTGAGCGCGCGCTCACACACACACACACACACACACACACACACACATACAGTCCCTTACTCACACACGCGGAACCGGCCGGGGTGAGGGGAGGGGAGGAGGAGGGTGACGTGAGCGTCCCATGGCGTCACCATTGACGTCTCGCATTCCAGGAGCTCTATGGAGAGGCCGCTAGGGCTCCTGTGGCATAAATGACGTTCGGAGAGAGCAGGCGAGCGCGCAGCCGGGAGAGCAGAGTCTCCTGCCTCCCCCCAGCTTGCAGCACCTCTCCTTCTCCTCACACAAACGCGCACACGCTAACACATACACACACGCATCCCCAGATACACACACACCCAGAAGCACACACTGCATACACACTCCACACTCTACAACACGCTCACATACCTCTCAGACAGACAGAGCTTTGCGGTGCACAGCCGCGCCGGCGAACCCCGCCTCCGGCTCACATTGTCACCCTGACAGGAGCTGCGGCAGCTGCAGCAGCAGCGGGAATAACAGAGGCTACAGAAGCGGCAGCAGGGGCACGGCTGCATTTTTCCTTGGGTTTATTCCTTATGCCCTGGCTCGGGAACCGCAGGAGCCAGGGAGCCCGCTGAGCTCCTCTTCCGTGCTTTCCCATGAGTTGGGATCGTAGCATCTCCTGAGAGCCCTCAGCCTCCGGGAGTTCCTCAGTTTGTACAAGTCAGCCCTTCTGGGACCTCGGCTACTACTCCCCCATGAAGATTTCGGGGCAGTGCTCAATAAACTCGATATAAAGACGGAACCGCCACAGCAGTCAAGTACGTATGAGATCCGCAGAGCTATTTAGGGGAGTTACTAAAAGTTGCTCGGAGGGCTCTCTGGTAGCTACTGATTTTGACAACTTTTTGTGGTTTTTCTCCTCTTCGATCCCTCCAAGTGAGTCGTTTTGTAAGGAGTCGCGAGGACTCTAATCTGAAACTTTTACCCCCTAGGAGTCCCGCTGGGTTATTAGGAGTTCCTGTGATTTCCTCCCCGTCCTAGAGAGGCTTTTTCTTTAACAAAGAGGAGGACCAGGATTTGTGCAATAGCTGCTCCAGCGATATTATTCAGGGTATTTCAAGCTCTGGTTGTTGTCATGGAAATGATGCTCTCGGCGGCGGCGGCGGCCGGGAGTTGCAGCCCCGGTGATGAATGGCAGTAATTTTCCTTCTTTAAGTAGGCTTGAAAATAGGTGATTTTGTTGGTACAAGTTAGTCGTACCTAATGGAAAGTACAGGGCAGGTTGATTGGATTTGGGCTAAGAGAGGAAAATAACAGGGGGCAATGACTGCAGGAGCTACAGAAGCAGCTCTGAGGAGCACAGTGGTAATTGGAATGTAGCATATTGTAATGATGAGACAGGGGCTTCTCTAGGCACGTCTGCCCTGCATCTGCTCTTCTCACATTTACTCTTTTCCTTTTGGTGGTAATAAATTGTAATTACCA
Organism: Pseudochirops cupreus; assembly: GCA_028627135.1. NCBI lineage: Eukaryota > Metazoa > Chordata > Mammalia > Diprotodontia > Pseudocheiridae > Pseudochirops > Pseudochirops cupreus. The sequence goes on from CM053583.1 coordinate 306,254,924, forward strand.
ACTTTAGTGACCCAGCACGTGTGTGTGGTTTTCCTCTTCTCTCAGTCTTGATTTGATGTAGAAATTACTTTTTTTTTCTTTTTGTGTGTGTGTGTGTGTGTGTGTGTGTTAATTGAAATAGCTCGTGGCTCTAGAGGAGTAGAACAAAGTTGTTTTTTTAATGACTGAAATGAAAGTTCTCGATAGAGAGAAGTTATAGGAACGTTGAAAGTACCTCCTAAAAGATGTCTTACAGAGGAGTTGTGGGAAAGGGATTGTTTGGTATGCAGATTGTAGGTGTATATTTTTCTTCCAGTTTTCCAGTGATATTTCCAAAGAATGCCATTTATAAGTGCTCCAAGTCCATAGAGAGGTTGTAAATGCCTTGATTATCTGAAATCTTTTTACATACCCCATACTGAAATATATCAGGAAATAAACATCGCATTGGGGCCAATGAATGCTCATTTATCTCAGCTAATGTGAAACTTTTCATAGAAAGCAAAAAGCTGGAAGAAATAAAATCTGCCTTACTCGGAAATTGAGCTTAAATGTATTTGTTAGCAATAGTGTGCTAAAGTTATTATGGTTTAATGAGATTTTAAGAATAAATCAACCCTAACTTACAACTTTGCTACATTTTCACCCCTCCCTCACCCCCGGCCCCACTCTCAGGCCCAGGAGTATGTTTCCAGCAATTCTCTTCCTTGCTGTCCACCAATGGACGAGGAGGGTTGGAAAGTCCACTGAGGACCCTAGTCACAATACTGTGTTTCATGGTTTCTTGCAAAAGTTGCAAAGGGGAGAGAAACCAGGGGTTGTCATTGGAGTCTGAATATGGGGAAGAAAGCCGCTTTGACAGGAGTAGTTATCCCTCCCTAATTTACAGCCCCCGAGGCTCTGTGCTCATGGCTCTGGCTGCTGCAATCAGGATAAATCTTACGTGTTTAAAGGCGCAGAGAGTGTTTCTAGGTAACCAGAGGCTTTGGGGGCGGAGAGGAGCCCTAGGGCGCTCAGCTCAGAGAGAAAAGCAGCCTCGTTCACAAGGGGGCTAACCCCGGGAACAGGGAAGGAACAAAACCTCGGAGTAAAGAGATGAACCCCTCACCTCCCCAACTGAGACCCTGATGAAACTCAATGGTGACGGAATGGAACAGCAACGCTGAAAAAGTGTCTCCTGGGTTAGAAACCATTTGGAGACTCGTCCATAAGACTTCACCAGTTGGGGAGCAGGGAGACGGGACATTTTGAGAGATCATACTAAAGATAAGCAACAATAATGATAACAATAAGGGGAAAGTGAGGCGTTCAGTGCAAAACGAGATGAAGTACCACTTACACGTGGAACAGAACTGAAGGTTTTCAGTCTACCATATGCAAAGGGACGGGAGGGGAAGGGACCGGCGGGCTATGGCTGGGGAATCTCCATTTTCCCTGTCAGAATGTTGGCTGTCACAGCTTCGCAGGACTATGAAGTTTAAATCCGCAGCCAAAGTATTTCTTCCCAGACACAATCCGGTGCCCGCACTGCTAAATAGGAAATGAAAGTTTTGTGAGTCTTCCTCCGGATTATGTAACTATAGAAATTTTTGCTCCAAGTTCAAAAGCGAAATCCTAAATTCGTCTAGTGGAAGGGGGCGCTGCAAGCCGAAGGTTGTGGCTCGCCAAGCCAAGAACCCAGGCTGGCGCTGGAAAGTTTCATTGCTGCTTTTTGTGTAGGTACCTCCAACGAGTCCCAGTTTAAAGCTAAGTGGGCGAGGGAAAGTGTCCACTAAGGACACATGCGGGGCTGCAGACCAGTGGAACTCTAGAGGAAAGAGGGGTTGAGGGATTGGTGTGTGAGGTAGCATACAAGTAGACTTCAAGAACAGATTCATAGAATGTCTCGTTGTCAGCAAGTGCTTTATTAATACTGTCTTTTATTTTTGTTTGCCTTACCCCTGGAAAGCTAAACTCTGGTAATAGAACTGAAGATCTATTAGCATTTAGACTAACAAGCAAAGATTTTGTCAATTCCCTGGAGCAGTCTTGCATTCGTTACGAACAATGTGCACCTCCTCTCCACCTTGTAAATTTGTATTCCTTGGCAGGAGAGAGAAAAAGCCTTCATTCTGCATATTTAAGTTCATTGATCTACCAGTTCTGTTAGAACCCCGAATATATTTTCATTCCTTTCAAATATATGTGTGTGTATACTATAAGCGCTGAAATTTCTAATAGAGAAATTTTTATGGTTGATGAAATGATTTGGGATTTTCAAAGGCAGAGCCCTGATGTCATAGACATAGGCAGTATGGAAACAGTAAGTTTTGTTGCTGTTATCACTTTTTTCCGTGTGTTGCCTTCTCTTCTGAAAGGTACTAGCTTGGTCTTTAGTGCTGGAAAAAGATTATCTTTCTCTCTTATTACTGTCCTTAGGATAATTGATAGTTACATGACATTTTCATTATTCCCTGTACCTATCCGTCTCCCCTTTCTTTTTCCTTGCCAAATAACCAACCAACCAGACAAAAACCTAGCCCAACAGCACTGCAGCGTCGAAGTCGGAAGATGTCATTCTTAATGTCGATTCCTTAGCGTCTGACTGGTTTCATTGTCCGGCTGAAGACCCAGCTGGTCTCATTGTGAACTTTACTCTCTCCCCTGCGGTGCCTAACGCTGACAGAACCCAGTTCGGAAGAGCGCCGCCAGCCCAGCGCCATCTCTCAGACTGGAACCACTGACGACCACAGCAGCTTCACAGCCACCACCCCGCTGGGCCCAACGCCCCCTCCTCAGCCTCTATCTGTAGCCTCCTCCGGAGAGACCAGCAGCCCCATCATTCAGCGCACAAGATTCCCTCCAGGTAACCCGGCCCCCTGAGGCCCTAAACTCTTCCACCCCTGGTGGATGGGGAAGGCAGATATTGCAGAATGGGCTGGTTAAGTTATTCTTCCTCTTGGTTTCCAGGTCCGACGTCTATGAGAAGGCTTATCTTAACCATGAACTTATGACCTGATCATGTCGCTGGAAGTTAGCATACTAACTTCCTGCATAGTGAAGCTTTTTTGTGTGCTTTAGGACTAAGCTATACATTTCTCTGAATCATTTTTTTCCAAGAAAATCACAGACAAACCTACAAATTATTATCCTTCTTAGGTTTCAATATATTCCTGTTAGTCACAGAATTGAGGGGCATCTTTTTTTACATTTAAGGGGTATGGCATCATCATTTAGTGTAATAATTTAAAATTTTATTTCTATAAACCATGGGATTCCCATTTATCTCTACTGAAAGCCACTTTGTTATTATTAAAGGTCATGTAATGGACAGTGGAGTTTTATAGAAAATGGGGTAGCCTGGGGATTTTTTTTTTAAAGAGAGCTCTATTCTTCCCTTGCAATGTTATGTTTTTCTTTCCTTTAAAACAATTAAACAGTGATTATTAGTCTTTCATCTCATTTTAACAATCCTAGAAACAAAGAAAACAGTGTTTTGATCCCAATTCACACCAAGCAATCCTCTCTCCTCTACATTTTGGAAGTACAGATGTCTTCTCCTATGATAATCAATCAGTGAGATTTGGAAATATGGATAAGATGAGGTTGTCAAAGGAAAAGTAAATAACTTTTTTAAAGTCTTTCATTCTTTTTATGTGGATCTGACTATATCACCTGCCCTTCCTTTTTCAAGGAAAACAAGTTACTACAAGCAGCTGTATTCATATAACCATAAAGCAAAGAGATGGGCTATTTAGACTTTCAGTTAACTAAGCCTATAAAATATTGTGACTCAGTTAGATCAAAGGGATGTCTCAAATTGCTATCTATCTAGAGGGTTAAGTGAACTAAGCACTTTGTGCCAATAACTGCTTCAGCAGTCTTGGTTGAAACTGGTAGGGAAACATCCCAATTCAGTGACTGCTTAGCTTCTGTTCTCTCCCCATCCGACCCCCATTCTTCCCATATTACTTCATTTAAATGGGGGAAGGGGTAGGATTTTGATGTGCTAATTGTTTCAGTCACAAATATGTATTGTGTATGTACCTATGATCTAAGGCACAGAATATCCTTGGGATGAGCATTTTGTCGCAGTTGCGGAATATTTTTCTTTGCAGATGGAGCAAAGTGCCCAGAGTCCATTTTCTGGGCCTACGATCCATCTCCTTGCCTAGAGGACTGAAGTTGGTGGTGGTTTGGTGAGGAGCGTAGGCCGAGGGCCGGGTGCAAAGGAGAGCTATTGCACACTCAGTAGAGCTATTGGAAAAGGAAGTATTTGGAAGAAAAGTGAATCTAAAACGGATTGACCTCCTCTGTCCTAACTCATAACTATGTCACTGTTCCCCATGAGTACTAAGTCTGATGTCGGGCTGCTTCTTTATGAACTCAGTTTCTTAAGGGCAAATGGTCTGTGGCTGGGTGAATGAAGTGTTCTCTCCGTTCCCAAAATAAACAAACAAGGTACTAATTTCCTAGTCAGTTAGTTTTCAACTCAAGGTGTTGGTTGTCAAAGAGGCCATTGCAGTTAATTCTCTAGCAAACGCTCCCTGGCTCTGGCGGAAGGCTCAGGCATTAACTGTGCTCAAGCCTGAGGCTTGGCTTCAGAGGACACCGCCGGCCTCATATGCCCTTTGACAGCACGGTCAGTCAGGAATTTCTGAGGAATGGAAAGGTTGGGTTTTGGTGTCTGCTAAAGGTGACAAGCTTTGGCTTCGAGTGCTTCTGGAATAGAGGAGAGAAGGAAACCTCTTCACAAATTGAAGGGGGGGGGGCAACAATCGACCTTGCTAATGAATTAGTTTAGGGAGAATTGATATCTGTTTCTGAGGGCTTTTTGTTTATTCTTTGCAGATATGCCCTGCGTGCAAGCTCAATATAGTCCTTCGCCTCCTGGTTCTAGTTATGCTGCGCAGACTTATGCTTATGGCTCGGAGTACACCTCGGAGATCATGAACCCCGACTACACCAAACTGAACATGGACTTAAGCAGTACTGAAATCACAGCCACAGCTACCACCTCCCTGCCTAGCTTCAGCACCTTCATGGAGGGTTATCCCGGGAGTTACGAATGCAAGCCCTCTTGCCTGTACCAAATGCAGCCATCGGGTTCCCGGCCCCAGGTCAAGATAGAAGATTCCCGGGGACACAGTTATCACCACCATTCGTCCATTCCGCAGCCTTCCTCCTCCTCAGAAGAGGAAGTGATGCCCAGTACCTCTATGTACTTCAAGCAGTCTCCCCCTTCTACTCCAACCACGCCCAACTTCCCCACGCAGCAGACGTCCATGTGGGACGAGACACACCAGCTGCAGGCCACCCAGACTTGCCTCGCAGCAAGTCACCTGATGGATGCCCCAATGAAAACCGTACCAGCTGCCACCCGCTTCCCGATTCACTTCAAGCACTCGCCACCTCACCCTCCTACCCCCATCCCAGTGGGAGGCCATCACCTCTGCTATGATCCCCTCCAGCTAGGAGCCACGGACCGGGTTGCTGCTAGTGGCCAGCCAGCCCCCATGGAGGGCCACCCTTTTGGGCTGCCGATAGTCAAGAGGGCTGTCCCTTTGCCTTTCCCCCAGCTGAGTCTGACACCTCCTGCCGCCGCCGCCTCTGCCGGGTCCAGTTTGCTAGGAGACAGTACCAGCCTCCCGTCACCTCCCAGTAGGAGCTCCTCCTCTGGTGAGGGTACTTGTGCTGTGTGTGGGGACAACGCAGCGTGCCAACACTACGGTGTGCGCACTTGCGAGGGCTGCAAGGGTTTCTTCAAGGTGAGCATCTTTGTTCCCTTTTCTTCTTCTCTCCGCCCCCCCTACTGCCCCACCTCCACCCCACCTTTTTCTCGGTACTGTTAGGCTCCTTCCATCTTACCGCCAGAAATTTAGCCACTGGCATCCAAGCCCATGAACCTATGTTATCTATGACTTTATCGTCCTTGTACTTAAGGTAACTGCTAAGGTGTAAATTAGGAATGGCAGGGGGCAGCTGCCTGAATAAATTTGTAAAGATACCTACCTCACAATCTAGGAGTTAGTTTAGACTTTAGGAGAAACTGACTCAATCAACCTCTCAGTCTTCCAGTGAGCTATTTATTCATTCATAGACTTTGTAGAACACTTAATTATTCCGACCTTTCTCGAACAAAACACACCGACACCCCCGTGCGTACCTGATCCTGTATCTCCCTCCTTTATATCTTCACAAGAGTTCTAATACGAACATTCACTCGATGTTTTGGAGATTGTTGTTTTTGGAAGGTGACGGAGATATGGGGAGAGCTAAGAGATAAAGTTAGGTGAATGAAAACTAGGATTTAGAATGGTGGACACAGTGATTTGAGTAAGTAGGGTGTAGAACTAAATGTAACTTATTATTGTTGTCAGCAGATGACAGAGATTACAGGGATAAATGAAATCTACAATTAATACAAACTTTTCATTTGAGTCATTTGCTTTAAAACCCTTTTATTATCAAGGATTTGCCAGAGCTACTTTTCAAGCTGTTGTATGCCCTTTGGCATGGATTTTCCCATCTTATGCCTTTTCCTGGTTACAATTGCTAAAGAACAAATAAAAGAACAGATGATGAGCAACAGGAGAAAAATAATGAAAATTAAGAAGGGCATGGATAATCCACAAATAAAGCCAACCCCGAATAATTGAAAGTTGACTGAGATACCTAAGTGACAATACATTCCAAAGTAGAAATCTCCATTGTGTCCTACCAATAGCCCTCCTTTTCTTCCAGCTATTTTACTTTGGGGAGAAAATCTATACACAAAAGGGGAAACAATAAGCAAGTCAACCAAAAATAATCTGTTAATTAAATAAATGGAAGCATATTTTACCCAGGGATCTCCTGTCATTAAATTGAATTCTTTTAAAATGTGACATGAAGTGCAGTTAATGATGGGAATTCAATTATTGAACCATAATGATCTTTCCTGCTTCTTAAACTCTGCAGCCAAATGCAGGAAATGTTTTAGGTTATTGGAAAAAATGTATAAGGTATTTGAAACAAAATGCTATTGGAATTCAATGGGCATATGTCATTGGAGCAAGTATAGTTTTAGGAAGGGCTACATTTTCATTGTAAGAAACATCATTTAGTAGCTATATTCTGTTAGCTTTCAATAGATTTACATGTATGTATATATATATGTATGTTGGAGTTAATATTGAATTTTAAACTTTTGAGAATATTCGTTTATGTAGGTGAAATTTATATTATCTTTGACTTGTATGTTTAACATTTACCTTGTTAGAATTTAGTTTTATTTGAGTAGTTTTTTTAAGTGAAGTTTGAAGCCTCACAAACAAACAAACAAAATTAGGTTACGTGGTGAAAATTGACACTCATTTTAAAGACCCTAGTAGAATTTGTCATCAAAAAGCATATATAGAGAATCTTGGACAACAAGAAGGCTATTTATCCCAGATTATCTGGATTTTTTTTCTACACTGCTCTGATGCATCAAATTACTTTTCATTCTCCACTTTGTTTTGTACTCAGTAATCCTAGATTTATAGTCATTTGCAAATTTTTATTCTAAATATAGGCATATTCTGTCCAACTCCTTAGTTGGCTGGGGGAAAAGGACATTAGAGATGAAACAATATTACTGGAGACAGTTGGTTCTATAAAGAAAATGTTTTAATAAACATTATCAATAAGTCATTAGCTGAACGTCTATGGGTTTTGTAGTAGCTTGATTACAATGTATTAAGGATGTTATTGTAATGATGGATGGAGCAACTTTAGAAAGAATGGTCATATAATAAATAATTAGTTTATGCAACTTTCTTGTAAGGTTTATATTACTATTACCTTTAATGTTGGAGTATGAGAGGATTTCATTCTTAAAGTTACCTTTGCTAAAATATTCAGAAAAAAGTATAAGGAGACAAAAGGCTGGACCTTGAAGTCAGGAAGACCTGGATTCAAGTCCTTCCTCTGACACATATTATCTGTGTAACCATGAACAAGTCACAGTATCTCAGTACCCATAGACAACTCTCTAAGATGAATAGTGGAATTGCCTCAGTAGAGGGAATTTGCACACCAGGAAATTCTTCACACTGATGAAATCACAGATCTCCAGAACAAAAAAAAAAGAAAAAGAAAAACTATGATTCTGGATGAAAATAACAGTTCTTTGTCTAAGTCTGCTAAATGCAACATAACCAACAGATTGATTATTTGAGATGACATAGATGGAATTTTTCCATGAATACTTGATTGTAAGAAAAGTTTTTGTTTCTAATATCAAAGGACAAAAAAAATTGAATTATAATATTCTCTTCCTGCTCTGGGTCTATGAGGTGTTGGGGGTTTTTAAAATAGTAGCTAAATTTATTTGTCACCAAATCATTTTATCTCCACTAATATTTATTCTTCAAATACTTTCAAAAGTCTTTCATGTCACTATTATGGGTATTTATACCAATGAAATTCATCACCTGCCTTAGCAGACAATGTTCCTGAGTTTGCTGTGGCCAGCCTTTCCAAACTTAGCTAAACTAGCATAAAGCTAACATACATAAAATCCATTTGCAGGCAATATTTGAAAATTTCCCAGCTTGATAAGACCTACCAGGGATAGTAATGCAATGACATAGCCATTACCTCCATGCCAAGATAAAACATTTAAACAAGAACTTTAGTGAAAGATTTTTTAACTGATATGTATTTGTATGTTAAAATCTGAAATCTTATTGTAGTTTTGTAACATCAATAAGGATAACGTAAGCTGAATAAAATGTTTATGGTAACATGCTTAAATTTTCTACATATTTTAAATTAATTTGACCCCCTTTCTATTACTCTACCTCCAATGGCTAACATACCAGTTTCTATGATGTACTCACAATAAGCATAGCAAATGGAGTGCATTCCAAAGAATTTTAATAAGGAATTCTAATAAGGTCAACAATAATCAGGGGGAATAAAGCAAGAAGAAAATTGTTCCTTAGGGGATTTTACAAGTGGAGATAATCTAATCCATAAAGGTATGATGTATTGACCTGGTAATTTCAGATATTATTTTATCATTCAAAGTTGACTGTCTCCTGAGACTTGCTTCACAACAATCCCAGATGATTTTCATTGTCAGCAGCTAACACTAATAAAATTGTTTTTCCTGCAGGCTAGCATGTTAGGAAATTAAATTTATCTAATTATTTGAATTGCACTGTCACTTTTCCCATTGTAATTAAAATACATCTTGTCGGGTCCTAGCTCTTGCAAGAAACTATTAGTTAACTATCTCTGTATTGTATTTTGTCAGAGAACAGTGCAGAAAAATGCAAAATATGTTTGCCTGGCAAATAAAAATTGTCCAGTAGACAAAAGACGTCGAAACCGATGTCAATACTGTAGATTTCAGAAGTGTCTCAATGTCGGCATGGTTAAAGAAGGTAAGAAAGTTATGCTCTTTTTATTAATAACAGTCACTCTAGAAGTATAAAAAATTTCTGTTTTAAAGTAGAAGTGAAATTTCTGGATTCATTTTTGCTCCCAAATGTTTTGTTACTAACATATGTTTACATTTTTAATGTTTTGTCTTTCTAGTTTCCTAAACTCAATTAATGTATGCAAATAATATGGTAATCTTTATAAAGTTGACTTGTATCAATATTTCATTATCAACTATAGATAGAAGATGCCTTTTATAATGCTTATTTTAGCTTATTTAGCTTATCTCAGCTGTGGAATGAACATTATTTAGAATCCATTGCTACTTCTAGAAGATAAATCACATGAATAATTTTTAAAATCATTTAAAATATGTCTTGATTCTCATGATTTAGGAATGTCTTTGAAGGTCAAAATTTTTTATTCTTTTGAAATTAGTTGTCCGTACTGATAGTCTGAAAGGAAGGAGAGGTCGGCTGCCTTCCAAACCAAAGAGCCCGTTACAGCAGGAACCTTCCCAGCCCTCTCCACCTCCTCCTCCAATCAGTGTGATGAATGCCCTTGTGCGAGCTTTAACGGATTCAACTCCCAGAGACCTGGATTATTCCAGAGTAAGTTTTTATAAAACTTTGATCTCAAGTAAAGGAACAGGGTATCTCTTTAATTCAATAATTCCACATATTTGATTTGTAATTTACCTATGCAATATGTATCATTATAAGTAAGCCTATCAGTACCAAAAATGTGCAGTCATGTATTGCTAGATGATTCCTGATTGTTATGCCAATGGAATTCTGCACAGATTAATTTTTAAGTTGGAGATTTCACAGAATCAGAGAGTTGGAAATGACTTTAGAGGTCTTCTAGCCCAACCCTTATGTGATTAAGAATCCCCCACCCTCATAACAACCCAAAGAGTCTAAATGCCGTCTGTCACATTGCCGGACTCTACTTAAATATCTCAATGATGTGGGGTGGCCAGGTGGAGGAGTGAATAGAGCCCTGGCCCTGGAGTTAGGACGACCTGAGTTCAAATATGGCCTCAGACACTTAACACAAAAAAAAGACTAGCCATGTGACCTTGGGCAAGTTACCTCACTCCAATTGCCCTACTTTCCCCTCCTCCAAAAAGCCAAAAAAAAAATTTCAATGACGGAAAATTCACAACTTCCTAGGGTAGCCCATTTCATTTGCATATGCAAATTGTTAGGAATTATTCTTTAGAGTAAACTCTAATCTTCTTCCCTATAAACAGCCACCAACTGTTCATTGTTCTGTCCTCTGAGATCACACAGCATAAGTCTAATCTGTCTTCTACATCCCAATCTTTCAAATATTTGAAGACAGCAATTATGCCTCTCAAGCTCAAGATCTCTACTCCAGGCTAAAGATACCAGTTCCTTTAACTAATATTATTCAAGTCCCTTACTGGTTTGATCATCATTTTCCAGATATGCTCCTGTCTGTAAATGTTTTTCCTAAAATTTGGTAACCAGAAACAAAGTATTCTAGATTATGGTTTGACCAGGACAAAATTGAATGATCACATCCCTTGTTTCACACACTATAATTCTAATAATTCAGGCTATAACCTCATTAGCTTTTCTGGTTATGACATCACATAATTCATATTGAACTCCAAATAAACTAAAAGCCTTAAATCTTTTTTTACATGAAATGCTATCTAATCACATCACACCTATCCTGTACAAGTATGACTAATTTTTGTGCCTGTTCAGTACTTTCTATTTATCCCTAATAAAATTTCATCTTATTAAATTTGGTCTGTTGTTCCAATCTATCAAAAAATCTTTTTAGATACTGGTTCTATCATCCAACTTATAAGCTGTCTCATCCAGTTTTGTGCCCTTGACAAACTTATTAGCATAATTTTTATGTCTTTATCCAAGACACTGAAACAACACAAACTAGAATAGGATTAACGACTAAGTCCTGCAATGTATCACTAGAGATCTATCTGTAGTTTCAACATTAGATCACTAACTTATACTCTTTGGGTCTAGTCCCTCAAATCAGTCCCAGATTCACTTATCTAGCCATCTTATCTGCAAGGATATCATGAAAGGCTTTGTCCAGTACTTTGTTGACATTCTAGTATACTGTGTGTATAGCATTTCATTGATCAAATGTCTTATCTAAAAAAGGAAACCATATTAGTCCAACTTGAATTATTTTAAATGAACCTATACTAACCAATAGTGATCAATACTTCTTTTTCTCAGAGCTCACCAAACATACATTTAACAACCCACTCTAGAACTTTGCCAAGAACCCACATCAAGTTTTCTTCCCCTCTGTGCAGATCAGTTGGTTTGCCTTTCTCTAGACCTACAGCACCTTTTCCTTTCTGTAGATCTCCTCAAAGATCATTCACAGTTCTGCAATCATAACTCACAGCTTCTCTCAGTACCTGGAATAATTCACCCAGGTGAGGTAACTTAAAGACATTTAAGTTCTTTCTTGTCGTCTCCTCACTTATCTTAATTTTCAATCTACCTTTAGCTGTTTTGTTTGTTTGTTTGATTGTTTCTATTTCTAAGAACATTCTCCTGGTTAAGAAACTATTGCAACAAATACATGTTCTCATCAATGTGGGCATTCCTTTCAATGGTGCGAGATGACAATATACTCTGATCCTGTGTGACTTTGGTCCATGTTCTCCCATAAATCTGCTCTACAAGATATCTACTCAATGTACAAAATGTCTTCCTCTAGGTGTCTTTACAGTCTATTGGTACCAGTAAAAAACTCAAACTATTTGTTCTCTCTCCTTTTCTCTTGCCACATGGCCAACCCACCTCCTTTTCTTTTCATATATTTTTAGGGTAATGCCCTAAATAGGGAAAACAGGAGCAATATAAGCTTAATAATTGTGCCTTCTCTCTGTCTTCTGGCATCATCATCTTATCTACTCCCAAACAATGGGGTTATTTATTTCTTACTCTTCTGACCTCCAATACAATTAAACTAAAAGTTATTTTTTTTCCCTTTAGCATAACTCACCAGCCTCAAGTCCTTTGTAGCCTTCAGTAAACTTCCTAGCAGTTTTCTTATAGGTCTGTGATATTGATCCTCAATTAAGTTCCATATTTTGTGTCTTTAAAATCTGACCTCAACAATGAGATTGTATGTGGCCATCTCATAAAGATCTACCCTTTTTCTTTCTCATCAGCATCATTTGCAATTGCAACATCAGAGTCCCCTTCTTGAGAGTCTCTTCATATCTCTTGTGCCAATTTCCCTTTAAAACAGTGGTTCTCAACCTGTGGGTCATGACCCCTTTGAGGGTCAAACGACCCTTTCACAGGGGTCACCTAAGACCATCAGAAAACACATATTTCCAATGGTCTTAGAAACTGAGACACCACTCCTCTACCCATCTCCAGGCAGGTCCGCCCACATGCAGATACACCCACATATGAGTATTAAAGGGTCATGGCATTAGGAAGGTTGAGAACCACTACTTTAAAACCACTGCTTTTAAAAATGTTCAGTCTATGGGATCCTGCCTATATCCTCTCTGAATTCTTTGACATATATCCTCCTATAAAGTCCAAGGTACAAGCCATATTATGGCTAGTATCTATTAGAAATGATAAAATGACTTGGTCAGTTTTTTAAGGTTCCCTGTCATTTCTATTTTACCAGTTGAAACCTACAAATCATATCCAGGATAGTCATTCTCCTTATCATTTACTTTAGGTTCTAAAAAGAAAATTATCATCAAGGCTTATTTATCAGTTACTTTGCTTTTCACAGGACAAGACCCCAAGTAGATGTCCGTATAGTTAAAACCCTCAAATATAGGTATATTTTGGCTCCAAATAAGTTTCATGATCTATAACAGAAAGTCATCATACAGTTCTATTATCTGGTTAAGCAATCTGTGGTTTAGCATCACTTGTGCTATACCCTTCTTTTATTCTTACCCAAGTGCTTTCCGATGTGCTTCTCACTCTTAGGCTTATAAATATTCCTACAAACATATATGTTCATAATATAAAGTAATACCCTACTGCCCTTTATAACTAATCTATTTCTGCTGAACAAAGAACACAGCTCCATTACCATTTATCAACTGTAAGTTGCATCCCACCAAGTCTAAGTGATACACCTACGTAATAGTAATGGGAATTTGAAGATCTTAACTACCCCTTAATAAGCCTAAGGGAATTTGAAGACCTTCCCTGCTTTGAAGATATACCCTGCCCCCAAAAGGCTGAATGTAATCATATGGAGCCTGTGGTGGGAGGAGTTTGCTGAAGGGTGGCGCAGAGCCCACAGGAAGCTGGAAGTTAGAGCAGCTAGAGTGGAGGGAGGAGAGGACACATCTGAGAGAGATAGTCAGGCTTGTGAGTAAATGCTGGTTTGTGGAAAGACTAAAAGATGCTGTGGCTCTCTGTACTTTTATAGCTTATTAACATCTTTGCTACTATGATGAAATTGGCTTATTGATTTTTGGATTTGGTTTTCTGATGTCTGAATAAATGTTTTGCTTCTCTCTTCTGTATGGAGAGTCTGTTATATTTTGCAATTGAACACTATGCAGGCATATTTATAGTGACTGTTGGCGCTGTGAATATTACATTGGCACTACAAGCTATGAAGTTTTACTTAACTTTTTTATGTTAAAACCTAAAATTTACTTTATTGTTCATTTTCTATGCATTAAATAATGACATATAGTGCCCATTCATATTATGACTTTTCTGTCTTTTAATGATTTTTAGAATGTCAATCATTATAATTCAATTTTATTGGATTCCACTAAAACTTTATAGTAATAACAAGTTATATTTTAGATTATTTTTCTTGTCTTATTTTGAATCATGTTAAGTCAAATCAACAAGCATTTTTTAAGTGCCTACTATGTGCCAGGTGCTATATAAGTACTAGAGATAGAGAGAAAAATGAACAGGTAGTTGAATTGTTCTGTACCTTAAAGCGTATAATTTCTGCAATTGAATAAGTTAAAAAGAGAAAGAGAAAATATGTTGGTTAAAACATTTTTAAGTTTTAATCATCATCTATCAAAATGCAAACCTTTCAGATTGCTAAGTGAGCATGTTTCCCAAAGTCTGTAGGAAGCTTGGTCCAGGAAGTTTTACTTAAAGTCACAAAGAGATAGACTTTAAAAACCAACATAAGAATTCAAGAGTTTTTGGTTCCATGACTTGTACTCTAACCATTGGACTAAACCCCTTTGTTTGAAAAGCACTGTCAGGTTATTTTGCATTTATTCAATCAAAACATATCTTGTTAGATTTTTTTCTCTTTATAACTTTCTCCATCTGTTTCTGTTTCACTATTACTTTTAATTTATTAATACATATTCATGTTATGGTTCAGAAAGCACATAATTACTAATGTTTTAAAATGTGTTTTATGACCCATTTGTTGGCCATTTCATGTATTCTTCATCAGACTATGATGATTCCTGGCAATCAAGGTATTTTAGTAGTAACTGATCCCACATGTAAGAAAAGTTATACAGAATGAGGCAAGCCACAAGCAAAAATTACCATTATGTGTTTAAAAGATATTAGAATTAAGTCAACAAAACATTTAATAGATGCTTTGTCTGTTAAATAAACACTCTAAGGAGCACGTGTGTGTGTGTGTGTGTGTGTGTGTGTGTGTGTGTGTGTAGTAACTATTCAGAAGAATCTGTGTCTTCTTAAAGTTCACATAATTATGTGAATGTGAACTCTTCTCTGCAGAAGGAAACTCAACTAAAGAGATATAATTAAACTTTTGCAAACTATGACAGAAAAAACAAACTTCTTTGGAAGTAAAAGTAAAAATTGTGGGATGTTTTGAAACATGTACATTAACTATTTTAGAATCCTTTATGAATTTAAATATACTAGGTTAGATAAGGAATGCAAAATATACATCTAACTTAATTTGCTAAAAAAAATTTGTTAATATTTAGAGATGTGATTGCTTTTACAGATCTAGTCAAAGTTAAGAGACAAGAGATTTGATTTTCTTGCCTTAGATCTGCTATTAAATAAAGTATGTTAGGGTTGCCTTTTTAAAATGAAGTAATATTAATGTTAATAATGGATCATATCTTCATTTTTTCCAAAAATTCTTACTTCTTTTACATCTAAATTATTTCTTTTACACTCAAGCTCCTACTTTCTGCTAACTTTTATGACCATAGCAATATGATATAAAAATGTAATGTTGGTTTTTTATTGTCATTTGTTATTGTTAGGTTAGATTCTTATTCTCGTTCTAGGTAACTTGAGGGTTACATCCAGTAGGCATTGGCTACTAGTAATTATTATTAATACTATATTGTTAACTTAGGTTGCTAAGAGATTGACATATTGACATCATTTTAGGTCAGAACAATAAAGAGTGAGAAAAAAAATAGTTCCTAAGAAGAGTCCAGCACTATGCTTGTTCCTGAATTAAAGAGAAGTATTTATATGTAATCCAAAAAGAGCCAAGAGCCAATTTTTCAAAAATTCTTAAGCTAAATTCAAGAGAAACACTCATTTTTCCTTTTCTCTATGTATTGATGATGTTATTTTGGGGTCAGACTTGAGCTAGGATTTCAGAATGTATATACAATTACATTACATTTGAGAGTCTTTACTCACATTTGAACCTCCCATGTTCTCTGACTTTTTCTGGTCTTCACTAATGGCAAATTCAAATTCTGTGTGGGCAAGTGTTATGTTTCCAATAGGATCCAGAGCCCAGGAGAGGGCATTAGAAAGGGGGAAAAAATCAAGATCTCTTAAAAGGTCTCATAAAGAATCACAGAGACAGAAAACTAAAGATGATTAGATAAGCACAATGGCTATTGGAGGAAAGACAGTGAAGAATGAGCACCCTATTTGAATGGATATGAATTTGAAAATAGATTTAATCCCAAGGAACACGTCTGAATAATTTTTATTCTTCCCTGGTGTTTTAAAATGTTATCTTTTTTAAACATATCAATTTTTATATTACTAGCAGCAGTACTGAGCATTTAGCATGAGTTTACATGTAATTGTCACAACTTTAAATGAATTGACCTGCCGTGAATGATTGCAGATCTCATAAAAGTACATTGAGATTAATAAATATATGTGTATATGTATATAGGTATCTAGATCTATAATACATATGTATATATGCATGCATATGAATATCATATATGTAATACAAATACATACGTATATATGTATGTGTGTGTATAATGTTGGAATAATGCTGGACTTGAAATCAAAAGACTTGGGTTCTAAGCCTGCTTGCAATTTTTATTAGTTGTGTTGCCATAGGCTACTCACTTGACCACTCTGAAGTTTAGAATAATACCTATAGTACCAACCCTAAAGGAGTTTTTTTGAGGCTCTCATGAGATAACATATTTAAGTGCTTCCAAAAATTTAAAGTACTGTATAAAAATGAGTTATTCTTAGTGACATTCAAGATCATTTTCAACATCTTCACACATCTATACCTAGAAGAGAAAAATGTTCCTTTGATCTCCATGTGTGTCCCCATTAAGTTTCTGAGCAGTCTAGTAATCAAGTCAATTCAATGAATGTGCATTAAGCACCCAGCACATGTCCAAAGGATGGTACTAGATGCTGGGAATATAAAGGTTAAAAAAAAAAAAAGACCCTGCTGTCAAAGAACTTAATTTCTACTGAGGAAATAAAAAATTTTCCCAGATAGATAGAGACAAGGTAATTTGAGTAGGAAGACAGCAATAACAATAGGGTTTGGGGGCTTCTCAGAGGAGATCATATATGCTTGAGTGTAATTATTAATTATTACATTTCCATCAACTTTTAATTCTCAACTGTGGGAAACTTTTCTAGGCCTTTGGCTACTGCCATTTGTAAATTAAATAGTCCTGTATACAAGGAAGTTTTATTGCCTTGATTTAGTAGGACTAGGGGACTCTCAGGAGCAATGATATCAGTCCCAGCTAGTCACTGTTAATTTGTTCTTCCCTGGAAAAAGGAAAAGACACAATCTCATGATTGAGATGGGCATCTCATTTTTCCTCTCCCAAAGTGAATATCTGAATAATAACAATTTCTTCCTCCAGACAACAGAGTTGAATCAAAGAAGAATTGAATGAATGAGCAGTACCATGTTCTAAAACTCTGGGTAGTAGAAAGTATAAGATAATCTTCCATCTGTATCTTCCCATGCTTCTTGAATTTACAAGAAGCATGAGAAGGTAAACGTGGAAAAGAAATCATAAGGAACTTATCAAAGTTGAACTATTTTCATGACAACATGGAAAAACAATAATTGTAATTTATGAAACTTTTCTCAGTACGAGGATAGGTGAAGGGAATACAAATGTGTATATATACATATACATATACATAGGTCTATATAGGAGGGTTTATATATGCGTACAAACACATATTTGAGTATGTGTATATATGAGTACATAAGAGGGCACAGGATAAATTGAATAGGAAGGGACAATACTCTGAAAGGTGAAATTCTGAGGGGGGAGAGG
>CM053583.1:306273301-306310228 GCA_028627135.1 Pseudochirops cupreus
GGTCAATAAATTGGTCATGCAACTGAAAAAGCTAGAAAAAGAACAAATTGAAAATCCCCAATTAAATACTAAATTAGAAATAATGAAAACCAAAGGAGAGATTAATAAAATTGAATTTAAGAAAACTATTGAATTAATAAATAAAAATAAGAGCTGATATTATGAAAAAAACAATGAAATTGATAGACTTTTAGTCAATATGATAAAAAACAAAAAGAAAACCAAATTGTGAGTATCAAAATTGAAAAGGGTGAATCTACCTCCAATGAAGAGAAAATCAAAACAATAATTAGGAATTATTTTGCCCAATTGTATGCACATAAATGTGACAATCTTAGTGAAATGGATATTTACAAAAATATAAATTGCCCAGATTAACTAAAAAGGAAGTAAACTACTTAAATAACCCCATCTCAGAAAAAAATTGAAAAAGCCATCAATGAACTCTCTAGGAAAAAATCCCAAGGGCCAGATGGATTTACTAGTGAATTCTACCAAACATTTAAAGAACAATTGATTCCAGTACTTTACAAACTATTTGGGAAAATTGGACAAGAAGGAGTCCTACCCAATTCTTTTTATGACACAAATATCGTACTGATCCCTAAATTGGGAATAGACAAAACAGAGAAAGAAGTTTCCCTCATGAATAGAGATGCAAAAATTCTAAATAAAATATTAGCAAAAAGACTACAGCAACTTATCACGGAATAATACACTTTGATCAGGTAGGATTTATTCCAGGAATGCAAGGGTGGTTCAATATCAGGAAAACTTTCAGTATAATTGATCACATCGACAACAAAACTAGCAGAAACCATACGATTATCTCAACAGACACAGAAGAGGCTTTTTGACAAAATACAACACCCATTCCTATTAAAAGCACTAGAAAGTATCGGAATAAATGGAATCTTCCTTAAAATAATAAGTAGCATCTATCTAAAACCATCAGCAAGTATCATATGTAATGGGGATAAGCTAGAAGCATTTCCAATAAGATCAGGTGTGAAACAAGGATGTCCACTATCACTCCTCTTATTCAATCTGGTACTAGAAATGTTAGCAGTGGCAATAAGAGAAGAAAAAGAAATTGAAGGAATCAAATTAGGCAAAGAAGAGACTAAGCTGTCACTTTTTGCAGATGATATGGTAATATACTTAGAGAAGCCTAGAGAATCAAGTGAAAAAGCTACTGGATATAATAAATAAAATTGGCACAGTTACAGGATATAAAATAAACCCACATAAGTCTTTGCTTTTCCTATATATCTCTAACGAAATCCAACAGCAAGAGACAGAAAGAGAAATTCTTTTTAAAGTTACTGTAGACATTATAAAATATTTGGGAATCTACCTACCAAAACAAACCTAGGCCCTATATGAACACACTTACAAAACACTTTTCATACAAATAAAGTCAGATCTAACTAACTGGAAATATATTAGTTGCTTGTGGCTGTGTCGAGCTAATATAATAAAAATGACAATTTTACCTAAATTAAATTACATATTTCGTGCCATACCAATCAATGTACCAAAAAATTACTTTGTAGAGCTAGAAAAAATAGTAGCAAAATTCATTTGGAAGAACAGAAGGTCCAGGATATCAAGGCAATTAATGAAAAGAAATGCTAGGGAAGGTGGCCTAGCCATACCAGATTTTAATCAGTATTATAAAGCAGCAGTCATCAAAACTCCTTGTCACTGGCTGAGGAATAGAGTAGTGGATCAATGGAATAGATTGGGTACATGAGACTCAGCAGCCAATGACTATAGTAATCTACTCTTTGATAAACCCAAAGACCCCAGTTTTGGGGATAAGAATGCACTATTTGACAAAAACTGCTGGGAAAACCAGAAGATAATATGGCAGAAATTGGGCATATCTAACACCATACACCAAAATAAAGTTGAAATGGGTGCATGATCTAGGCATAAAGGCTGATACTGTAAGCAATTTGGGAGAGCAAGGAATAGTTTACCTGTCAGATTTATGGAGAGGGGAAGATTTTATGACAAAACGAGAGAGAGCATTATAAAATGCAAAATGGATAATTTTGATTACATTAAATTGAAAAGTTTCTGTATAAATAAAGCCAATGTAATTAACCAAGATTAAAGGGAAGTGAAAAATTGGGAAAAAATTTTTACAACCAGTGTCTCTGATAAAGGCCTAATTTCTAAAATATACAAAGAATTGAGTCAAATCTGTAAGAATACAAGCTACTCCGCAACTGATAAATGGTCAAAAGTATATGAACAGGCAGTTCTCAGAAGATGAAATTAAAGATATGTATAAGCATATGAAAAAATGCTTTAAATCACTATTGATTAGAGAAATGCAAATCAAAACAACTCTAAGGTACCACATTTTACCGGCCAAATTGACTAAGATGACGAAACAGGAAAATAATAAATGCTGGAGAGGATGTGGAAAAATTGGAACACTAATCCATTGTTGGTGGAGTTGTGAATTGATCCAACCATTCTGGAGAGCAATCTGGAACTATGCCCAAAGGATTATAAATAAGTGCATACCCTTTGGCCCAGCAATACCACTTCTAGGATTATATTCCAAAGATATCAGAGAAGTGGGAGGAGGACCCATTTGTACAAAAACATTTATAGCAGCTTTTTTTGTGGTGTCAAAGAATTGGAAATCAAGGGGATACCCATCAATGGGGAATGGCTGAACAAGTTGTGGTATATGAATGTAATGGAATACTATCGTGCTGTATGAAATGGGATGGAGATGGACTTCATAATTACCTGGAGAGACTTATATGAACTGATGCTAAGTGAGAAGAGCAGAACCAGGAGAAATTTGTACACAATTACAGACACAACATGTGTGTGACGACTAACTTCAATAGACTGGGCTCCTCTCAGCAATGTAAAGTTGTAAGACAACTCTAAAAGACTCATGATTGAAAGAGATATTCACATCCAGAGAAAGAGCTGCGGCATCTGAATGCAGATTGAAGCAAACGATTTGCTTTCTTTTTCTTGTTTTGTTTTGTTTCCTCTTTCCCACTGATAATTCCATTGGTTATAATCCTTCTTTACAACCTAATGATTAATGTGAAGATATTTATAGATCCTATATTTGAGTGCATGCCACCATGACAGGGGTAGGGGTAGGGGGAGACAATTTGAAACTCCAGGGACTGTGGAACTGAATGTTGTAAACTAAAAGTAAATAAACAAATTAATTTAAAAAATTAAATGTTTATTTGTTCATTAAAAAAACAAAAAAAAGAAAAAGCTCATATTCTATTGAGGGAATACAAGATGTATGCAGGATAATTAAATATAACATATAAATATGAAAGATTTTCAGCTGGAGTAGGAATGGGGTTTGCAATCAGGAAAGACCTCCTATAGAAAGCTGGACCTTAGTGTGGCCTTGTGAGGGATTCCAAGAGGTAGAAATGAGAAGAGAGAATTTCTAAGTACAGGGGTGACAGTCTATGCCAAGGCACAGAACTGGGAGATGGCAGCTGTATAGGCCAGTTTAGCTGTAACACAGTGAATAAGGACAAGTAACATGAAATAAGTCTGCAGGGTAGATTGGAGCCAGATTTGAAGATCTTAAATTCCAAACAAAGGCATTTATATTTTTTGTTAGAGGCAGCCCCTGAAGTTCCTTGAGAAGTCTCCTTAGTTGCTTGCTTAGTTCATTTGCTCTCCTATCTTATTTTGTTGCTGTTTTCATAAGCTGCTGAGGAAGTTTTACATTGCACTTTAGCTCTATATTATCCAAACGATTCCTTCTAGAAGGTGGAACCAGCTTGGCTCTGGGAGAGTAAGTCAAAGAATACTTAGTCCAGAGGGAGGGGGTTCAGAAGTGGGAGCACAAGTTTGTGTTGGTGCCACATCAGTGGTATTATATTTGGTTTTGGGGGTTGCATTTCAGGAAGCTGTCATATACTAAATCATATCCAGGGGAGAAAGATCATATTGTTGAAGAGATAGATCTTCCTTTGTGAGGATCCCTTGAAGAAATTAGAGATATTTTTCTAACCTGGAGGAGAGAAAAAAGGGGCTTCAAGTACACGAAGGGCTGTCATATAGAAGTGAGATTACACATATTTTCTTGATCCTCTGAGGGCAGGTCTGGAAGTGGTGGATGATAGTTGCAGAGGAGCAGATTTAGACTTGGCATATGGAAAAAGTGCCTAACAATTAGAGTAGAATGGACTGCCTGGAGAGATAGTGAGTCCTCATCACAAGTTTGCAAATAGCGGGTGGATTACCACTTGTCAGCAATATTATAGATGGAACCCATGTTTGAAACAGTCTGGGTTTTTTCCTCTGAAATTTCCTGGATCTTTTAGGCACCAGACAAGTATGGGAAATAGAGGGGCCTTGGAGTTGAATTGTCAAGGACTTGTAACATAAGGGGAAGTGCATATGATGGCATAATGAGTTGATATGTTGCAGTGGGACATTTTATTTCATTAAAAAGTCATCTTGTTTTTGTTGATAACTTTGCTTTTATATAATTTCCCTTTCCAAATATATCTCTATCCTTCCCATACTCAGGAGACCATCCCTTGATTTGTTTTTTTGTCTTCGTTTTTTTTTTGAAAGATTGAAAATCAAAGACAAAAAAAGCTTTTAAGCAAACAAACCAACATTTAGTGTGACTAACAGTTTACGAAGAAGTCTACTCCATAGTCCCCTACCTAGAGGCATCTAGGTGGTGAAGTAGAGTGCTGGGATGAGGGTCAAAAAACCTGAACCCAAGTCCAGTCCCAGAAACTTACAAGCTGTATGACTTCACAACTCACTTAACTGCTGTTTACCTCAGTTTCCTCAACTATAAAGTGGGGGTAATAATAGCACCTACCTCGCAAGATTGTTGTGAGGATCAAATGAGATAATCTTTGTAACATGCTTGGTGCCTGACACATAGTATGCACCATCTTGATCAGCAGTTCTCAACCTGTGGGTTATGTTCAATTTGTAACAATGAAAATACATCCTGCATATCAGATATTTACATTACGATTCGTAACAGTAGCAAAATTACAGTTATGAAGTAGCAATGAAAATAATTTTATGGTTGGGGGTCACCACAACATGAGGAAGTGTATTAAAGGGTTATGGTATCAGGAAGGTTGAGAACCACTGATCTAGATGCCAGCTATTATTTTTGTTGTTTCTACAGAAGAAAGCTTTAGCCTGGCTGTCCAGGATGTATTGAGCTGAGACAATACCTTGTACTATTTTACCTTTGAGATAAAAATGCTTGAGGTGTGGGCTCCTCCCCAGCTCCCAGCTCCCCAGTATTGCCTTTGGCCATGCCTTTGAAACACCAGGCATAAGAAGAGTGGGTAGAAAAGTTGAGATTTCAGATCTACTCACTACATGGCAGTTTAAAATTGACATTATTTGTTTCACTTCTGCTTTAGTAAATGCACATTTAGCCTATGTGTGAATGAGTAGTCCTTTCAAGTTATGCAAAGTGTGGGAAGATAAATAACCCATGGGAATTAGGTGCTGAAGCCAAATGAATAATGTTACAAATTATTGTTGTAGTTCTTCCTATTTCATACCCTCAATTAGACAAGACCAAACCTGGACTTTTTAAGGGTCAACCAGGAGGGTTAGTAGCCACACAGGCTATGACTAATACATATTCACTTATGGATAGGGAGAGACCTAAAGAAGACAGACAGATCTTATAGGTACCTTTTATAGGCACTTCGGGCTAGTATCTTCAGGCTTGGAATGTTGTCCATGTGGTTGCTCCCTGAGTAACTATTCCAGCCTTACCCTGTAGGAGGTGCCTGTGATACACCTTCCCTTTTTGTGTTGTTGAATTTTTTCAGTCATGTCTGACTCTTCTTGACACTATTTGGGGTTTTCCAGAAGTTTCTTACAATATACCAGTATAGTATACAATATTACCTTAAGTACTTTTTTCTCTTCTTTTCTTTCTCTCTCTCTCTCTCTCTCTCTCTCTCTCTCTCTCTCTCTCTCTCTCTCTCTCTTTACCACTGCTATTCCAAGAATTAGAGAAGAACACAGTTCTTCTTGGTGCTCATTTGTCTTTTTCCCACATGAAACACTAGGAGTGGGTAGTGGTTACTAAGTTTGACAATTCTTGGGAGGCACTTTATTATGTCCCCAGTAGATGTCCTTGGAGGACAGCAGATCACTTTATTATGGGATCACAGAATTTAGAGCTGGAAGGGACCTTAGAGGCCCTCTAATCTACCCCTCCCCTCATTTTACAAATGAGGAAACTGAGGACCAGAGAGGTTAATTGACTTTCCAAAGATTGCAGAGTTGGAATTCCAGCTCATGTTCTCTGATTCCGAATGCCATGTTTTCCCAAATCTACCGTGGTGCTTCTTTGTTGCTTATATCAGACTGACAAATATAACCCCTTAGTGACTCTCAGCAGGCAGTCACTAGCCAGCACTACTAATTTTCTATTCATCTGATTGTTACCATAGGTGGCGGTAGATTCGTATCACTATTCTCTGGAGCAAAAGAAGCAGCTTTCTCCCTAGGGGGTCTGACTCTACCTTCAAAGGGAAGAGCTTCATACCTATTAGTTACCTTTGAATACTTAGGAGCCCTTCTCTACATTACCTCTTAAAAAAGGTTAGGATTCCCCTTTTAACCTCTTCAAAATTATTTTCTCTTTTCTTTCCTCCTTGAAATATTGCTCCTGCCTTTTGGAAGAATGGTTCATTTCCCTTGATCAATTAGATAGTAGAAAAGCATTCTTCCATCCTTTCCCCCTTTTCCAGGAGGGAGACTTAGTAGCATTTTATGCATGTATACCTATTACATGGCATGGGAAGAAATACAAATACAGCTTACTCAGCAGGTTGCTGTAAAAACCCCTCTTGCCAAGAAATCCAAGGTCTCAATAGCCATATGAAACAATACTCCAGTTCACTATTAGAGAAATGTAAACCAAGGCAACTCTGAACTTCTACCTCATAGCTTTTGTATAGGCAAAGTTGGCAATATCGGAAAATGATGAATATTGGCAGGGCTGTGGGAAAACAGACACATTAATGGATTGTTGATGAAGCTGTGAATTGAATCCAGTCATTTTAGAAAACAATTTGGTACTATGCCCCCAAAGTTGCTAAGTTGACCTTTGACCCACAGATAGTATTAGATCAAATGCACCCTAAAAAAGATCAAAGAAAGAAGAAAAGGACCCATATGTACAAAAATATTTATAGCTGCCCTTTCTGTAGGGGCAAAGAACTGGAAGCTATCAACGTCATCATCATTTAGGGAATGGCTGAACAAATTAAGGTATATGAATATAATGGAATATCATTGTATTATAGGAGCAGTTCGGTGGTAGGGTAGATAGAGTGCTGGGCCTGCAGTCAGGAAGACATGAATTCAAATCCAGCCCAAGATATTTATGAGCTGTGTGACCCAGGCAAGTCACTTTACCATGTTTGCCTCAATCTCCTCATCTGTAAAATGAGCTGGAGGAGGAAATAACAAACCATTCCAATATCTTTCCCGAGAAAACTCCAAATGGAGGCATGAAGAATCATGACTGAAATGATTGAACAGCCACAGCAACATTTTGCTATAAGAAATGAAGAAGGAGATGGTTATGGAGAAACCTGAAAAGACTTGTATGCATAGATATAGAATAAAGTGAACAGAACCAGAACAATGTCTACAATATTTTAATGTCTAACAACTTTGAAAGTTTTAAGAATTCTGATCAATGATGCAGTGATCAGCCTTTTGACAGAGAATTGATGGACTTAGGGTGCAGAATGAGATACATGTATTTTTTGGCATGGCAAATATGGAAATTAATTTTGCTTGATTTGTTTACAAGGGTTTTTTTTTTTCCAGTGGTAGAGGTGAGATGGGAAGGAGAGAAAATAGATTTTTGCTAATTAAAAAAATAAAATAAATCCCCTTGTCTTACATACTTACTATAGGCAAATGTCCTTCGTCATTTCTGATTGTAACTCTGATGACTGTTACTTGTGACAAACTGCTGTGGCATTTCTCTTCCCTATGTTTAAGGCTCAGCTGCTGATTCTTCAGAGTGAGGCTTAATTTACTTATGACAGAATTTGCTTCTTTGCAAATTATGTTTTTTAATAGAAACTTGCAGAATTCTGCCACACTTTAATCTTTTTAAAATCCTAATACCTTCTCCTCTGTTAATTATTTCTTATTTATCCAGTATCTAACTTGTTTGTACAGATATTTGCTTATTGTCTTCTACCATTGGCTTGTGAGTTCCTTGAGAGGGCAAGAACTGTCTTTTGGCTTTCATTATATCTTTATTGAGACATTCCATCTATAACTCCCTTCTCTCAGCATTCCTGTTCTTCTGCTGTTCCATTCACCAATCACTGATCTGCAGGGAATGGCTGGTCTCTGAAGTCTATTCTCTGACCCCTCCCTATCCCTTAGTTCTGAACAATGGGAACAAAAGAGTTCATGCAAGACCATCTTGGACTTCTTAGGGGCATCTCTAGTACATAGTTGACTAGTAAAGTTTATGGCTAGGGAATCTTCATGTTTCAGCATTTGTGGCAACATTCTATTGTTACTACCCCCAGTAAAGCAGACTATCCTCCTAAGAAGAAAGTGTGAGTACCTGAGGCTGCATTTGCTTTTAGGTCTTCCTGACTCCAGCCCTAGTGCTCCATCCATTGTGCCACCTAGTTTACCTCGTGGTGACTGAGATCCCATTTGGAATGATCATAGTTCAGTGTTTTTGAGAAAACAAGTTGTTTGTAAAAATATTTTAATTTAATAAATCATTGGGTACTTTCATTGAGTTTCATTTGAAACATTACTTCAATATCTTTGCCAAGTTTTTTCCCCAGTTTTGGAAGACAAGGGTAATTTTCACTGAGCTGAGAAACAGAATGGTCAGTCTTATGCTTGCTCTGGCATGGTCTAGACAAGGCAGCTTTCAATTTGTCTGCAATCTAGTTAGAGGGCAAACCACATCCAGAATGCAGTGCTAAATTTATCAAAACTTCAGAAAGTTAATCATGAGATTAGACAGACCCTCTTACCATCTTAACCTTCTTATACTCATCATATCATCATTCTAGCTATATAGTATGTCACACTCAGGGAGAGTAGGACTTCATAAAAGAGTAAATTTAAAGGGGGTAATCATGAGCTTCAACCCAGTTTAAAAGTGGCCATCTTGATAATGGAGATTAGCAATGAAGTTCTGATGAGCAAATCATACTTACCATGGGAGAACAATGTCCTCAATTCCTGGCCACTCTGGGAAAGATGCAAAGGAAATTCCCTGTAGCCCTATCCCATTGGGTTGCTATTTGACTATGAGAATGTGATGATGAATGAACTTGACTAGACGTTTTTATCTTTGATTCAGGCAGTTATCCTTGTGATCTCTAAAGAAAGAATGCCCCCAGTACAGATTTCTTGGAGGATCATTTCCAGTCCTGGCTTTCAGTACTTTTAAAATTACGAAAGTTTATACTAAAAAAAAAAAATAAAGAGTTCACAAAGCTTCAAATTTTGTTCCAGATGTCTGAGTGAGCAATTTTCCTCTTAGTAGGAGAGGTATGCATTAAGACATACAAGGTAAATCTTATTGTTGTTGTTCAGTTGTTTCAGTCATGACCAACTCTTCATAACTGTGTTTAGGATTTTTTTTGGCAAAGATACCAGAGTGATTATTTCCTTTTCCATATTGCCATTTCCTTTCCCAGCTCATTTTAGAGATGAAGAACTGAGACAAACAGGGTTAAGTGACTTACCCAGGGTCACACAGCTAGTAAGTGAGGATGGATTTGAACTCAGGTCTTCTTGACTCCAGGCCTGTTGCTTTATCTACTGCACCAATCTTATTAGGAAGGTGAATAACAAAAATGACAATAATCAGAATAACATTTACATAGCTCTTTCCTCACAACAATTCTATGAGGGAGGTAATTAAAGTATTATACCCAATTTACAGATAAACAGACCTAGGCTCAGAGAGGTTAGATGACTTGTCTATAATCACAAAGCTAGTAAAGGGTAGAGTCTGAATTCAATACTAAATTATTTTGGCTCCAAGATTAGTTCCCTTTCTTTTATGCCATTTTGCCTGCCCCGTAATTGGTAGAAGAATCTTTTTCTTATGTGGAATAGGTAATTTGAAAACTGACTGTAAGATTTTAACATGTATCAGTGTGATTTTGCCTTTCCCAAGATTGCATTGTTATTAGACTGGATGAGAAAAGGACTTGGACATAGGAGAATTAATTTTCTGAAATTGAAGTCTCTCATAAACAGAGGATATTAAATCCCAAGAGAAATACTGATGTGGATGGTTAAGGGTCTTTGCATTTGGTTTCCTGTCTTGTGACATTTTAGGATAGGATTTAAAAATTTTTTTTATTTTAATTTAGTTTTTGGTGTTTTTTTTTCTTTTTTGTAACTGGCAAAAGTGTTCACCCACATGGGGAGAGGAGAGCTATCCACTTGGCCTCATGAACTTGGAATTCAATAATTCTACTTATTGACTTGCTAACACCCTGATGGATAGTGTTTAGGAGACTGGTCAGACAAATCTATCTTAAATAGGTCAAAATGTAAAAAAAAAGCAAGCCAAGTTCTTCTAGCAGGAGAACTGAAGAGTGGTCTCTTGATGGAGAGTCAACCATACTGCTTACTATGACTTGGGAAGATAGATTGGGAGGAGTTAAGAGTCAACCTGAGAGACTGTCATTAATTGAGAAATTTGGAGGGAGGTCATTTTTAGAGCAGAGTGGTCAGTGTTGTTGATGGATATAGGCTTTCTAGAGATGCCCAACCAAGAGTCTACTAAGGAGGAAACTAGAAGGAGGAAGAATGGGGAAGTTTGACTGCTGAAAATAGAATTAGACAAGGTTGGGGGGGGGCAGGGAATTAGTGTTTAGCCTAGGAAATATGAGTTAATTTTGTTTTAAATCTGTTTTTAAAGTATCTTAAATCTGTCGGTGATATCTTCCTGTTTGTCCTTTGGAGGACATGCTCATGAGATCCTATTTCTATATTTTCCTGGAACTCCTTCCTTCATGGAAGCTCAGAAGCTATTGTGGTAAAGTTGTGACACTGATTCTCTTTTTGAGAGGGCTTAGGATTCTTGTTAGTCCTCAAGTATCAAAAGAAATTGGGAGAAATTGTCATTTGAAAAGTGGGATGATCTAACAAAGATATAGTCAACTTTACCCCTAAAAGCACTCTTGGGGAAATAATCTCAACCCCTAGCCAAGTTCTCCTTATAAATTGTGATGACAGAATACTATTGAAAAGTTATCAAACACTAGAAAAAAATTTCAAAGGGCCCCCTTGACTGAAAATTGACCAATTTAGATTAATGCTAGACCAAGTGTGGCATAGGGACTAGAGAACAGACTTAAGGGTCAGGAAAGTCTGGGTTCAAGTTCCCTCTTTCCTCTGACACATTCACTGTGAACTTTGGGCAAGTCACTTAACCTCTTAGTGACTAAGATAATGTTCCAAGAGTATGAGTTGTATCTGTGGAGGGCAAGTTCTCTTAACCAATGAAATCACAGACATGTACACTGTCCCACCCCACCCCCCAAAGTCTAGAAGCAGGCCAGTGTAAGTAGAATTTTAATAACTTAGATACTACTTTGCCTCTTTCCAGAAAGCCTTATTGAAATGTTCAAAATCACCTAGTTATTTTCTAAAATTAAACTACTGAAAGGATTGCATTAAGGGATGAATAGAGCTCTCCCCACGTATAGATTTTCACATCTTTCTCAGTTTATAGTTGGAATACATGAACTGTTTGGGAAGTATGGCTGATGTTTGAAGATTAAGTAAATGCTTAATAGGTTGCAGATCATGGTTTTTAAATTGTGTGTGACCTTGCATAGTCACTAAAAGGTTTTGGATATAAGAAAATGCTTTTTACTAGGTTGGGATTGGGTTTGGGTTATTCTTTTGAAAGGAAATTTTAGCCCCAAACTGTTGAATGTCCTCAGGGGGAAAGGTAAGGGTGGAGGAAGGTTGGTTTTAGATGTGGGACTGCTGGCTTCCCCCAAAATCACTTAAGGTGACTGATTGAGAGATCCATTTGGGGGAGACATGCTTAAAAGGACCACTGCAGAATGAAGGTAAAATACAATTTTAAAGAAGAAGGCACAACAATAAAAATTCAGATGAGGTAAAAGGATTGCAAAGGGCCAAGCAATATACTCCATCTAAACTAAACAGTACAAAAGCTACCAGCATATACCTGCAGAAAAGATGGATTTGTATTTCCACATAGGAAGGAACTTCCTAATTGTCTAGGGTACAGACAGTACCATAGAGAATCCTTTCAGCCAGAGACTCTTGTCTTTGAGCATTATTTTAGTGATGATAACATACAGCTCACATTTTCATAGTGCTTTATTTATATAATTTATGTACATTTATCTTATACACATCATGGAGGTTAGGGATGGAGCACCTTTACAATCTGAAAAATCCACATAAAATATTTTGGCCCTCCCTTCATAACAGAGAAGTCTGAATTATTATGGTATTAAGAGATAAAATATGTTGATATTATACCATACTATACATATATTTTATGCATTCCTGAGTTTCTAAACTTTTTCTGTGTCATCTGCAGCTTCTACAAAACTCTTCCAAAACTTCCCATCTAATTCTTATGCTGACCCTCAATATATCCTCACCTCGACGGGGAAAGTCTTGATGTGGAAGGGATAACTGTAGTCCTTTATTAACATAAAGCTTTCCACACATCAGTCTCATGAGGTAGGTAGTGAAAGTATTATTATCTCTATTTTGCAAATGAGGAAACTGAGGGTCACAAAGATTAAAAGTGACTGGCTCATGAAACTTTAGAGAAAAGAGATAGTCATTGTCAAGTTCCGCTCACCCATCAGCTCCATGAAAAATCTAATAGATATCAGAATACCAGACTTCCCAGACTTGGCAATAAGAATATTATTAACTAAGACCTCAGAGTAAACTGATTCCTAGAATAAATCTGATTCCTAGTGTAACTCTATTTCAATGACTTTGATAACGATTTTCTTTTGTTATATTTTGAATGTGGTGCTGTGATCCCTAGTTAGTTCCCTGAAGAGAGCTTTAAAACTCGAAATATTGTTCAGCAGTATTAGAAATTTCTTATAAGGGTCTACTTATTTCTCTAGGCGTAGTTTCTCAAGAGTGGAAAGGAACCTTGGAGACATCATCTCAGATGCACACTCAATAAGTAGAATTCTATGGCTAGATTTCATCACTGGCTTATGTCCACTGTGATGTTATCAGTTTCAGCTAAACAATTAAATTTCCTTTTACCCACAGACACACTCAGATTGGCAGGGCCTTTAACAGGAACACAGGCAACACACAGAGTGAACAATCTGCCCTGGACCCAGGCCTAGGTGCATGGAAACCCAGGGACACACAAACAAATAAATAGGAAATTCCCAGATGATTGCCAGTAAGAAGAGGTCCCTGGAGGACATGGCTCTGGGTGAATTTCACCTCTGCCAAATGCTGGCATATACATTACAATAACTTCTACTGATATACCAGAGGAAGGAGTTTAAATCAGCATATCACCAGTGAAGAAGCTACTGCTTCTGTCGGGGTTTATCTCTAGATCAGTGATTGATTACATGGAAGGGAAGCAGTGAATATAACTGACACAAGCTGTATCGTGTGAGGAGTCATACA
The DNA here is from genome assembly GCA_028627135.1 of Pseudochirops cupreus. Taxonomy (NCBI): domain Eukaryota; kingdom Metazoa; phylum Chordata; class Mammalia; order Diprotodontia; family Pseudocheiridae; genus Pseudochirops; species Pseudochirops cupreus. Next base: position 306,287,003 of record CM053583.1, read on the forward strand.
TCTCCAGTATGTAGGTTCCTCCCTCTCTATGCTGACAGCTTTTCTTGCTGCCTTACCCCATGGTGGGTATAGTTTCAGTTGTCCTTGCACATCTTTCTCCTGTCTTCTCTTCTGTGGGGTGTTCCCTTTTTTGGGGAGTATTATTTGGTAGACCTTCTCCTCTGTTTGGTGAATTCTTCCCGGGAACTTCCATTTGATGAATGCCAACCAAAGCTTACTGCAAAATTGGTTCAGTCTGGGGAGTAAAATAAACAGTACCAGGAGAACATTGTACACAGTAACAGCAACAATATGTGATGACTGACTTTAATAGACTCTTCTCAGCAATACAATGATCTAAGACAATTGCAAAAGACTCATGATGGAAAATGCTATCCACATCCAAAGAAAGAACTATGGAGTCTGAATGCAGATCTAGGCATACTATTTTCTCTCTTTCTTTTTGTTTTGTTTTGTTTCTTCTTTCTCATGATTTTTCTCATTGGTTCTAATACTTCTTTACAAAATGACTAATGCAGAAATATGTTTAATATTATTGTACATGTATAGTCTATATCAGATTGCATGCCATCTTGGGGAGGGGGCAAGGGAGGGAGGGGAAGATAATTTAGAACTCAAGATCTTACAGAAGTGAATGTTGAAGACTAAAAACAAATAAATGCTTTTAAAAAATTGGCTCAGTTCATGACCCCTGGAGTACTTTTTTTCCAAAATTAAATATTATTTTTATTATCAGAAAAAAAAATATATATACATACATACACACACACACATATACACACACACACATTCTCTTACTAGGGGGAATAGACAAATTCTTTTAAACTTCTCTACCTTGTCCTCTGCCCCCACACTTTTCTGCTTTCTATGTATTATCTTTTCCCACTTAGGATATAAGATTTTTAAGGCTGAAGGCTATCTTTCTTTTTGCTTGTATTTATATTCCCAGTGCCTAGCATGGTGCCTGGCACATAGTGCTTACTAAAATCTCTCTCTCTGTCTCTCTGTCTCTCTGTCTGTGTCTCTGTCTGTCTGTCTGTCTCTCTCTTTCTCCTCTTCCTCTTGCCCTCTCTCCCCTCCCCCTTCACATTCATCTTTCTGCCATTCCTTTCCCTTCCAGCCCCATCTGGTGGGATTGGCTTTTCATATCCTTGGACTTCTCCTCATTGTAATCCCCAGAGCTATAGTCTTTCCAAACTACTAAATACTGTCTTTTCACACTGATCTTCCAGCGTTTGAAGATTTCATGTGTACCCTTACTCTGCATCATTGCTTACTTTGAATAGGATGATACCTCTTATTGTCCTGAAAATGTAGCAGGGAGAACCAGTTTTAATTAGGATATTTTGAGAATTCGGTATATTTCCCAAATCCTGGATAATCTGAGTTCAGAAGAGATTGTGTTTAGGCAGCTTAAGATAGAGAAGGATCCTGAGTATTGGTTGATTAGCACCTCAAAAGATATCATATAAGGAAGTGACAGTGGTCTTAAAAACAGTCTCTAGGTTTTCAGAGAGGGGTTTTCATTCTATTTGCTTCTTTCCTCTGTTCCATGGCTGTCCTAAGACTATCTTGGCTCTGTTGTCAGATATAGCAAAGGCTAGCATCTGTCTTACAGATGGAGCAAGACGTAGACTGAGCCCAACCTAGGGGTGATCCTACAGTCAGGCTTAAACTAGGAGGCTTCTAATATGTTATTCTTTCAAACTGTCATCAGTTGGCAGAGTGTCCAATCCTCTTTTTTTTTTCTTTTTGGAGGGGTGAAGGCAGGGCAATTGGGGTTAAGTGACTTGTCCAAGGTCACAAGGCTAGTAAGTGTTAAGTGTTGGAGGCCAGATTTGAAGGTCCTCCTGACTCCAGGGCCAGTGCTCTACTCACTGGGCCACCTAGCTGTCCCTGTCCAATCCTCTTGAAAGTGGGAAGCATAGCATCACAGGAACTCTTTAATAGCCTAATTTATATATATTTACCTGTCTTTTCATCCAGGAATTAGGGAATGTTGCTTGTAGAAGTCATACATCCAGTATTTTCTTTTGATCTTTCCAAGATCTCATAATAAATTGTAACCATCTGTTTGAAATCATTTAAACTGGTAGGGCATATATGACTGCACTATCTCTTTTTGGAAATGCTTTGCTGTTATTGGATCTAATGGGAGTTTGACAAATGAAATGTAATGACCCCAGGTTTATCAAGTATATTACACTTCGCAAAGCAATTTCCTTGCAAAAACCCCTGTAAGATAAAACATGTTAAGGATTTTTCTTTCTATTTAAAAATAAGGAAACAAGTTCAGAAAGCTTATGTTCATCAACCAGGTCTGGTAAGTTGCAGAAGTGATGACTCATACTCGTCTTTTGATTCCAAATAAGTACATCTCCTGGATGGTGATAGATCTATGATGGTGGTAGCTCTATGCCTGAAACTATAACCTCAAGGTCTCGCAGTACTGACTGGTGGTTGCTTTAGTAGCCCACTACTAAGGTCCAGATTTCAGTCACAATTTACTTCAGTCTCCAGAATTCTCCTCACCTGCTGCCCTCCAGTGAATTCCAGCTATAAATTCATAATCATATCAACTCTGAGATTACTCCTGAAGAGGATGTTTCAATTTACTCCCTTATGGTCCTACTCACTATTCCTATAATTTTTCTAAAACATAATATCCCTCTCTGGTCACCAATACCCTCTATATGTTGTCTCCTGTGAGAATGTAAGCTTTTTGAGAGCAGGTATTGTCTTTAGCATTTATTGCCCTAGGACTTAGTACAATACTTGGCACACATGCATGTGTTTCAGTTGTGTCCAACTCTTCATAACCCCATTTGGGGTTTTCTTAGCCAAGATATTTGAGTAATTTGTCATTTCCTTCTCCAGCTCATTTTACAGATGAGATTGAGGCTAACAGGGTTAAATGACTTTCCCAGGCTCTTGGATTTGATTTCAGGTCTTCCTGACTCCAAGTCTAGCATACTATCCACTGTGCTATCTTGCTGCTCCATGTTATCTATAGCTTCATCTAAATCACTAATAAAAACATTAAACAGAACAGGGGCATGTACGTCCACTGAATATGTCACTTTAGGTTGACCCCAACCCATTAGCCACCAATCTTTGGGTCCAGTCATTAGGCCAATTCCAAGTTTACCCCATTATCATTATTATTATTATTATTAGTATCCTGCTCGCATTTTCTTATTTTGTCTACAATAATGTTTTAAGAGAATTTATAAGGTACCTTACTGAAATTGGATTACTCTATGAAGTTGGTGTATGATATCCATAGTAATACCTTGATTTATCATAAGCCCTGCCAAAAAGGAAATTAAAATAACTTAGCAGTTCATCTTGTTGGACCCATATTGACTCATCATTCACAATAGGTTATTAGGAGGTTCTAATGAGGTGATGTGAAGTGCTGTACAAATGTCAGATATTATTATCACCATCATCACAATTTCCCTTTATAAATTCTCTTTCCTTTAATGATGCATGCCAAATTTTTTCCAGGAATCAAAATAAAAATTAAGCTTACTGGCTTATTGTGTATAGAATCTGTTTTCTTTCTCTTTTTGAAAATCAGGACATTTACCAGTCTTCAACTCTCCCATGCTCTGGGGTTTTTCAGAGATCATCACCAGTAGCTCAGCAATCTCATCTGTAAATCCTTTCCATATGCTGGGATGTAGTTTGTTTGTTTCTGGTATCATGAAATCTTTGAGGCTGTACTTAGTGCTCTTTTAAATGTCCCCCTTTATTTCCTAACTCAGATTGCCTAGATGTTAGAGAATCCATTTAATTCTTGACAGATCCTCCTTAAAATTGGTTCTCCCTCTTAATAATTTGCGGTATATATTTTCCAGTGAACACTGAGAGATAGGACCAAACTACAAGGAGGAGGCTTATTCTGGAAAGGCAGAGCTGGCTGACGGCTATAGAAATGGTAACTGAAGCTATAAAATGAGATTATATCACTAAATATTCAGGTGATGAGCAAGAATCTAAGGACAGAGCCCCAGGAGATGTTTACATAGCAAGATCAGAAGCCTTAGGAGTATCTCTTTTAGAAAATCTCCCCACAAATGCTGTGTTTGTGCAGCATCCAGAGGAGCCCTTAGGGCAAAAGTGAAGGTCAGTGAAGGCTAATAGAACCCTAAAATGGCCATACCAATGTACTAATAGACAATATACAAAAAATATGGGTGAAAAGGTAGCATTCTTTCACAGTGAAGCCTGTGAAATACTGAAATGGGAGACTGTGAGGGCAGCGACAGAATATGCTCCAGAGAGCCTTGAAAAGAGAATAGCTTCCCATCTGTTTCCAGTGATCTAAGTGTGGGTCAGTCTAACAGCAGCACTAACAGCCCAGACAACCACTTAAGGTTCCTTTCAGCCCTAAGAGTCCAATTTGTCCAATTAGTAATATACAATATTTTTCATTTGTTGGCCTTAAACTTCATTGATTTTTACCTTATGTTGTTCTTATTTTAAAAGGTGAGGAAACTGAGGTATTGAGACAGTAGGATGGAAAGCAATTATCAGGTACTGCACCTTGCTTTATCTGAGATAACAGGCATTGTTTAGATATGCCTTAATATATGAGCTGGATAAGGCCCTAAAGCATGTAAATTAATAGTTTTTCTTTTGAGCAATATACATAATTATTTAAATAGAGATAGGGACTGGACCTGTCATTTCCCAGGTACAGAGAACTCTCTGGTGAAGAAATTCCCTCTTACCAATGCAGATTGGTGTTTCCTCTGAAACTTATAGTCCTAAGAGAATTTCTCAGAGCAATGAAGAGATTGACTTGCTCCAGGTAAGATAGGTACTGTGTGTCAGAAGTGAGACTTGAACCTAGGTCTTCCTGGTTTGGAGGCCTGCTCTATTTGATATACCTCCACTGCTTCTCAAGGAGCTAAATAAATAATGAAAAACCTAATTAATTCCAGTTCTACCAATTCAAATTTTGTAATCAAATTCTGAAAAGAAGCTGGGCTGAGGTTTACTTTGGACTCTTTGTGAAGAAAGAATTTGCTAAGCAAGTAATAGGATAAGCAAAATTGTGAGAGAATGTATATGCTACATAAGAGAATGAACTTTTCTAGTAGGTTAGTAATATAAATTGCAAGCAATTGATAAGATAAAGACAAATCATTTTTATCTCCTAAAGTCCTAGGCAACACTTTGGTAGCCTATTTCAAGTCTTTGTAAATACTTGAAAGAAAAACATTTCCTTAAAAATATTATAATTCTGATTTTTTTACTAATGTAGATTTGTTTTCCTCCCAATTAGTCTTAATTGTAAAGTTTAATATGTTTAATTCAGAATATATCCATTTTTAACATTTCACAGTATGCTTCTATCCTTTAAAATTTTTCAAGTTTAAATGCAAAAAAATTCTACAAATTATTTTTTAAAAACCTATCATGACAAAACTGAGACTAGTTATTCAAACACACATGGGGCCTCTGATAAAATGTAATTTGATTTAATAATTTTAATTTACATTGTTAATGTACAAGAGCATTTCTTTCAACCTACTGGTTGACACACACACACACACACAAATCACTGCTATTAGAAGAGCAGAGAAACTTCTGAAACACTTTGTCATCCGAAAGAAAAGCAAGGCACTCTCCTTTAACAGCTGGCATATTCCTGATTTCAGCCTACTGAAGGCATGTTCACACCAAGAGAGCTCTAAAAAGGGGAAGAATCATCTGCTGTCTCTTTTCTTTTTTCTCTAGTGATCTCTCATTGATCATTCATTCTGCACAAACAAGTCTGTCAATGTCAATAAAGGTGGACAAAATGAGTTGGGAGGATATTGAAGCTAAAAATAATTTTGGAAGACTGAAGCATGCTGGCCACATTCAGCTTATCACCAGGATCTGAACCTCAAACTGGAAAGCTTGTTTACCCTTTCTAAACAATAGATCTTATTCAGTAGCCTGACTTTCTTTGAGCCCAATTGGCATGAAATGTTATGATGCTAACAATTCACTCTGAATACTAATAATGATGTATGTATGCAAAATTTTCAACTAATTCAAATCAATTTTAAACTTAGTCTGACACTAAGAAACATTGGCTTTCCTGATATTTAATAATGTTTATTATGTTTGCATATAAGCTCAAAAGTCAATGCAAAAAACAATACTGTCCTAGAGGGTTATCTTCAGGAGGTTTGAAGATAGCAGTAGTTTCCTAAATGTTATCTTCAGATAGGCTGAGAATCCTGACTCTAGTGACCAAGAGCGTGTTTTCCCAATGGCCGCGCTGTAATTCTTGGTGATGACTTTGCACAGAAGCAAATACAAGCATAATAAATGATTAAAATCTCAGACGATTGTGACAAATCACGCGATGACCTGACGTCCAGGTTATCCTTTGCAGCAGACAGGTAATTCATTTGGCATTTGTTTGGTTGTATAATTTAATCTCCATATAAACAACACAGGTTTTTTTCCTTTAAAAGAATAAAGCCAAAATTGTTCAAAGCTAACAAAAGCTGTGGTGATATCAGGTTGACATTCAAAGTTGTTCCTTAGCAAAATGATGAAAGAAATTTTGACTTGATATAGTGCATATAATATAAAGAGTTTTAGGCTTAAAATCTTCAAATATTATTTGAATTTAGCAAAACATGAGCAAGATCGTAATATCAAAGTGCTAAACAGTAAGGACTGTCTTAAAAGTCACTGCAAATGAACCATAAAAGAACTGCATGTATAAGTGACATGTATTATACAAATGGTTAATTAATAAAAGACATTATAAATATATGTATATATAACTTGTCCTATGTATATATATATATATATTTATAGTTTTCTAATTGGTGTATCCAAGCCACTGTGAACACCCCACTTGATCGCTCTGTAACACAGCTCCCAGGAGCTGGCAGTCACTGCAATAAATACAGGCAAAGCTATAACAATATGCCATGCACACAAACGTTTCTACAAAGAACACTATGCAACAAAGTATCTCATCTTAATATGGCATTAACAGTATAAACATACAAAAAGGGAATACGAACACGGAATGTTTAATCGCAGCCCGCTCACTATGCCTTCCTAAGCACTTACATTCATACAATTTTTACAAGGCTTGCTTGTTGTTGAAAATTGTCTCAGGTCTGGTTTTTTTTTCCTGCTTTTTCTTTTTTCTTTCTTTCTTTTTTTCTTTTTATTTGTTTATTTTTCTAATTTGAAACCTAGATTAAATTATATTTTAAAAAATTACTATCCCTGATGCTCACCCTGTATGATCCAATGACTACTTATATTTACTTCCTTATCTAGGGAACAAGTGCTCAAATGAGTCACGAAATGCTCCTCTGTTTTTGAAGTACATTATGTCCTTTAGACATTACACTAATGCAAATTTGGGAAACTCTGGTTGTGTTAGTATGATGGCTCCAAATCAGTTGCATGTGATTGGTCTCACATTTTCAAATTTCTTTAAGTTGTTGAAAAGCTAGTTTTGCAAATAACTTAGACTGGTGGTGCAGTGTTTGAATTCTATCAAGAAGACAGAGAAAAAATCTTGGCCTGAACATCACAGTCTAATATTTTAGGTCAATTAGGTGAAGCCTCTGTTGTGTAAATTAGTGCATGTAGTTTAAAAAAAAACTTGAATTTTAAAATTTCCTTATTAAAATAAATTAGAGTTAATAAACAAGACTTAGTAAGACAGTACTTTAAAAATGGCACTTGAATATGGAAGCTAACAGCCATTATTATTTTTGCTCTATTTGAGTTTTATGAAATCCTCAATTTCTCATAAATTTTTAAAAAATGAACTTCTGTTTAGTTTGCACCACATATGTGCCCTTGATACAGGAAGTATATTCTAAAGGTATCAATCACAAGACACATACTACCCTGGCAAACAACTGTTTGTTGTTCTTGTTTTAAATACAAAGCATCTACAACTTTATTCCCTATAAAGAGATTGAAAACAGTCATATTAACTTTTTTTTTTCCTGCTGGGATAGCATCTTCTAAAAGTGCTTTATGAGCAATTTCTTAGAAAACCCCCAAAAAATCGCACACAAAATGACTATAAAACACAACCCCAACACAATAAGATGTTATGTCTTCTGGCTTAAAAGCTCTTGAGGAACCGTGCCAGTAAATAAGTCCTTGTTTAACACTAGACCTGCTTTTCTTTTAAGCAAGGGCAGAAATACTAGTTGTGATTAATAATCTGCTTCTCTGTTCAGAAAAGCAGTAGTGATCCATTGGTTAATTTCCAAATTCAGAAGGGCAGAGTGTCCAGAAACAGCCTGTCGATGATAGAAGGGGGTGGAACCAAGTCTTCCAGTTTCAGGTAAAAGATGCGTTGTAGTCCCAGTGTGCAGAGAGAACGTAAGTCAGCAAGGGCACCCAGTACCTTAGGTTCTGCAGGCTCAAGAGGTTGTCCTTTACTCTGGCAGCCAAAAGCCAGATGATCTTTCAGACTACCTGTGATCTTCTTGCATAGCTCTTCCACTTTCTTTGGTTCTTTTAACCCATGTCTTTCTGCAGAGAGAATTAGAAGATGAGTCGATTTCAGTAAACATCTGATTATGCCATTCTTCTGCTCAAAGCCTTTTAATGCATCCCTATTACTTTATTGACGATTTAGGTTTACCCAGGGTACCATAACTGGTAGGTAGCAGAACCGAGTCCTTGGCTCTTTCCACTATATTGTGACGCTCCACTAGAGTCCCAAAGCCAAATCCTAAGCCTCTCACCAGTCTTTAATCCTTAGCTCTTCAAACTTTGCTTTTCTGGAACCTGGAGCTAGTAACATCCATGTTCTCATTTCCAGGGCTATATATATATTGTAGGGAAAGATAAGCACCTAGGGTCCCAAGTTGGAACTTTGGACACATTTCCCCAAGGTTCTATAATATTATGAGTGCTATATAGGCATACCCTTCTTCATGATGTTTAAGAGTTTTTGATCTTTTAAAAAACAGGATGTTAGGTGAAACAATGTGATGGGCTGGGAAGGCAGTTAATTCTACAGGAACAATGTTGTAAATGGCCAAATAATACTTTGGTGGAGGTTTTGTGACCTCACAGTGCAGTTTGTTAAAATGACATTTATATGACGATTGTTACATGGTATATTGTCTGTTCTATATTTTAGGCACACAAGGAGTCAAATAGGCTTTATGAGCTCATCTGGAGGCCACCATTTCTAACACATGTATTGGCAGTTAGGAGGCACAGTGGATAGAGCATTGTGCCTAAAAACAGGAAGACCTGAGCTCAATTCCAGTCTCAGACACTTAACAGCTGTGTGACCTTTGGCAAATCACTTAACCTTTGTTTGCTTCAGCTTCCACAACTGTAAAATGGGGATAATAATAGCTCTTACCTTTTAGGGTTGTTGTTAAGGATCAAATAAGATATTTATAGAGGGGTGGCTAGGTGGCGCAGTGCATAGAGCACTGGTCCTGGAGTAAGGAGGAGCTGAGTTCAAATCTAGCCTCAGATAGTTAACACTAGCCCTGTGACCTTGGGCAAGTCACTTAGCCCCAACTGCCCTGCCTTCCCCCCTCCAAAAAGGGGAAAAAAAGAGATATTTATAGAGCACTTAGCACAGTAACTGACACACAGTAAGGGCAAATACCTTCTCTGAAACCAACTTATAAATGAACTTTTAGAACACAGCTGGTATTTCAATTGGGAGCTGCCTATAGTAATAAGCACAAAATAATGCCTGAATATGGCATTCAGACTAATGAGGGCCAAACTGTGGCACTATTTATATTTCCTATTCCAGATTGTATTATTCTATAATTGATAGAGTTCAGCTAACTATACACATCAATTTCTTCAGACACAGCTTTGAAAAACCTAAATGGTGAGGCATACCCAAGGTCCTGTCTGCTTTACCTTGGCATTTGAAAGTTTTGTTTTCCATTTACCATCTAAAGTTCTCACCACCCTACCTGTTAAAGAAGGGCATGGGAACTACAGGTTTTGTCTATTTGCTAAGATGTGGTCCAGAGGTTTAGGTTAGGCTGAAAGCAGACCCCAGAAGTTTGAAGTCATCCTGAGTTCAGATCAGGGAGAAAGAAGGAAAAATTTTCATTAGTTGACAGTCAGAGAAGGTAGGATACCACTAGAGGTTCTGAGGGGTTCTGCTGTATTCCAGAGTAAATGTTCCTAATCTTTTTAATGGCTTAGGAAATACCTAAAAATTGCTCAGCCTCACAGGGATGGTGAAAACTAGAGGGCTAGAACACCTATGCTTGCCCAAACCCTTGAATAGAATCAGATATTTCTGAGATAGCCTAAGTTGGTAGGGTCAACCATTCCTCCAATCAGTAAACATTTATTAAATATCTACTATGTGCTTGATACTGTGCTAAACACACTCTTCTCCTCAATCCCCCAATCTTCCATTGGTAGTGATGGATAGAACCTACAGGGTCAGCCTCCTTATGGCATTTAGAAAATACAGTACACAGTTTGTCATCCCTTGATAGAATGATTCATTGATAACATTCACAGAATTAAACAAAAAAAATCCATTTTCGAGTACCCTGTCCTCCCCCCAAGAAATTATCTTTTATTTAGCTTGTATATATGTTTATCTATTTACTTGTTGTCCCCCCAAGAGAATGCAAGCTTTTTCAGGGCAGAGGGAGTTCCATTCTATTTTTGTATTCTCAACATTTAGTATAGTGCCTGGTACATACTAAGCACTTAGTAAATGCTTATTGATTGAAATCTGGATATAATTTCTAATTGATTTTAGCCCTATTCTTTTAAGTCAAAGTTTTCATATCATTGATACTACAACATCTGAAATAAGAATTCTTAGTGCACATTCTAAGAATTCCTGCAAATGGTAAAAACTATGAGTTCTACATTTCGTCCAAGTGTCACTATTATTCTTCATTCTGATTGCAAAAGTAATTTCTCTAGAGCAAAAGTCAGCCAGAAAACTAAAAAAATTTTCCAGACACTTTCCTCAAAATTTTCTGTTGGCTTTGACTTTGTAGAGTGGATAAATTTGATAAAGTTAGGTACATATGGGAAATTTCAGTGAGATTAATTCAGGTAAAGATTTGATTAAAATGAGGGTGGGACTAAATCTTCCAAAAGGTTGAACTTGAGTAAATGATATGTGTGAATTAAAAGCCCATTTTCCCTAAGAAATGCTAGAGGAATCTTATTAGATTTTAACTTACAAAACTTTCATCTCTGGGATAGTTAGGCTCTCAATTTATAAACAATTATGGGACAAATTTTTCTTTCCTTGACTTTATTGCCCTTGCAAAACCAACATGTGGCATATCTTGACAGCAGGCTCAAGGGCAGCCAGTCTATTTCATTTGGTTCTGGTTCTTTAGTCACTGTCTTTGATCCAGAAGAACCCAAAGAGTGATCTTCATATATTTCAGGCTAAAAGGTGCTATATTCTTCTAACATGATTATGGGATTAAGAGCTGGAGGAAATTTTAGAAGTAATCTCATTCAAACAGCCATGTGGTCCAGTGAATAGAATGCTGGCTTTGGAGTGAGACTGATGTGTGTTTAAATGATTTATTATATGATTCTGGGCAAGTTACTTAATCTTTCTCAGCCTCAGTTTCCTTATCTGTAAAATGGGAATAATAATTGCACCTACCTTAAAGCACTGTTGTAAGGTTTGAATAGCATAATATGAAGTATTTTGCAAACTTTAAGGCACTATATAAATGCTAGCTGTTATCATTATTCAACTCTGTCATATTATAGATAGGGACACTAAGGTTCAGAAAGGTTTAAAGATTTACTTAATGTTATATAGCTAGTAAGTATGGAGGCTGGGATTTTGAACTTAGATTTCCTGAATTTAAGTCCAGTGTTTTTCATACTGAACAAGGTAAAGTGTCATCTCATTAACATCAAATTTAAATTCCACAAATAAGAGGGTATGTAAAATTAGTCCAATAAGATTAATAATAACTTAGGTATCAATCTTTTCATATAACCAACATTCAATGACAATTTCCTTTTTACACCATGCTCCCTTTCTCTTGAACAGAATTCATGTTAATTATCAACATAAAGAAACTAAGCAATGTTTGAGGCCTAATTTAGGGTGCAAATTGATAATGAAATTCTGTAATTGAACCTTCTTATAGCCAAACTCACAGAAGGTGTTTGGGAGTTTTCCCTGCTTCCCTACCAGTTGTGAAAGCTCAATAACTATGGCAACCATTATTTATTCAGTGAATTCAAGTGGAGATCAATACTCACTGCCATCTCTATCAGTGCTAGGCCTGGAATTCCACAAGGAATTCATGAACCACTCTTATTAGAAACCAAAGATACCTCAACCATCCTTTGTTATTTTAATTTTTTAAAAGAATTAAAATAAAATAAATCTAGAACTGTTTGCAGCTTCCAGTAAGAAATATAAAATGCTGATGATTTACTATGTTTTATAGCCTTCTTAGAGGCTTCTTAAAACCTCAAGCATTAACATTTTAGTTAAAGGACCCTTTTCTTGATGCTCTGTTAAATGGCTTCAAAGATATTACCTAGCACCAATACAAGTTTGGGGAGAAAGATTCATGCTATTTATCTTGGGGTTTGGGAGAGCAGGAAGTAAAGGGGGACGGCAGTAGCGCTGACTGTTATTTAGAAATTCTTTCATTCATCTCATTGATCCTCTTTTTCATTCCCTGCAAAGATGTTTTAAACAAACCTTTTTCATTCTTCTCAAGCCCTTAACCCCGCCCTGCACAAATGATCTCACCTGCTGCATTCCTAAGAAGACAGAGGCCATCCCATATGAACTTGCTCAGTCTCTCTCCTGCCCACTTTCAAATCTCTCCACAGTATCATCCTCATTTTTCTTACTTTTAAATGCTGTGTCATTCCTTATAAATGTTAACCCCTCCATGTGCCTTTGATCACAATCCCACCCACTCCTCTGGAACTTTACTCCATCGATCATTCCCTTTCTCTTGTATCTTCATTTTCTAGCTCTATGCTCCTTCCTTTTTGATGTTTACATGATCAGATCTCATTTATAGTAAAAACAAAAACAAAATTACCTTCTCATTGACTTTATTCTCCTGTGTCTTATTTTTCACAGCGACACTTGAAAGAGTACACTATGCTTGTTTCCTGCACTCTTCTCATGTACTCACTCCACAATACCTAACAATTGAAATTCTTTTTCAACTACGTCTTGTCCTCTCATCTCCAAATCTAAAGGGTTTTTCCTCAGTCATCGTTCTTAATCTTTCTGCAACACTGCCCACCATGTCACTCTTCACACTCTCTCTTTTCTTGGTTTTTGTGACATTGCACTCTCATGGTTCTCCTACAACTTCTTTGACTATTCTTTTTTTTTTTTTTTTTGCTTTTTGGAGGGGGGAGGGCAGGGCAATTGGGGCTAACTGACTTGCCCAAGGTCACACGGCTAGTAATTGTCAAGTGTCTGAGGCCAGACTTCAACTCAGGTCCTCCTGACTCTAGGGTTAGTGCTCTATTCACTGTGCCACCTAGCCGCCCTTTCTCTGACTATTCTTTCCCAGTTTTCCTTATTACCTACTTTCCCCCTTCTATACCTTAACTTTCTCTGTCTCTTTCTCTCTCAGCAGTTTCAACCATGCTGGTTCAGAGATTTTTAAGAGTTGGTTGGGACCTCAGAGGCCATGTAGTTCAACTGTTTCCTCTACACAGAACAAAAATTTGAAAATAATTTTGAAATTCTATTATGAGTATATAAGCTAGTCTAAATGACTATTCTGTAATAAAGCATGCCCCTAATTTTTTTTTGTACTTTATTCACAAACTCTGGATTTTCAATTCCATTCAATTTAATTCATCATATAATTATTAAATGTCTACTAGGTGCAAAGAATTGTGCTAAATGTTGGCAATATAAGAATGAAAAATGGCACAATGTGGCTCTAATCTACATTTCCAGATTTAGTTCACACTATCTCCTTATGAACTCTGATCTAAGATGACTACTTCAACAGTTCTCACATTTACCCTATGGCTGAAATTTGCTTCTTTTTGACTGCTTAATAAAATTTTTCTTTTCCTTCAAGACTCCATGTGCTACTCCCTCCATTAAACTTTCCCTGATTCCTCTCATTGAGTGATCCTTCCCCACTAAAATTTTCCTAGAGTACTGTCTTGATCTCATGTTTGTTTTAACACAATTATTTGCTGTATCATACTTGTTATATATATTACATCCCTCTCTACCAGACTAAAAAGACCATACCTTCAAAGAGCCTACAATCTAATTAGTCACTATTTTAATACAGAACATTCTAACCATTAAGAATTTATGTTTCTCATAAGAATGTTTAAATAATGAATTAAATTGAGTTAAAACCTTTGGATCATATGCCCTTAGCATTGGAGGGCAGTTTTGAGGCCATATATATGTCAGACTCCCACCCAGTGCAGGACTTCCCTGGATATTCCTAATAGATGGTTGTATGATTCCTCTCTAGCATTTCCAGTGACAGAGGGCTCACTAACTCATAAGGTGGTCCATGCCAACTTAGGGTAACTAATCATTAAAAAGTACTTCCTTTACACTAAGGCAAAATCTACCTTCTCATTACTTATAACCTATTAATGATATACCAGATAATGTGGATCTTTAATTTTACATGCATATATGTATATATTCAGAATCTTAATGTTTGGTTTTAAATCATGTGTATGGTATTTTGACTTAACTAGCAGATATTGATTTTGCTTTGGATAATGGGTAAAGAGAATATATATGACGTGAATTTATAACCAAACTCAAATATTCATATGCATTATATATAACTCTCCCATATACCAATTAAACAGGAAAGTTTGAAACTTAAGTATATTCAAGTCCATGATCAATTGTTATTTGAATTCCCTATAGCCTTTACTCTATAGGTTTTAACCTGAAGACTTTCTATTTTTTAGACACACATGAAATACTATGGTAAAAAGATGGCCACTCTCTAGGAATTTTTAAAAGTAAACTTGAAGGATTAAGGAGTTATCTGTCATATTTCTTAATATAGTTGTATATGCCTGTATTATGTAGGTCAATCAGAATAAATATTTGTACTGATACATAAAAGACTAATCAATCACTCTACAATATTTCACAAAATCAGTAAGAATTTTTCAAAATCTTTTAAAGGATTTGGTGGAATATTAAACTCTTATTTTACTCTTCAAAGACTTTCTACTTTTAAAAATTATTTTGAGTTCATATAATTAAAGAATCTTAAAATCCTGAATGAGACCTCCATGATTCTGACCTTAAAGACCAATCTCTGTGTTTGGTGTGGAACTAACTAATATTGCAGTAGAAGTTAGCACACCTTGATTCTGGTCCTGTTTTGTCACCATGAGCTGTGTGACACCTTAGGTCTCCTTGGCCTCTCTTAAACTCAGTAACCTTATTTGTGAAATGACCTGGTTGGAATACATGATCTCTAAGGTTCCTTCTAGCTCTAAAATTCTATAATTCCATATAGTCAAGGAGTGATCAGATACATTTTGGTCTTTGCTTTGAACTTGGGAGAAATCATGAACACTTGTAGAAAAAGCATAAGAAAAAATGCCTTCTTAGATCCAAACAAGAGTCAGATGCTCCTGTTGTTTAGGAATAGGTCAGAATTTCAGAATATATATGTGTATGTCTATATATATATATATATATATATGTATATATATGTATATATGTATATGTGTATACACACATACATGTGTATATATTTCAAAATAATTTTGAAATTCTATCATGAGCATATAAGCTAGTCTAAATGACTATTCTGTTATAAAGCATGCCCCTAATTTTTTTTTTGTACTTTATTCACAAACTCTGGATTTTCAATTCCATTCAATTTAATTCATCATATAATTATTAAATGTCTGCTAGGTGCAAAGAATTATGCTAAATGTTGGCAATATAAGAATGAAAAATGGCACAATGTGGCTCTAATCTACATTTCCAGATATAGTTCACACTATCTCCTTATGAACTCTAATCCAAGATGACTACTTGTGTGCATGTACGACACATGACTAATATGTGTGCATGTATATATGTATGTATGTGTGTATATATGTATGTATATATTTTAAAATTAAATGGATTCCACCTCAATCCATTTTCCATACACATATTAATTTCAAAAAAATTGAGTGTTTTCAAAAGTACAATACTTTCAAAAGCACAGTACTTTCTTATATAGTTCCATTCTTTCTCTTTGTTAAAACTATTACTTAAATAACTATTTTTTTTTTGTCTTAAAGGAAAATTATGTTAACATCTTTGCATTTTGCTCACCTGTTGTTGAGCAGAACCAGGGTAAAACAGTGTGAGTGGCCATACAAGGGCAGCAGACATATTATAATAATTAATTCTTGCTGCAAACAAGATAGTTAGCCTGCATTTTATGACAGTGAAATGGTCGATTAAATAAAATAACCAATTAAGAAATTAATAATTTGGGTAACTATTCCTTTCTGTCTTTAAGACTTTTTAAAACACAAACAATCTTTAAGAAAAATGCAAGTGACTTGTTTTAATGGTTTATTTTACTATTTTGAAAACCATTTTCTGTTCCTAGTTCTGCACTCCTTAGTTATTCTTAGAGCCTTACATTCTAGACATTCTACAAGACCAAGGAAATACTACTGAAATCTGAGCTCAACCAATATGGTTGAAATGCCAGTGAAACTCTGCTCAAGAAGTAGACAGAAAGCCAAGTGACTCATTTCTCTAGTCCAATGGTTTTCCCTACTTGAAGTACATAGATGCCCCTTTGGATGGTCTATGGACTGTCTCTTATAGTCTCAATGTTTATAATATTATCATATTTCCATTGTTTTTTTCCTAAATGAGGCATTACTACTTTACTAATTTATATTTAATTTTCAACGTATATATCACGTCATTGATGTATTATGAAAATCAATACCGGAGTTCCCATTAATTTAGAATAAAATTTTTGGTAGTGCCAAATGTGAGTGGATAGTATACACAATCTGTGGGATATTTTGCTCTGTCAAACTGATTTGGGGACCCAGAAAGTTTGAAAACTATCATTGTGAATTCCCTCATTTCTGTGAGATCAAGGATCAGCCTTATTCTTCCCAAGACTCACAAAGTTCCACTTCAACATATCACTCCTATAATCAAATTCTCTTATATCCTTGAAAATTTCCTCCAAAATTTCTTCCACTTTTAAAACCGGGCTTTCTTTCCATTAAGGGCATGTTATCCTTTGCCATCCTCTCCTTTGGAAGCCCTAACCCTCCCAACTAAAATCCCATTTTACTCCAAGAAGACTTTTCCTGCCTCTTTTAATTCTGGTGCATTCCCTCTTTAATTATTTCTTATTTATCTTGTACATAATTTGTTTGCTTGTTGTCCTCCCCATTAGATTGTGAGTTCCTTGAGGGCAAAGACTGTCTTATCATATCACAGTGCCTAGCACATACTAGGCGCTTAATAAATTTTTACCATTGATTGACTGACTTGCTCCAGCAATAATCTCCTCTCTCTCACATATATCTTTAATCTCTCTAGATCTGTCAGCAAACAATCTCACGTCTCCAAAATCCTTAAAAAGAAAGACCTTCTGTTGATTTTTTCTATTTCCATTCAGCTACTATGCCATTTTCCCCCCTTTCTCTACCAAACTTATTTAAAAAGTTGTCTACATTCAATTGTCCCTCATCCTCCTCATCTACTCCACTCTCCCCTTTAACCTTATAATATAATTTCCATTCTTCCCACTCTATTGGAATGGATTGCTCAAATGCTACCAATGACTTTTATTGTCTTCATCCCCCCTGACCTCTTTGTAGCATCTGATACTTCTGACTATGCACATTCTTTGTAAATTATGGTGTTTGAAAGCTTATTTTTGAGGTATGACACCCTTCTGATCCTCTTACCACTCTAAATACTTCTCCCACTTTTTCTTATTTAAAGTATGTATTTCTTAAAGTTTACTCTCAGCCCTCTTTTCTCCTCTCTGTTACTTGCATTCTCTTCTTTTACTTCAACTCTTATGTTAACATAAATGAAGTCTCCATCTACAGTTATAACCCTTGTGTTCCAGCATCTCAATCTCAATATGTCCAATACTAATTCCTATTATTTTGTATCATAGATATTTGTGTATATTATGTTTGACTATATATTTTTTTCATTAGTGCAGGGATCCCCTCTTGTTTAGACTTCTCATTTCCCCCAAAGTACTACTTAAGTGGTGTTTAATAAGGGTTTGTAGAATTGAAAGGCATCAAGTATCTAAAAGAAGTCACATCTATTCAAACCTTCCCCCATCCTAAAGTGTGTGTCATAGGGAAAGGAGGACTAGATGGTGAAGTTTGTGGACAATAAAAAGATAGAAATGCTATTTGTTCAAAAATCCAAAGATTAACTCAATTTTTGACAGTCTAAATCTGAGTAATGAGTAAATTCACATTTCTCTCAGGTGAGCTCTCTGTGACATGCAAAGCACTAGACAAGCAGAATTGAAGAATTTGGACTTAATGAGAAAGTATATACCTGTAATCATACTGAGAGCTGATAAGCATGCTAAGGCGGGGATGTCGAGGTTAAGGCTCTGTAAGTTTAAGGAAAAGTCTTTAATTGAGTCGAGCCATTCTCCAAATCCACGAAGGCACTGAAGTCTATGAAGTACAAGTCCATTGCAGAATACAAACTTATCTTCAGCTGTATTAGATCTGAAATTAAAAGTAATTCAGGAGTATTTTACAAATATGCACATTATCATAAAATACATGCACTCAGATATCCATATAGCGTCATTTAGAATCTAACATTGTCCAACACATGCAAGCACTCATGTTTAACAATATGCTTCTTGCTCAGAGTAAGACTTCAACATACTTGATAGAAATTTTAAGTGTCCAGTTAACTAGTATATTTGATCATGTACTTTTCCCACAACAGTCTTGTGCGGGTAGGTAGCTCAAATATTATTGTCCCTTCCCCGACCCCACCACTTTTGCTTTACAGAAGAGAAAGCTGGTGTCAGCACTGTGATGCAAACCTATGTTTTGTAATTTCACATCCCAAGATCACCACAGTGTGTACTGTATTGCCTCTAATAATTGCTAATGCCTCATGTCCAAATGGGATTAGGATTGGCCCAAAGACAACCAAAGAACAAAACCCAAAGAATAAGGGAAAAGAAAAATTTCACTCTATACTAAATATCTTGCAAGGTAGTCACTGAAGTATTATCTGTGAGACCTTTGGGCAGGTTATTTAACCTCTCTGAGCTTCAGTTTCCTCATCTGTAAAATTAGGCAATCCAACCAGATTGGTCACCTCCGAGGTCCCACTTATGACTTATGTGAAAGTCGTGCTGTGTACTGCCATGAACTTTATGAAAGATGATTCAAAAGCTATAACTGTGGTAGCTCCTTCTTGCTTATTTTTTAAAAAGCCCAAGAATAAAGACATCATGTTAAAGATACTAAAAATACATAAATGTATATACATTGACTATAAGAAATAAAGTCAATGTAAGTGCCAGAATATAATTACACACTAAAAAATTGCTTACGAGAACCCCCTTTTCCCTTCTGTACTCGTCAGTGGTACCACCTTGGTCTGTTTTTACTCCTTTCTGTTACTGTTGGTATTTCTATTTTTGTTCATTTCTCTTTTTTCTAATTAAAAAAAATTATCTTCATGTTATAATCTCAGTTTTCTCCTTTCCTTATATCTAATACTTTTCTTTTAGCCATATTTATGTTATTCAAATTGTACTTTTTATGGTTCAGATCTGCAATTTAAAAAATATAGGAAAGGTCACATTGTACCTATGTGTCAGACCCTGTGCTAAGAGCTTTAAAAATATTATCTCAATGAATAGAGCACTCTGTGTGGAAGTTGCCTCCAAAATGCAGAACAAGAATTCTTTTGTAAATTATGGTGTTTGAGAGCTGTCTGAATCACTGAGAAGTCAAGTGAACTATCTATGGTCACAAAGCAAAAATGTCAGAGGCAATGCTTAAACCCATCTCCCTTATTCTAAGACCTACCTTCTTAGGGATGTCTTTCACTTCTGTTATTGGTGGCCTCCGTTTAATTTTTATGTGTGTGCTTTCCCCGCCTTTATTTCTTAACATATCTTTCTGTTTTACCTTATTGCCTTTCTATAGTGTTTAGCATAGTGAAAAAAGCAGTAAAAAATTAGGAAACATGGATTCAGATATGTACTATTTGTATAAACATTGGCAAATCATTTCCCTTCCGTTCTCCTGTTTGTAAAATGGGAATAGGATCATAGATTGAAAGTTGGAAAGGATGTTAGAGGTAATTTAATCCAATCCTCTTGTTTTACAGATGAGGAAACTGAGGCCCAGAGAGGCCCAGAGACTTGCCCAAGTTAATACATAAGATAATATATAGTAATGATAGGATTTGAACTCTGTTACTCTGACTCCAGACCCAGCATTATTTCCAAATCAGAGCAGTGACAGTGACAGTTCTACTACCTACCCTCCAGGACTGTTATGTGAAAAGAATTTTACAAACCACAACATAGTATACAAATGACAATGACTGTTGTGCCTTGTTTTACTTAATGCTAATTTAACCTAATCCAGCTCCCATGTTAAAAATTCTTTTTAAAGAGTAGACAAGAAACTTCTCAGATTGTATAAAATAACACTTTTTAGCCTCTGTAAGGTATAAAATGGATGGGAAGCAAGATGAGCTATTTTCTTTACAATTTGTTGTAAAATACTGGTGAATAACTATTTCCTGAAAACACTTTCAAGGCAATGAATGAAAGACAAAAGGTAGAAATATTAAATTAATAATAAATGAATTAATAATAAAAATATTACATTTAGAATTGCACTAGAAGAACTATTTAAGGCCCTGAACGATTAAAAAAATGCTTTCATTTCTTCATTAGTATCTGCAGTTTAATTTTATTGGGCATGATACCTTAGTATTATAGCTTAATTTTATTAAGTATAAATACTGAGTCAGACTCTTCAAATATTCTCTAGGAGTAACATGCCTCCCGTGTAGTAATTGCTTAATAAAGGCTTGTTGACTTGACTTTGCATAATTATATTAACCCTTCCAGACCACTAAGTAGCATGTGTACTGTGAGGTATACTATATAGCTTCTTAATGCAGTAGATTTGCTTAGGAAATAGGTGAGAAACTTTTCTTTTATGTATGAGTGTCATTCATTCAGTTACTTGAGAAAATAACTTTGTGTCAGTTGCTAAATTAACCAATAGAGCCAGCTTTGAATCTTTCTAAAGATGTGAAAGCTTTCAGAACATTCAAGTATGTGAATTTATGGTAGAGGAATGATAGATAAGTAATAGAAGTCATTACCTGATGGAAAGTCTAAGTACAAATAGCTCCAAAAAGGCAGATTCTATTAGTAAAGTCTGATCTTCTTTAGGGAGATCTGTAAATCCTGGAATTTTTTCAGCCCAGCTCCTGGATACATCTATGGAGGCTGTCAGAAGGTTATAGAATTGTTGTACGTGTTCTGCATCAGTGCCTGCCGCAGCTTGATCACCGGAGCAGTACTGGAATGAAAACCACAGATAGGAATGAAAATATCTCATGATTTATCATAAAAAAGACTCTTCCTGTAGAACCCAGCTGACATCTGTTGAATGTGATGAATGCAAAAACCTTCATCAGTTTTCCCTCCCTTTTTAGTGGCTCTGTTTGTACCCAGGCTTCCTGCTCCCATCATTCCTGGTGAGTTAGGGGTGGACCCAATGGCAGGCAGAGTCTTGAAGAGACACATGAAGAGACAAGAAATTTAACAAAACAGTGTATGATGGGTCAACCAACAGTGAGGACTTGCTGTGTTTACAGACAAGTATATAACATATTTATTTAAATATTCTCAGTTAGTGGCTAGGTTGCACAGTGGTTACACCCTTGAACTGGAGTCAGGGGGATCTGAGATCCAATCTCAGATATGTTAGCCTTAGACACACATTAGCAGGGTAACCTGGGCAAACCACGTGACCTCAGTTTGCCTCAGTTTCCTCATCTATAAATGAAAATAATAATAACACTCATTTCTCAGGGTTCTTCTGAGCATGAAATGAGCACACACGTAAATTGCTGGGCTTTAAAGTGTCACACAGATGCTATTATGATAAATTACAGGAATGGTGACGGTGGTGACTGGATTTTCCTATCTTGCCCAGGCTAAAAGTGCAAGGGCTGCTCCCGGGTTTGGTCCCACTCTGACTGGCATAGAAACTTTGACCTGCTCTGTTTTTCCAGCCTGGATCAGTTCACCCCTTCTTAGTTTGGGGTTTATCACATTAATGCTGAACTTAGTGCAGGCAAACACTCAGTCTAGCCTATTGAAGCTCAGAACTACTCAGGTTCAAGAAATGTACCAGCCTCAACCTTCCTGGTAGTAGAGATTACAGGCATATGTCCTGTGTCTGACAATTACATTTATTATCACAATTATTATATGTGATGTTATAGCTAAAGAATATTTATTTACATTTACTGAACTCTTGAAAAATACCTGGTTATAGCTATACCTTTGTTTTCAGGATTGATAGTAAAATATTATAATTAAGTAGTCATCATTTTAAATAAAGAGTTCAATTTACTTTTTGGCCTAGATTTTTCCCTTTCACAGCCACATGAGAGAGGAAGATTATCTTTTTTTGGGGGGGAGGCAGAAAACTTATATTTGAAAATTCAAAGTCTTTAAGGGCATAAATATTGGTTTTTTTTAACTGCTACAATATTTTTATATTTACGTTTATTTCATGTTCAAGTATGTTTGTCAGAGGCATCTGTGTAAGAATCATAAAAAAACTATGTAAATCTGAAACAAAACCCAGTAAAACCAAAATGTTGCCTAGAGTACAATTGACATGTTTCTCTATAACATTTTCATTGTCTTAGTTTTTTGCCCATATAGTCTTGCCTGATGTTACATAAAAAATAATCCAGTATCAAACCACAATAATTCAGAAAATATTCAAGTTTGGGCAAGGTTGTCTGGTCCGTATTCATCAGAGTGATTTCTTTACATATATATAAACATATATATTTTTAACATTTGATCATAGAACCCCAAACTCCAGATTCTTTCCCTTCCTCCCTCATCACCCACCCCCACTGGAAGGACAAGCAATTAAATACAGGCTGTACATGTGTAATTATGCAGAACATCTCCACAGTGGGCA
>CM053583.1:306310728-306327190 GCA_028627135.1 Pseudochirops cupreus
AAAGGAAAAAAAAAAGAAGGAGGAGAGAAGTCGAAGATGTCACCACTTATGTTAAGGGGAAAGGTTAGTTCCACATAGCTGGGTCTTCTGGCTTTTGGAAAGACTGCTCTAAGAAAAAAATTGAGGATGGTTAACCATTTCTGATCCACTAGCTGGAATGTGGCAGTTATAAAATCCGTAGGCTACCTTATCCTTTTGTAGAATGGGTTGCTGACTTCCTTGGATAATCTCTCCTTCCATAAAGTAATTGTCTACAGCTTGGACTAAAATGTGTGGAATGGGTCAGGAACACCTGGCTGACACTTAGTTTCCACATATGTTAAATAAGAACAATACCTTTCATAGCCCAAGTGCACAATCATTCCCAGGCCCTTATTTGACAACCCCCGATAATATCAGTTCTTAGAGGATGCTTGTATCATCCTTTTCCTTCCCCTCCCTATTAGAATGCAAACATATTCCTGTTGTAGTTTAAACCCAGGAATGCCAAAAACCATTGCAGTGGGGGCTTTACCCATCCAAAAACTGTTGGGGTTTCATGATATGTTGTGGTGGAACCATCTCAAAGAATTCAGAGTCAGACCACCTCTAATCCAAGTATAGGCATTTATTGAGATTAACACCTCTCAGGAAGCGGGCTAAGCTCCAAGAGGAACCAGCAACTTTAGAGAAAAGCAAGATAGATTTTTATAGGGTAAAGATGCAATTACATAACAGAAATTTACATAGAATAGAGGAATATCATTAATATTAAAAAGGCAGGAGGAGTTTGTTAAGGGATTAGGTAACAGAGGAGGGGTCCCATCTATGGTTCAGTGGTTAAACATTCTGGTCCTGTTGTCCTCCAATTGGGTAGCTATTGTGGTCCTGTCTGGTCAAAATAATTAGGTATTGTGGTCTTGTCTTGTGATATAATTATGGCTGAGTACAAGAACACACCTGCTTCTGTGGGTCTGGGGGCAGTGAAGTAGCTGGATTCCTATCACATGGACACACCTGTCGTTCCAGTGAGCAGTGAGGTATATATGAAGTTAGGACATTGTCTGGGGGGGAGGAGGGAGGGCAGTAGGCTAGATACAGTGGGGCCTATAATGAAGTTAGAATATTGGGGCTGGGGGGCAGCTTTATTAGGATTCCATCACTCCTACTGTTTGTATTTCAAGTTTCAACTCAGTTCAAGTCTTTTCTTGTTTCTAAGTCCCCTACTTCATTTAAAAGTCTGTTTTCCCCCCTGTAGAATTACACTCAGTTTTGCTGAATAAGTTACTCTTGGTTGTAAGCCTTTATCTCTTGCCTTTGGGAATACTGTATTCCATCTTCTCTTCCCCTTTATAGTGGTAGCAATTAAATATTGAGTGATCCTGACTATAATTCATTGGTACTTGAATTATTTCTGACCATGTACAGTATAGGAAGTTCTACTATACAACTTGTTTTGAAAATGCAAATTTATTCCAACAGTACTGATATAGTAGGGAATAGTTTGAGCATAATTTGAATATTGAGTTTGCTTAAGCATCATTTAGGAAAACTACACCATGTTGGTGGGGGTTTACATCAGGAAGGTTGGAGAGCACACTACAGAGTGATGGCTGGAGATGTGTGCCACCAGCATGCAATGGGGTCCATGGGAAGAGATGTTTGGCTCCAACTCGAGGAAAGTAATGCAGCAATCATTTTCCTCAAACTAGGATGCAGTGAGAGCTACTGGGGGTGGGAGGAAAGAGTATAAAAAATTCAAGGGATGAGAGGTGAGGAGCTAAAGAGGCAGGAAGGGAAGAGGAGACAGATTCACAAAGCACCCTGCTACCTGGGAACAGACTTAATGATGATCCAGCCCTTTGATCCCCACCACCCTGAGCTATGTATTCAGGAAAAGCCCAGTTGGAAATGGTCACACAGCATTGCTTCCATAGAAATGAGCTCAGCACTGTGTAAATGATGATGGTCCCCTATAGCACCTCATGGAAGAAGCCATACCAAAGGTTTCTGGTTCCAATCACTGTTGTCAGTGCTTTGGATCTCGCAGTGAGGGGTCCTTGTTTTGAGGTTGTGGTGGCTTCCCTTGGGACCTGAGTTTAAGTATTCTGCCCCAAACTTCAGTTTCCGCATAAGCTCTGTGGTTTTTTATGTATGATTTTGTACAGTACAGTGATTTCTTAGAACACTTAAGTCATATTATAGCAGAAGTGCCTCTTTTTTTTTTCCTTGACCAGGAAGCTCTGGATTTTGGCAATGATATTCTTGGGAGTTTTCATTTGGGGTTTTCAGGAGGTGTCCAGTGTTTTCAACTTTGCCCTCTGGTTCCAAGAGAACTAGCCTGCTTTTTTTTTTTTTTTTTGGTGATTTCTTAAAATATTTTACACTGGATTTTGAGGAGTCATGGCTTTCAGGTTTCAAGTTTTCACTGATTGCTAAAACTCTTTTTGATCTGTTTTCCAGGTAAGTTGTTTTTTAGGTGAGATTGCTCAAATTTCTTTTTCTATTTTGTTCTGACTTTTGCCTTTCTTTTACTATTATTTGCTATCTCATGAAGTCACTAATTTCTATTTGGTCCATTTAATTTTCAAGGAGTCTATAACTAGAGTAATGTTTTTGCACCTCAGTAACTATTAATTCTCTTTCCTAGTCTCTATCCCATAAATATCATTTCTAATATCATTTTTAACTTTTTAAAAGCTTTCTTGCTTCTAGAATTCAAATTGATCTTGTGGACAAGCTGTGGTTTTATTTTGGGGGTTTTTTTTGTTGTTTTTTTGCTTAAAGATGTTTTGGAGTTGGTCTGCTCTTCTGGTTTTGAGTCTTGGGCATCTCTATCATCATAATAGCCCTTTATATTTTTGTTTTGTTAATTCATTGTTTCAGAAATATGTTCTAGCTTAGCTGGGCAGATTACATGATGCCAACCAATCCCTATTCCACAGCTCCTACCCTGGTGATTTGCCTGTAAGCGAAATTTGTAATCTCAGGCTAGAAAGAGAACCCACTAGAGTTTCTTCTTTGATTTTTCAATTACTGGTTGGTCTGGCATTCTTCTTAAATTGTAGTTGGAGTAATTGTAGGGGAAGCTAGGCTGTTCAGTTTTTTACTACTCCCCCATCTTAATTCCGTCTCCATCCGTGATCTGTTAATTTCCAAATTTGGTGGCCTCTTCTTAATCTTCATTCTTCTTAATCACTCTGCAGCATTTAAAACAATTGACCATACTCTACTCCTCCATACTCTCTCCTCTCTAGGTTTTTTGTGATAGCGCTCTTTTTGGGTTCTTGTACCTGACAGCTCTTCAGTCTTTATTGAATCATTATCCATATTATATCTCCTAATTGTGGATGTATCCTATATATCTTTCTTGGGGACTCTCTTTATTCCCTGTATACTTTCTTACTTGGTGATGTCACCAATTCCATGAACTTAATTATCATCTCTGTGGATATGACATCCAGATCCATATAATATATATCTATATGTGTGCATATATGTGTATGTATATATATATATATATATATATATATATATATATATATATATATATATATAAAACAACTGCCTAATTGTCTTACAGGTATCCTAAACTCAACATGTCCAAAACAGAACTTATTATACTTGACTTCTCGCTTACACCATATATCTAAATAGTTCGAAGTTTTTTTATTTGTCTTCACAACATATTTTGTACCATATGTCTCCTCTTTACTCACAGATATCACCAAAGTTCAAGTCCCCATCACTTACTGCCTGGACTATTGCAATATCATCCTAATTAGACCCCTGGCCTCAAATCTCTTCCCACTTCTACCCATTTTCCTCACACCTGCCAAAGGGATTTATCTAAGCACAGTCTTATAGTGTCATTCCCAATCACCTCTGGGATCAAATAAAAAGTCCTCTGTTTGACATTGAAAGCTGTTCACAGCCGGGATCTATCCTACCTTTCTAGCCTCCTTTCACATTACTCCCTTACATGCATGCATTCTTATAGTCCAACAAAACTAATCTTGCTGTTCTACATATGTGACATTCTATATTCCATTTTCAGGTAATTGCATTGGCTATTTTCCATACCTGAAATGTTCTCTTTCCCCTTCTCTGACTCTTGGAACCCTGGATTTCCTTCAAGACACAGCTCAGCTGCCACCTTCTATAGGAGGACTTTCTTGGTCTCCCGCATAAGCTAATGCCTTCTCCATAAGGTTACCTTGAATCTATTTTGCATATATCTGTATAAGGATAGGGTCAAAATCACTCCAATCCATTTTATTTGATACTTTAACTAGGAGAGATCATGTTTCAAACAATTCTAAGACCCTAGACTAACTTTGAAAAGGCCTTGCAACTAGAATGAATACATAAGAATCATGAGAAAACTTGATGCGACTCTAGGGTTTGTCTATAAATTATCAAGCACGTTGAGAATGGATAGAATTCCAGAAATGTAGTGAGTGTGGAGTTATAACTGAACATCCTGAAAAGAAAGTCCTAGGGGGTGGAGTGGGACAAGGATAGGCCTTGGTTTTGACTTCAGCCAGGTGGTCTTCTCCCCACTCCCTTTGATGAGAAGACATTACAGCTTTGAAGGATGATAAGAATGATGGCCTTTCCATCTGTTTTGTGTGGGACATCTTTTATCTTATCCTGCAGAAACAGCAGGAGATGAAGAGGACACAAAGGTTCATGAACAAATAAAAGAAATATAAAACATGCAAATGTCTGATTATACTCATTATTCTCCAACAGGAAGGTAAAGACTCTTTTGCAACTGATGAACAGATATTTCACATTTACCTTGGTTCTATACCATCAGAGTAACTTATAGGATTATCATGTTGGTTTAGTAAGGTACATATCACCTAGCAAGACATGGTGTGGGCATATTTCTATAGCTGCAGGATGATCCTACTAACGTAGACTTTCGATCTTCCCAATGGTGTTCTAAACAGCATCCCCAGGTAAACTGGCAAAGACAGAATATACTCACAACTCTAAAAGAATTCCAGAAAATAAACAGGCTATACTTAACGGGGACTTCTTAAGTACCCCCAAATTAAAAGAAAAGGACTTACAGAACAAGAAACTGTGAGTTACTTCTTGGTCATGTATATTTTACAAGCTGGAGCTCACTTTCCCCCTTGACTTTATGTCCTTAGAGGAGGGTGGCACAGATTTGGGGGTGGGAAGTTACAAGGTTTCCTATGAACTTTTCTTATTGTACTTCTTCCTAAAAGTTATGGAAGGCTTGCTGACTAAATGATTTTCAACACGGATAGAGACAGGCCAGTGGCATTAGAGAAGGTTGATCCTAACTCCTCAGAGGGTTACCCTTAGAATCCTGAGGGAGAGTTATACTAGCCTAGCTCTGGAAACTCAATTCATCGGTGAGAATGGGAGCTGAAATGAAGATACCTCAAAGTTTATATGGGCAACACTTACATATGTACATGTTGTCTCCCTCACTAGAATATATACTCCTTGAGGACAGAAATTATTTTGTTTTAGTTTTTACATCCCAGCCCTTGGCATAGAGCCTGACATATAGATAGCACTTAACAAATGCTTGATTAATTCATCAAATAATTGCCTATAAGGGTGCTGTGAAGTATTCAAAGGGTGCTCAAATGAGATAGTGCATGTAAAATTATTTGCAAACTTTAAATTAATATATAAATGTCAGTGACTACTATTACCTATCCTTTATGGCCCAGGGTAAATGCCATTTGTACAATAAAGTATTCCCTAAGACCCCATTAACCTACCAAAAATGACTATTCCTTTCTATTCACTTTCAGTGCACCTTATTCAAACCTCTTTTAAGAAATTATATTTTATTTTGCACGGTAAAAAATAATTTATTAAGTAATAGGGAAAGGGATTAGACCTATGATTTTCATTGATAAAGGAATCCATAATGAGGAAGCTCCCTATACAAATGCAGGTTGACATCTTCTTTGTAATTTATGGTCAGGTTGTGACATGCCCAGAGTCACAGAGTATATGTCAGAATTGAGGCTAGAATCTATTTCTTCCTGATTCTAAGGCCAATTTTCTATCTACTATACTATGCTGCCTCTCATATTGTATAATGTTTTGGTTGGTAATAATGATAGCTAGCGCTTTAATGTTTGCAAAGCAGTTTATAAATTTCATCTTATTTTTATCCTCACAACCACCCTGGGAGGTAGGTGCTATTATTATTCCTACCCGACAAATGAGGAAACTAAGTGACTTGCCCAGGGTTATATAGCTAGTAAATTTTTAAGACCTAATTTGAACTCCTAACTCCAGGTCCAGCACAGGGCTGTAATAAGAATCATGTAAATAATGAAAAAATGCATTTAAAGTACATGGCAGACCTTAAATTGCTATATAAATAGCTGCTATTGTTGTTATCTTAAAGGTAAAGACAACATAAAAACAATATATTAAAATGTATTAGATGCATCAAAAGTCCTACTTAGAGGAAAATTTTTAGTCCTAAATGCATTCGGTCCTAAATGCACAACAAAAGAGAAACAGGGTAAGCTCAATGAGTTGCAAGGCTTTAAAGCAAGGATTTTGATGTCATGTACCCTTTCAGCAATTTGGTGAGGCCTATGGACCCTTTCTCAGAATAATGTTTTTAAGAGCATAAAATAACATAGAATATATAGTTATATAGAAATAATGTAGAATACAGAAAGCCAATTATACTGAGATATCATTATCAAATTTTTTTTAAAAAAAAACAAGTTCACAAACCCCAGGTCAAGAATTTGTGAAAGAAATTAGATTTAATTAGTTTGTTGCATAAGGACAGATAAACTGGGTTCAATCTTAGAGATTCATCAATAATAAAAATTTTAATGTTATCCTATTCCCATACTCCCATTGAGAGTTTTTCTAGGAGATTCAGAATTTATCTTGCTTCTGTGGTATCCAAGTTAATACATCTGCCAATAACCAAAGCAACCCATAAGCATTTTGCACATAACCATATAAAGTCAGAAATGAAAATCAGATATTCAGCATCAAGTTTTTTAAAAGTTAATAAGCAACTAGCAAATTTGATTTTAAGTAAAAACCAGATTACTAAAATTGCAAAGGAGAAAGGGAAGGTTACAATGAATGTGAACTATAAAAAACATCAGAACTTACTATACACAGAATTATGTTAATAAAGCTGAGTAAAAAGTATAAAATGCCCAAAATGAGAAAACAGGAAATAGATAACATATCTCTGAATAAATAAGAAAAGAGACAGGCCACTAATGATCCAACTTACACAAAGGCATCAGCATTGGTTAGATTCAAAAGCGAATTCAGATCAATAGGCATTTATCTCCTAAATCTTTAATAATAATAGTAATAATGATAGGTGACATTTATACAGTGCTTTAAAGTTTACAAAGCACTTTGTCTACAGTATCTTATTTGATCTTCACAACAAGCCTATAAGACAAGAACAAGTAACTCCTATTTTATGTTGACTACTTTCAAACATAAAGAAAAAGATATTCTACCCAATTCTTTCTACAAAATGCTGAGGTTAGTAGCCATTTGGTCAGTAAATTTGTGAATGCTTTAACCCATACCATTGGGCATTTAAAGATAAATTTGTAATGAAATAAGTGTAACTCTACGTGCTATTTTTTCCTTTGGAAAGAAGAAATGAAATTGCCTTCTTTAAAAAAAAAAAAGTGACTAGAATCCCTGACCCTCTTCTGTGAGGCCCCTCAACTATATACCATCAAGAAAAATGTAAACAGAGGTAATGAACATAGGTTGCAACAATTATAAAATACAGCCTGAACCAAATTAAAATCAACAAAATAAAAAAAAATACAATAGAACATAGATATTATGTGATTTTCTCAGTCAATATTATGCAGCCCTCAGGAATTCTTGTGAATAATTCAATGGCTCCCATTTCTTTTTGAGTTTGATACCACTGCTGTACAACTTTCCTACTAATGTTGTTCACAAGTAGGCCCCCACCCTACAAATTATGTGCCCACATGAGTTGTGTGAGTAAACTAATAAAAATGGAGTTCTACAAGGCTCTCTACATGTCCTTTACTATGCCATGATTAAGACACATCTGCTAGCATGTTCCATGGCACACCTTCTCAAATCATCAAATAAAGCTAAATCTATTTAACTTCATTATTGTAACTACAAGTGGGACGCCCCTCCCTACTCTCATTCAGGAACTCTAAATAAGGGAGAAACGTCTGAAATTTCTTTGCTTGCTAGGCTACTATCTTACTCCAGAGACTGCAATGTGGCCTTGAATGAAGAAGACAGAGTTGATAAGACGTCTAGCCAGACTAAGGTGGTTGTTCATGATAAAGCCAAAATGGTTAGTAAAGCCAATCATAAACCTGGTTACAATGGGCCTGATCATTTATTGCCTCTGAGACCCCTGAAGCATAGCTCTTGATTCAAGGGTATCATTACCTCAGAAATAAAGCTATTTTCTACAGAAAAGCAGAGGGGTCAAGCCCGAAGGTAAACTGCTGCCCACCTACAAACCTCACACAGATGTTAGTGCTTATGTTATGTTTATGTGCTTGCTGATGGTTGGTACAAGACATTCTACAGACCCAGACAAAATACACCCCTCAAAATGGAAAGTCATTGGGTCCCTAAAGCTGTCACATTCCCTACACTTGTAGTTTATCCAAGATTCAGTCAAGTTCCATCCTTGAATATAATATATCCTTGAATAAAACTTCTTTGGGAAATGAGTTGCACGTTGGGTTACACTTTTATTCTCAGTGGCATGGCTTGAAGCTTACCACATCACTAGCTGATTTAAAGGGCAAGAACATGAAAGAAGGTCCATTTCAATGAGCTTCAGGTAACAGAATCCCTACCTGTAACAAAAGGCAAGTTTGATAAAGAAAAAGGAAAAAAAGAGAACTATATCAGTCAATACCATTCACAAATAACCAATTATTAAATAAAATTCTGGCAAAACAGAATTCTGCAATATATTAAAAATATTCTTTATCCACAACTAGGGTTTATACTAGGAATGCAAGGATAATATAATATTAGAATTTAAAAACCGATTTAATAAATTGAGTGTAGAATTTCAATTAAGTATTTGTTAAGTACTTAACTGTTCCAGGCACTGTGCTAAGCACTAGGGATACAAAGAAAAAGCAAAAAAAGTTCCCTTAAGGAGTTTACATTCTAATGAGTGAGACAATAG
The DNA here is from genome assembly GCA_028627135.1 of Pseudochirops cupreus. Classification (NCBI taxonomy): domain Eukaryota; kingdom Metazoa; phylum Chordata; class Mammalia; order Diprotodontia; family Pseudocheiridae; genus Pseudochirops; species Pseudochirops cupreus. The sequence goes on from CM053583.1 coordinate 306,319,919, forward strand.
GTATATAAGGTGTATGTAAGGTGCATATAAGATACAAACAGAGTAGACAGAAGATAACTTTAGAGTGGAAGGCAACAGCAGCTGAAGGGACTTCCTAAAGCAGTGGTGGTTCTCAACCTGTGGGTTAGGTTCAATTTGCAACAATGAAAATACAACCTGCATATCAGATATTTACATTATGATTCATAACAGTAGCAAAATTACACTTGCGAAGTAGCAACGAAAATAATTTTATGGTTGGGGGTCACCACAACATGAGGAACATGGTTGAGGCGTTAGAAAGCCTAGTTGAGAACCACTGTACTAAAGCCTCCTTTAGTAGTTGAGGTGAGTCTAGGAGACATAACTGAGAGGGAGGGCATTCCACACATGTGGGACAGCTAGTGCAAAGGCACTGAGATGAGAGACTGAGCACTGTATGAGAGTAACAGCAAGTCGGTCAATATGGCTAGATTTCATGAAGGGGAATAAAACGTCTGGAAAGATATAAACATTGTGAAAATCTTTACAAAGTTCCAACCATACTTGGAAATTTTTACTTTCTATAAGACATTTGACAAGTGTTCATCCGGCATCTGCTTTAAGGCCTCTGATGATGAAGAATCTACTACCAGAGGCGGTCCATCCCCCTTTTTGACAGACAGATCTAACTGTTAGGATGACTTTCTTTACGTAAACATGTCTCTTTGAAAAATATTCATAAAAACTTTAAGATGTTTATTAAGAAAATAGATTTAGAACTGGGAGGGTCTTCAGAGGTCATCTAATCCAATTCATTCATTTTAGAGATGAGAAGATGGAGGCCTAGGGAAGATAAGTGCCTTATCCAAGGTCATACAAGTAAGTGACAAAGTTAGAATTTTGAATTCAAGTTTTCTAACTCCAAATTCATTGCACTATGCTGCTTTCCAAGGGGACGTCAATACATTAATGACCAGTGTTTGGCTCTAGTCATTCAACCAGTTCTGAATCCACCCAAATGTAATATTGCTTCGTATCCTATCCTCCAAGACGTAGTTCTACAGCAAAAAAATATTTTTGCATAACAACTTCCATTTACATATCTTAATCTTTAAGTTTTGTAAAATACTGTTATATAAATTTGAACTTCACAACACCTCTATGAGGTAGATAACTGCAGGTTATTCTCTCTTAGATAATATGAAGTATTTATTAATGGTTTATTTTTTTAAAAAATTACTAACTTCCTATAAAATAGTAGGATGGGAAGAAAAAAAGGCAAGGCAGAGCCAGCTCTGCCTAAACCCCCTCAAAGAACTATAATCACTACCTGCTTGCTCTGTCATTCTCCATCCCTGGCAAAAAAAGAAAAGGGAACAAGGGGTGGAGAAAGCAAACAGGAAAAAAAATGTAGTTTTAGTCAGCAGTGGTTAACCACCAGTGCCCTGATCCCATTCAACAGGAAGAATCCAGAACAGAGCATTCTCTTGTTCACCTTAACTGCTTTGTACATGCCACCTGTTGGGTCAAAGTGTTGAGGAAGTGCCAAGCTCATTATGAGCTGTGCTTCCTGAGTGCTAGTCATTCAAGTTTGGCTTAATGGAGTTCACCCTTCCCTCCTACATGAACAGACACAACATACATACTTAAGTGCACATAGTAATTTCTCTTGTGATAATTATTAATAATAGCAGGCATTTACATAGCACTTTAAGGTTTGGAAAGCACTGTACATGTTATCGCATTTGATCCTCGTAACAACCCTAGGAGGTAGGTGCTATTATTATCCCTATTTCACAGTTGTGGAAACTGAAACAGAGGTTAAATGACTAGCTCAAAGTCACACAGCTATTAGTGTTTGCAGTGGGATCTGAACTCAGATCAGCACTCTAAAGATCAACACTCTATCCACTGTGCTACCTTGCTGCCACTATTTTGTTAAATAAAATAATAAAACACATAATCACAAATATATGATGGCCTTTAAACATCTCTCATTCCACTATCCACTATAGTCTCTCCCATACTCTCTAGCAGTTCCCAGATATAAGCCAACTCCAACCCAGATATTCAAGGAAATGCACAGTTTGAGTTTGTTGGCCACTCCCACTAAAAGCAAGCAATGGAGTACAAACAGCACAGCCTGATTACCACTGGATCTGTCAACGCACATTTCCTGTAGGACCAGTTTTTATTTGAAGACTCAGGAACCAAGACCTTGGGATCTTGGCTCCTCTTCCAATACAGGGACATTGACAAAGGACCCAGGGGATTCTTGAAAAGACAGAGGTTCTCATGGTCAGTGCTCTTCTCCCTCTCAGCTAGGGCTTGTCACTTGTATGGACTTTGGAACTCTTCTTGCTACAGCCAAGTCAGTGCTTGTGGAGCTGTGTGAGTAGACCCCAGTAAGAAGAAGCTTGTTACCCTTGCACCTTTCCCCCACAGCACTCCTCCCCTGTAGCTTCATCAGACCACTTCCTCTTTTTCTCTGACCAAAATCCTATATCACAGAGAGGGGAAAAAGGAGAAGTAGACGTCATGAAAGGGTTGCTTTCTAAATTTTTAGTAATCTAGAGAAGAGGAAGTTACTCCAACCAAAGCTGTGGTTGGAACTATACTGTCATGATGTCCTCAAGTTTTAGAGTCTCACTGCTCTTACTACTACCAACCCCAATACATTACTCCCTTTCACAGTTCATTTGGGGAAATTCATCTGTCTCCTGCCTGGACTGGTTAGGGGCATCAAATTGCTGAGGTCTTATCCCAGCCACATGTAGGCCTAGGAATACTTAGAGTAATTGCTACAAATGGCGCAGGTTCCAGATCTGCTCCTACCATCTCCTCCACTAAAACCAGGGAAACCCTTCCACCTCCCCATCCCCAAACCCAATGGTTAAATATCTAGCCTGGGACAATGGGAGGTCAGGTTGCTCTAGCCCTTTGAAACAACTGGGGATCTGGTGAGTTCTACATTCTACCTGCACTCTAGAAATGGAATGTAACTAGCATGATTTAATCCTATCTGAAGTCCTATTCGTGCGTGGCAGTTCCTCTGAGTCTCCTTCCTCAGAACTAGGCTTGGATAAAGGGAACATATTCTACCAATGCTGCAGCCAGACTACCTCTGGAACATCACTGGCAGGACTATCAAAATAAGCAAGATTCTCTTTTCCAGGAGCCAGTAACGAGAGGCATACTCCTCCACACCATCCTTGTGTAAAGCCTTGGAAGCTGCCGCTACCAACTGCTAAAGGCAGAGGGGATTTCCCTTGCACTACTCCCACAAGCCCTCAGCAGTTCTCTACCACCCCACTCCCCATCATAGAAAGGTGGAGGGGATTTCCTCTGCCCTTGTCTAAAGCTCCAGGAGGTTACCTGCTCCTTGCCATTGTGGAGAGCATAGTTTATTTCATTTATTAATCCCAAAGCCTTGGAAGTTTTCCCCTTCTGGCAGTCAAAAAAAATAAGACGGCATTCTCTCTCTCCCTCTCCCTTCCTCCGCCTCTCTCACTCTCTCTCTCTCTCTCTCTCTCTCTCTCTCTCTCTCTCTCTCTCTCTCTCAAGCTCCCAGAAATCACAAAGCACTCCCAGCTGACTAATCTCCATCAGCAGCACAGCAGCCCCAGTTCAACCTAAAATCATAGCTACCTCATTTACCAGTCCCATTCCCAAATAGACACGTGAGCAGAGGAATCCAAAACCAGGCGACACTCAAAAGATGCAAGGTGTATGTGCTGGTCATTTAGGTTATGCTTATGTTCACATGTGAATGTCTCAACATAGCTCCCAAGGTGTCCTAAATATCTCTGTAATCTTTCCTATCTGTTCTTCTCCAAGGGAAATTTTGATTCCTGACAGGAAGGGCGCAAGAGATTGGGGTCAGAAGGAAGGTTGCTCTGCTGTCTGCAGAGAGTGGGTAACAGGCTAGAAGTCTATCATTCTGTCCTTCTACATATTATTAGTCTGGATAAAATAACTTTTAGTTTGTGCTCCTGGTCACTATCCCTGTACTTTAAAGCGCTGTCCCAAGCTATATTCAAGACCTGATTCTATCAAATACTAGTTACACAAAGACCATTACATATAGTGAATAGCAAATAACCCCATTTATCAAAGGAGAGGATAGCAAACAGAAATCAGAGAAGTTACACAGATAGAATATACCAAACAATACATGGAGTGAATAAGTTCTCTTATTGAAAGCAAGATATCATAATTCAACCATAAGAGGGAGTCTTACTTCTCACTGAAAAGGAAATTCCCTGTCTCTAACATAGTAAACTGAGAACAGGGACATGATCAAGGTGCCTGTTCCTCTATACATTGGTTATTCCTAGACTCTCTCACCCTCTAGGGATCTCTCCCTGAAGAGAACTTTGATCTGTTTATGCATTCTCTCAAAGTTTGAAGCTAAAAGACCTAGGGATCTCTCCTTCCCCAAGCTCCAAGCAACTCTATCCTTCAAACAGAGGAGACCACCGTCCAAAGAAATTCTGTAACATAAAAGATCCAGAGGATAATGTTTCCTGAGAAATATTTGTTGAAATTCTGATGGGCATCCTTTGAGGAAGAACAGTACTTTCTGTCCCTGGTTTCCTGTGCAGATGCTGAAGTCATAATTCATATGTGGAGACTCCACCTGGCAACAACCTCCAAGATGTGTAGCAACTGCTACTGACAAGGCAGGAAAGACAGTTCTTGCCACCAAAATCTTGACACTGTATTTAACAGTTTAACATTTAAATGACACCAAAGATGAAATGCCATGGCATGCTAAGGACTATTGGTGCTCTCTATCTGCTTTGCAGCTGAAGTTACCCTGTATGTGTTATATTTCCAGATATGTGAGTACTTGAGAGCACAGTCTGTCTTGCTTTTCTATTGGCATTCCTTGTGGATAGCTTGAGGTCACAAGATTAGGACTCAGGATTGGGTACTTTCTGCAGTGCCACCCATTGGTAGTATGAAATGTGGCAAGATCAGGGAATACTCTCAAAGAAGATATAGATAGTATATGGGCAAAATTGGCCAATCTGAGGTGGGCTGCTCCAGATAACTTTCCCATGCCCTCACAAACTGATAAGCAATTCTTTCATAGGACTATTTCCTAGATTTCCATCACTATTTGCTCAGAGATGAGACTCTAATGCCCAAAATAAATACATGTGCAGAGTATATTTTCACTATTCCTTTGCTAAATGCTTTAGCCCTGATTAAATGTCTTGCTTTTATTTCTAATCTTTATTTATATTTTTACTTTTATATCACCTTTACTTTTAAACACACCCCTTTTATTTCTTCTATGAAAGTTATAATAAAGATTTTAAAAGACGGAAAAAAAATCCAACATAACAAAAGATGTTTTCCTTTTAAAAAATGCATGTTCCTTGACAAGATACAAACTGAGTTCAGATGATTTTAGAGATTCCCAGCCAAACTGGAATGTCAACTGACACAACTTTACAACTCACTTTATGATACTTTGAACCCAGTAGTTTGTATGAATTTAGAGTTGAATGGAACACAAGACACACTTGGTAACTATTTCCAAAAACATTTAGACCACCACAAGATGACTGTTAGCAATATAGAGAGGAAAAGTCATTCTAAAACTTAAGGCTGGCTCTCTTATCAGCACCATGTTATCACTGAGCTCACTAGACCTGCCAAAAGAAATGATAGTGATTTTGGATATCATTTCCATTATGCCCATATTTTAAGATGCAGAGTTTTATGTACTGCAGATTTTATCTGGCCACAATGCAGTATACTTAAGTTGTCAACGTGGGGATATACATATTTTTTAAACACAAATACAGAACCATTTAAAATCCATTAAACAGATTGTAGTTACAGTGATCAAGGTGATTACAAACCTTTTTTTCCCGACATTTCCCTATCCAGGCTATAGTTCAAAATAGTATATTTCAATAATTGTATTTTCCAAGCATTTTTCATAATGGGGGCTAGGGTTGGAGCTTTTAGGTATTTTGAATTTTTTTCTTGTTTTAAAAAGGAATGAGTTTAGAAACCCTATTTGCTCTTTGATGCATATAACTAACTCTCAAAATAGACTCCACAATTTGACAACTCCCTAGAAGGTTTGGAAAGAATTGCTTGTATGTACATGTATATGTAACATACGTTTATATATTATATACAATGTATAATATATATTATGTAAATATATACAATTTATGTTGCATATACTTATATATTTATTATTAACTATATTTTTATTACTTCTAAAGCTTTCTATTTATCTTTGGATTTATACATATATCTATGAAAGCCAATTTTATTCATTATCTTCCCACTGAGCTTGAATCTATCCTTCAATATTACAATGATACATGCAACATATCCTACTTAGAAGAAGAAGAATCTGCCTTTGTTCCCCTGCTAGATTTTTAGAAAAATTTGGGCTGGGGTGGAGCCAAGATGGCAGCATAAGAGCAGCAACATATCGCAGCTCTCACATAGCCACCTCAAAACACCCATAAAATATGACTCTAAACAAATTCTAGAACTCCAAAATGCACACAAATATACTTTCTGCTAAAGGCAGCTTGGCTAGGAGGAACCACCTCAGCTCTGCGAGTGGAAACCAGCCCAGCTTGAAACCGTGGCTTTGCCCCGGAGGTGACTGGACAAGACGAGCTGAGCCCCAGCTAGAGCTTCAGGAGAGCGGATCTGCAGTAGCTGTGACAGTTTCCAGAATTATCAAGCCATAAGGAAAAAAAAAAAGGACTAAGTGAAAGGTTAGTGGAGCTCAGCTAAATCAGGGGAGAAAAGCGGGTCCGGCCAAACCGCCTCCAGGGCAAGGAAGCCACAGAAGTGGAGGTCTTGCACCCGCCTCCATATTGCTGCTTTAGAGCTCCCAGCCTGCAGACTGCAGGGGGACCAAGCGATCATTCAGAGGCCAAGTACTCTCGCGTTGAGCGGCCTGGATCCTGATCGCAGTCTTGGGCAGGGATCCTGGGGTGTCTTTTCAGTGAGACGGTCTTGGGGAGGGACCCAGCAGTCTCCTAAAAGTTCCAGCAGCTGGGAAAACCCCAGCGATTTGGGACAGCTTTCCCCTCTGGAAGCAGAGTTCTGCAGAGCTAAAAAAAAAAATTTCACTGACCAGCCAGCCATGAATAAGCATAGGAAGCAAAGCAAGAGCAGTAACCAAACTCTGGATTCCTTCTTTGGGGAAAAGAAGGATCAAAGCAGAAACTGGGAGGAAGACAACACAGTCAAAACTCCCGCACCAAAAGCTTCCAAGAAACATGAAGATTGCCTAAAAGCTAGAGATAAGCTGAAAAAAGA
>CM053583.1:306327690-306353895 GCA_028627135.1 Pseudochirops cupreus
TGCCTTTTAGAACAGTTAGTGCCCTGCACAAAATAGGTGCATTCCCTATGCTTTTACCCTAGCTGTCCCCCAAGTCTAGAATGCTCCTCCTCAGCTCTGCCTCTGAAAATTCCCCAATTCTTTCAAGGTGCAATTCAAACATCACAGGAAGCCTTTCTTCCATCACCCAGGTCATTCAATAAGCATTTATCAATTTATCATGTATCAGGCACTGGGCTAAGTACTAGGAAACTCTGTAGAAAGGTAAAAACATTGCCCCTGCCTTTCAAAGGTGGGCAGTGCAGGTGGGGGTTGTGCGTGTGTGTGGGGACACATGGGAAGTGGTCTCAGAGAGAAATCACTAAGAATTGGGGGGAAAGGCATGCAATGGAAAAAGGCTAACTGGAGAAGAAGGTACGAATTGAGCTGAGTTTTGAAGGAAGCCAGCCAGGCCAGAGGTAAGAAAGGAGAGCATTGTAGTCTTGCTAAAGAGAGCCAGCCAGGGAAAAGACAAGAGCTGGGAAATGGGAGTGTTTTGTGAAAGAAACAAGTGACTGTTGTAATAGTGAAGCTGGATCATGGTGCCTGGAGGGAAGAAAAGTATAACATAGGAGTAAGAAGTAGCCAGGCTGTGAAGATGTTCCCTTTAAAAATCCCATATAAATATTAGATTGTTTCCCCTCACTAGACTGTAAAACCCTAAAAGGCACAGACTTTCACTTTTGACTACCAAAGCATCTGACATATTAGGTGCTCAAATGATTAATTTCTTGATTGAAATCGGAAGTTCCAAATCTAAGTTAAATTGTATCTCTCACAATTTCTAAAGAGAAACATTATCCAAACTGTAAAACTGTTGTCCGAGAACTGATGAATTGAATTCATATCAAAGCATACTTTTTAAAACTTCCTTGTTTTCTCTTTAGCAACATGGCTAATACAGAAATATTTTTCATGACTTCACATGTATTGATATTATGTTGCTTGTCTTTTCAAGGGGTGAGTGGGGAAGAATTCAGAATTCAAAATTTTTAAAGATGAGGGTTTGAAATGTTCGTAAATGTAATTGGGAAATAGTTAATGAAACAAAAAAATTTTAAAACCCTAGTGGCAGCCCTCCTGTATGTCGAAATGTATCTCCCCACAAATTTACTATATTAATTTTCATAGTATCTCTTATTAGAGATAGAATGGTAAGGCCAGTGTAAGAAGAGTTTATAATTCCCCATCTCTGGAATAATTATTTTTTCTTTGAGGTTAATTTTTCCTGCGTGGTTCTTTTTTAGGATAAGGAGACAAGGAGCGGGAAAAGATCCCCTAATCCTAGTTTAAGACCACTCCTAGATTAAAAAGTGAAAAAAAATTTTAATTATTTTATTATATATTCAAATGGCTCGAGGTACCTAAAAATCACTAGTATTATGTCTACTGTGACTCTTAACTCCCGTTTTTCTGATTTAAACCTCCTCCCGCCACACTTTTACTTCTCCTGGGAAATTTTAATGAATCCCAGGGTTCTCTTGAAGTTTAAAGTCACCGCAGTTCCAAAATGTCCAAACCAAAAAACGAAAGAACACAAAGCTGTTTACTTAGAAGCCCCGCGCCTCCGGGGTGGGTGAGGCCAAGGGCGTGTGGCAAAGCTGTGTGTCCAGGTGTGTGTGTCGGTATCAGACTGTGTTTACACGAGGTGTGGACCTCGTATTTCAGGACCAGCAGCTTTCGGCTCCTCGGGTCCGTCAGACTGGATGCTAATCATCACCTCGCTGCCTCGAGCGCGACTTTTAATGAGCCCAAGGGCAAACACTCGGGCTTACTTACGTCTTTCGAGAAGGCGGTCAAAGCCGCCAGTCAGAACAGGGGTGTGGCGGCGTCCGTTGGGTCACACACGCGCACACTCGGCGCCGGCCGGATGGAAACGAGTGTGCACGAGCGCGCCACGCCCACTCCGCCCTCTTTCCTCCACCCCGCTGAGGAGCTCTAAAGAAAGCAAGGTCGGTCAGCTTCCAGAGCCCTAGCTCCCGCCACAGGCTTCCCTCCCCCATTCCACCATCGCGCCTGCGCTACCTCGCGCGCAGCCTCTTCCGGCGGGGGCGGCGGGCGGTACGCGGGGGAGGCCCCAGTCTCCGCAAGCGTCCGAGGGCGAGGTAAGGGAAACGTAGGGAGGTGGGTTGCCAAGGGACCCGCGCGCGCGGGACGTGGGGCACTTAAGAGCGCGCAGAGGGGAGGAGCGGGAAGAGATCTGGCCCGAGGACTTGGCTTGGCTGGGGCGGGGTGGTTGGTACCGGCCATCTCGGTTTGGACTAATGCCCCCTCCCCTCCGCGGGGAACAAGCTGAAGAAGTAACTAATTTTAGGATTTCAGTTTCAGTCTCGAAGGGAGCTTTGTAGAAGCTTGACAAAAGGCACCGGAAGTGGTGACACCACCCCCCTACCCCCACCCCACCCCCGCCTCAGGGGTGGGGCGGTTGAGTTTGTGACGTAGTGGAGTGTCCTGAGAGACGTCCTTCTTTCCCTTTCCCTGTGACGTAATGGAGTGACACGTGCGGGGAATTGTTGGGGGCTAGCTTTGGGCGCGTGGGTGGTAAAATCCATGTGCCCTGTCACTAGTGAAGTCAATGGAACTTTGAGATAGAGGGAAAAAGATAAATGATAGGAGACTCTATGCGTGTGACCCCTGAGGGAAGACCATGATGTGGTGGCTTCGTGTGGCCAGCCTGGAGATGGTTGAAAAAGACATGGGTGGGAAATCAGCCCCCAAATACACATCTGGTAGGAATTGGTAGAATGCATGTGACAGAGAAGTGCAAAGGAGAGTTGTGATTCTGTGGGATGTTGATAAATCATGAAATACATACAGAGCCAGGAAAGTGTTCATTGGCATCAGCACATTGTACAGGGGAGAGAGCACAGAGGCTCCCTAGTTAAAAGGACTTGGGTCCAAATCACACTTAGTGGGTGAGGCAGCAGTATCTTTTCTCACCCTAAATTTCCTTTTCTGTTTTCCTGCTGTTTGGCAACCCCCCTACTACCTTCTCCGGCTTCTCAAACTTTACTGCTCCCTAGCAAGTACCCTTGAATCCGGTGACACTAGCCATCTTGTTCTATGAACAAGACGTCTTATTCCATTGCTTAGCTCTAGGCATCTTTTCTAACTGTTCTTGCCTGGAATACCCTCTGCTCAGCTCTGTTTACTGATCATCCCTAGCTTTCTAAGTTCCCAGTAAAATCCTTTCTTTTACAGGAAGCCTGCCCCAACACCTGTTAATTCTAATGCTTACCCTCTGTTAAATATTTCCTATTTATTCTGTATGTAGCTTGTTTTGTATCTGTTTGTTTGGGTGTTGGCTCCCCCATTAGATTGCAAGCCCCTTAAGGACAGGGACTCTCTTCTGCCTCTTTTTGTGTCCCTATTGCTTAGCACAGAGGCTGGCATAAAATAGATGCTTAATAAAAGTTGGTTGATTGGTATTAGAATTGTTAAATCTAATCACTGTGTCTTAGAATTTGTATAGTAGGGGTGATCCTTGGATTCTTTACAACGGTTTTCTGTATTCTTAAGTAAGTGTCCACAAGTTTTGGGTGCTTGTCTGTGTATTACTTCGCGCATTATGGTTTTCTGGTTTTTTACTTATGTTCTTCCAGTAGAACTGTCTGTGCAATCTGTCTTCAAGATCAGTGTGTTTTGCTTGTATAGAGATAGAGATCACGTGTGAATTGTTAAAAATAACATTGCATTTTGCTTCTCTTCTTCCAGAGTGACCTTCATTTTATTATATTTGTATTCTTGATCATTTGTTCTCTATTTTGTTTCTTGGAGAGATTCACCACTTTTGGATTCAAGTTACCCTGTTTTGCTTTGTAGATTATAAATTCTATTATTTATTCCTTTTTAACATCTGCCTTCAAGATTCTTGTTTCTCTCTTGAACAATTTGGGAACATCCTGCTTTTGTTCCATGCTGTCTTGGGAATCCATAGGCTCCTTTGCTTCATCAGGTGTTAATTCAGTTTCTTTTCTTTTACAATATTCATTTAAAGATATTTGAGCTCATTTAGATATCTAGGTGGCCATTTTCCCTTCTATTCGAATATTGCCCCTGTTGAATTATCAGCTTATGCTCTAGGTTTTTGACTAAATTTTCTTCCTTCTAAGAATTTTGGTAATTTTTTTCCTCCTTCTATTCCTCTATCCCTCACTTCCTTACTCCCTCTTTGATGGAGGATCCGGATCTTGGGGGTTGTGCTTCAGTTATTTCAGTCTCTTCCACTGTTGGGAAATTCACTTTTCAACAGTTTCAGCCCTTCCCCTAAAGTGATTTCTTTGTGGACAGAACTGACCTCAGCTGGATGCCAGTACCCTTTTCTTTAGGCCTGTAGTAGCTTGACTTACATATGACAGTCTCCCCTCACCTCCTCTACAAGGGGTGGGCAGAGTTGAGATCTGTTGCTTATTGCCATAAGATGATGGAGTGAAAGTAGAGGTAGAGTGCATTGACAAAGACTATAGCAGCATCAAGGAAATTGCTGAGTGGATTCCAAGAACATAAGCTGTTAGGATGGTTTGTGCTGCCTTGCCAGAGCATGTGGACTGGACTGGTGAAGGTAGAAGATGGTGAATGAGTGAGTTAGGGATGAGGGATTAGATGAGGGATTAATTTATTGGATTGTTACCCTGTTAGGTTTCTTAGTATCTTGGCCTGAGGACCCAAGTATAATTCCTTCTTGCTTATAATCCTATTTTGAGGAGTTTTGAGATTTCATTAGGACTGGGGAAAAAAGTCTAGTCTTCCATTTTGTTGGTCATATCTATGATCCACTTTGAAGGAAATATTAAAAATATTTGTGTAGTAGCATCATTGTAATAAAACTGCTGAAGTGGCTGCTTTATTGGGAGGGCACTCATTTGGATGTATTAGTTCTTACAGTTTTTAAAAATCACTTGTGTTACTTTATTTTTTTCTTGTATATTATTGTAATACTTTAGTATTTGTGTAGAATCATATTGAAAAGAAATAGAAAACCATTGGCCCTCTTTTTGGCAAAGGTATGGAACTCTGTAACATTGCATAGGCTATGAAATTTCATTGATGTATTAGTTTTGCTGAAATGCTTGTTTACCTCTTTTTTATTCTTTGTTGCATGAAATGACTTGATAGAAGAGCAGGGGAAGGATATATTAAGAAATCAGAAGTCAATGAGTATTAAACAACTACTATGTGCTTGTTATTAGGATACAAAGACCAAAAAAAAAAAGAAATAATCTCTGCTCATAAGAAGCTTAGATTCTTTTACAAAGGAAAATAATGTAAAAATAAACAATATCAATATAAAATTGTACTTTAAATGAAAGATAACATGTATTTCAGTCTTTAGTAATGTGACGGTCAGGTGAGGAATGGCAGTTATATGGCAATGATGATATCAATTCTGAATTCCCCCTACCTCAGACCCTCATATCTTTAGTTGGGATATACAAAGAAGTATAAGATAAAAATCTCTGTAAAGACATAATCTCTGTACCTGGAGAGATCTAGTTTCAAATGTCACCACACATGCAACTAAGTCACTTATCCCTTTAGTGAATTAGTTTCCTTATCTATAAGATGGAGCATAATACCTATAGTATCTATCTTTCAGGTCTATTGGGAAGCTAAAATAAGATAATGATGCATATAAAACACTTTACAATTCTTAAAATATTGTGTAAATTAACTGATCTGGCTTTTCCAGGTCCCTTCTTGCCTTTTACTAGCTCTGCCTTCTAGTGTCTTCCTTCTGAAATTATCTTCCATCTACTTTGTTTATATATTTTATGTACAACAGTTATTTACATGTTGTAGTGCCAGTGCAATATTTAAAACACCCATTATCATGAAAAAGACTTTGACTGTAAGTATCACATGACATTCAATCGCACAATATGCCAAACTCTACAGATAGAGGATAAGGTTGAACGATTTATTTAGACACCAGAAAACCAAATCCCAAAACCAGTAAGCTTCTTCCATCATAGTGCCGAAAATATTCAGAAGCCATAATAATGCTAAGAGCCATGCCATTCTGTAGCCTTCCCACAAACCAATATAAGATTAATATTTACTCACAAAACTCCTTATCTACTTGCCTAAGCTCCTCTGTCCCCAATTGTCCCCAGCTGTCTCCAGCTGACTCCAGTCATCTGGCTAGCTCTCTACCAGCTTCTTTTCTGTGGGCTCTGCTTCCTTCTCAGCAAACTCCTCCCACCACAGACTCCATGTCACTACATTCAGCCTGTCAGGGGGCAGAGATTATATTCACAACAAGGAAGCTTCTTGTGGGGCTCTAGGGGGCAGAGTTTATCTTCACAGTAGGGGGGGGTCTTCAGACCTAGGTCTAATAAGGGGCAGGGAAGATCTTCAAATTCCCATTCCCATTACACATACATATCTCCAATATTAAAAGTGATGACAGAGCCAGTGTTGTTGCCTTTCTATCCCCAGCATACAGCACAATGCCTGCCACAAAATAAATGCTTAATAAATAAATGTTTATTAACTAGCTGCCCTTCTTGAAATAATAGCTCTGGGCGCCCCCCAAAAAAAGCCTGAAAGGTTGAGTCCTTGTCATATAGGCAATTGTATCAAGGTATAAAAGATCAACTTATTATTGTATAGAGACCTTTAAGGACAGGGACCATGTTTTATACTTCATGTGTCTGCCTTTCATGTAAATATCCACTGACAAGTTTAGACTCTAAAGAACGAAAGGAAAAATTCAATATGCAAAAAGTACATAAAATAACTATATAAGGAATTATAAATGGGCAAAATTTTTGTTTATAGAAGCATAACAATGAATGACTCTGACTAGTATTCAAGAATGTATTTCCCTGTAAAAAGTTATACATCATTCCAACATGAATTTATTTAATCTATAATGTATTTGAAGTATATTATGAACATGCCCTCACATAAAGTTGGTCCACTCAAAGTCTCATAATTAATACATTAAAAAACAACAACAGCCACCAACAACTTAAGCAGCTTGAAGCCTCTGACTGGTGGAGAGTAGTTATCACAAAATGGTGTCTAGACAAGGTGAGAACAGTATTTTTCTTGCCCCAGGGCTGTTAATGCAGTTGTACAGACAAAGAGGGAGGCATGTATGGTATCACCTTGACCCCCAATGACAGGGTAAGAAATCTTGGAGAAGGACAGGATTTGAAGGGAAGGAGGGGTTAGTATTGGGGCACTAGGTGAGTCAGTGGATAGAGCACCAGGCCTGGAGTAAGGAAGACCTGAGTTCAAATCCAACTGCAGATATGTACTAGGTGTGTGATCCTGGGCAAGTCACTTAACCCTGTTTACCTCAGTTTCTTTATCTGTAAAATGAGCTGGAGAAGGATATGGCAAACACTCTAGTATCTTTGCCAAGAAAACCTCAGTTTGGGTCATAAAGAGTTGGACATGACTGAAGCAATTGAACAACAAGAGTTAGTCTTTTCTCCTCTTTTAAGCTGGTCCAAATTTTCACCAGCCAAGAATGTGTCTCCCATTAATTGTGTTGATATGAAGCTAACTGCCCACTGCAATATTGTTTTACCTAAAGTTGTCTTAGGATGGAATGATTTAAAGATGTAGGTGAAACTTCTTAACTATACTAAGTACTCTTGGACTTGACCACTACATAACTATTTCTATGGGAGAAGACATCTAAAATACCAACTTGGTCCACTATGAACACCTGTCTCACCATTTTAGTGAAATCACAGTCTGATCCATCCCTCATCTCCCCTAGATTTGGGGCAGGAGAATTTGGGAGAATAGCTAAAGAAATTATTATATATAAAAGTAATGGACTATTATTGAGCTATAAGAAATGACAAAAGATAGTCCCTGCCATCAAGGATCTTACATCTTCTCAGGGGAAGCAACATATTGTATACCTATATGAATATAAATCCAGAATGATTCAGTGGAAAAAGCACTAGAGGCTGGAGAGGGTTAAAAAAAAAAAACAAAAACCTAATTATTTGGGCAGAGTTATGTGGGAAACACCAGATTTTGAGAAGTAGAGATGAATTCCAGGAAAGGGGGACAGCCTTTACAAAGGTATGGAGTTAGGAGTTAGGAGTTAGAATATCCTCATAAGAGGAATAGCAAGAAGGCCAATTTGACTGAACTGTAAAATGCATATAGGGGAGTAATGTGAAAGAAGCTTTGGAAGACAAGTTGAGACCAAGTAGTGCAGAATTTTAAACACCAAAGAGAAGAATTTGAATTTGCCCCTGGAGGCAGTAGGGAGTCACAGATGCAGAGGAATGATGTGATCAAACTTATGTTTTAAAAATACCACTTTGACAGTTATGTGGCTAATCATCGGGTAGAAACCATTCTTTTTAAAAGGCTGGCAGTGAAAAAGCAAAAGAGGATAAAAGCCAGAGGGATTATCAGGGTCAAGTGAAAGGTTTTTATAAAGGTGGGAGGTAAACTTATAGCAAAAGAGTTTAGAATTGGAAAGAATCTTAGAGATCACAGTATAAACCTTCATTTTATATATAAGGAGATGGAGACCTACAGTGGTAAAGTGATCAGGGCTGCACAGGAAGTCAGTAGCTAAGCCAGGATTCAAATCTAGTGCTTTTCCCATAATTCTGTGCATGTATTAAGGAAAAGGAATGAGCCACCAAAGAAATATTAAGGAGTTTAGACTCTAAACAGTGGTCCTCAACTTGTGGGTCATGACCCCTTTGGGGGTCGAACGACCCTTTCACAGGGGTCGCCTAAGACCATCACAAAACACATATTTCCCATGGTCTTAGGAACTGGGACACTGCTCCTCTATTGGTCTCCAGGAGGGTCTGCCCACATGCAGATAGGCCCACATATGAGTATTAAAGGGTCGCAGCATTAGGAAGGTTGAGAACCACTGGTTTAGAGAAAGAGCAAGTAAATGTGAGAGCAGGAGATCAGCAAGATGTTGTAGAAAAAACAATGATTTTAGAGCCAGAAGACTTAAATTCAAATACCATCTTTACTGCTTTATTACCTGTGTTACTGTGAGCAAGTGTCTTCACCTCCACTAGGTATCAGTTTCCTCTTTAATAAAATGAGGACTTTAGACTTAGACCTCTCCAAGATCCCTTCCAGTTCTAAATCCTATGATTACTTAGCATTCAGAAAAAGATGGAAATTAGATGGAGAAATTAGTCCTAAAAAAGAATTATTTTGTAACTAAATGTAAGGATGGGGTTTCATTGCAGCTTTTGTGGGGAATATGATAAGGAAACATCTAAAGATTAATGAATAAATTTCCTAGCAGCAGCCAGAATCTAGTTGATATTAGACAACATGAATTTTTTGTGATAAGACTTTATCCTATTTCCTTAACAAGATTGTAACCACCAGTTCTCTCTGTGTATTCCCTTAAGCACCTACCATAGTGATTATTTAGACATTGTCATAGGAAACCTTTTTTTGGTTGTTACACCTTCAGTTTTTCAAGCATTCACTTGATTTAATGTCTTAGAACTTTCTTGATGATTGTATCTTTAGTTTTCTAAACAGGCATTTGACATGCAGCCTTAGGACTCATTTTTATGTGCAAAACATAGTGGTCCTCCACTCAAGTCCTTCAGTGCTTTATTAGGCTATAGAGAGAACTCTGAGTTCTCAATGTCAGTTCCAGCACAGTGCATGCTATTGTATATATATTGCCAGACTGGAAAGTATGACCCTGATGATGGTCTCTTTGTCTGACTTCAGAAGAGTATGCTTTCTAAATTCATTGAGATCAAACCCCTCTTCCATATGACAGTTATCTAGAGAAATGGGGAAGGAGGAGTTATTTAATAAACTTTGCACCCACAAATTCCCATATTTTACCAAACCTGCCACAGTCCAAATATGCTGAGTTTGGGCTCATGTAGGTATTAACTAAGAGAACACCTGGAAACTGAACCCCACTACTTAGATACTGTTTTTTATAGAGATTCATCATTAGTCCTGTTATAGGATGACAAGATTTTCAACCACAATTAAAACAGAGCTAGACAGAAAGATGACCTTGAGTCAGGAAGACCTGAATTCAAGTCTTGGCTGACATTGCCATTTGAAACTGGACTAGTTATATCACCTATATGGACCTCATTTTCCTTATCTATGACCTCTGTGATCCCTTTCAACTTTAAATCTATAATCCTAATTATCAAAGACCAGCTACCATATCACTGAAGGATTACAGTCTGAATCAAGTGAAGGTCATGCTCATACTAATGAAGTCACAGGTCTTTGAAGTATTTAAGCATAGTAGCCAGTTTAGTAAATATTTATTAAAGCTTACTATGTTCAGGGTACTCTGCTAAGTGCTGGAGGTGCAAGAAGAGGAAGGAGACACTCCTTGCCCTCAAGGAGCTCCCAATTTAATGTGGAAGATAGCAAGCAAAAACCAAATATGAACAAACTATATACAGGATAATTAGGAAATAATTAGAAGAGGGAAGGCATTAGAATTAAGAGGGAATGGGAAAGGCTTTCTATAGAAGATGAGATTTTAAGTTGATTTTCCAAGGGAGCCAGGGAAGCCAGTCAACAGAGGTAAGGAGGGAGAATATTCCAGGAATGGGGGATAGCCAGAGAGAACGTCTGGAGCCAAGAGATGGAGTGTCTTGTTCATGGAACAGCAAGGAGGCTGGTGTGAATGGAGTGAAGGGTAAATGGCAGAGAATAAGGTGTATTGGGGAGCCACTGGAGTTTATTGAGTAAGAGGATAATGTGGTCAGACCTGAGCTTGAGGAAAATCACGTTAGTCACTGAATGGAAGCTGGATTGGCATCCAGAAAGACTTGAGGCAGGCAGACACACTAACAAACTCTTGAAGTAATTAAGACACAAGGTGATGAGGGCCTAACTACATTGGTGGCAATTTCAGAGAAGAAAAGGGAGTGTATTTAAGGGATGTTACAAAAGTGAGTACTGACAGGCTTTGGCAACAGATTAGATGGAGGGAGGGGTGGTGGAACAGGGCTTAAGAGATAGTGATGTGTGGAGGATAACATCTAAATTGTAAGCCTGGGGTGTTGGAAGGATGGCATTGTCCACTGTAGTAATAGGAAAGGTTTAGGGGGAAGATAATACATTCAGTTTTGAATATGTTGAATTTAAGATGTCTACTGGATATTCAGTTTGAGATGACTAAAGGGCAGTTCAAGGTGTGAGAATGGAGACAGGAAGAAATATTAGGGCAGGATAGGTATAATTGAGAATTATCAGCATAGAGATGGTAATTCAATCCATAGGAGCTAATGAAATCACCAAGTGAAGTAGTATGGAAGAAGGCAAGGACCCAAGACAGAACTCTGAGGGGCCCCTACAGTTAGAGGACATGACTTCGCATGATCAGGATGATGGTTTAGCAAAGGAGACTGAGAAGAAGCAGTCTGAGAGGTAGGAGGTGAGCCAGGAGAGAGTGGTAACTGAAAATCTAGAGAGAAAATATTAAGGAGTAAAAGATGATCAGTAGTGTCAAAAGATGGAGAGAGGTCAAGGAGAATGAGGATTGAGAAAAAAAACCATTGAGTTGGGTTTGTTTGTTTTTGTTCTTGTTGTCTTGGCAATTAAGAGACCTTTGGTAACTTTGGAGAGGAAAAAAAATATTGGTGAAATGATGAGGTCAAAAGCCAGATTGTAAGGACTTAAGAAGAGGGGTACCTATTGTAGATAGCCTTTTCAAGTTTAGCCACAAAAGTCAGAAGAGATATAAGACAATAGTTATTGACAGTCAAGTAAAGGTTTTTTTCAGGAGTCATGAGCATTTTTATTAGGGAGTAGTGAAGGAGCCAGTAGAGAGGGAGAAATTGAAAATAAATTAAAGTATGGGGATGACAGAGAGGGGCAGTCTATTGGAGGAGAAAGGTTAGAATGGGATCTCTTTTGTAGGTTGAGGGGTTATCCTTGGTAAGGAATAATGCCACTTCTTTATATGAGACTGGTGAAGGGAGAGATAGATAATGGCAGAAGTTATATGAGTGATGTGAGATGAGGAAGAGTGGAGAAGAGAGAGCTCATGGCAAATGGCCTCAGTTTTTTTCTATAAGATATGAGGCAGGGTTCTCAGCTGACAAGGTGGTGACAGGGCAAGCCATTGGAGGTTTAATAGGGATGAAAAGTTTTGGAAGAGCCTTTGTGGAGAGTGGGATAGTGAGTTGATGAGGGGAATATAGTAGGATTCCTTAGCAGCAGTGAGAGCCCAGGTGGAATTGTATAACATAAATTTGTAGTAGACTGAATCATAATAATTGCATGATTTTCTCCACCTTAGTTCAACAGCATTCATGAAAGTGAAGATGGTGAATGATAGAAGTGATCCAATGCTCAGGTTTGGCAAGGTGTGATCAGCAATATGGTAAAGGGACTAGGGACTCAAGAGAAGAAGAGAGTATAGATTTGAGCTGGTCAAGGTGAGGAAAACAGGAGAGAGTGGCTAATACAGGGGTCATGACCTGGGAAAGAACAGAAGGATCAAGGGATTAGAAGTCACAGTGTGTACAAAGAGTAAGGGAAGGCAGAAAGAAAGGTGAAAAGCCAATAGATGATGGTCAGTAAGGAGATTTTAGAATTCTTGAATATGGAGGTGGTGCATTTGTGGATGATGGTAAGATCAAGGATATGACCCTCATTCAGTGTGACTGGGGTACAGGAGTAGGTAGCAGGATGTGAATAGGTTGAGAATCTAGGTGATTGATGTGTATATAGTAGTTAATAAATATTTGTTTAATGAATAAATAATAACCTTTGTCTAATATCATAAAATTTTGTCTATATATTTATATACTATTTATAGGACAAGTACAACTTTGTATGAGAAAGCTAGAAAAGTGCATGTTTGTAAATTGAGTGACATGTTAGTGAATATTAATGAAAATAGTTGTAGATGAAGAGAAGAACCACAAAATTATTATAGAAATCTTAACAGGAATTTCATTTTTGGAAACTTTTAGCTAGATATAAGTTCTAAAGTATTTTTCAGCATATAGTTACATAATTATCTTGTTATCATTAGAAAGTGAAACATTTTGTTTTCTATTTTTGGTACAAAATATTGTGCCTTAGAAATGTTAAAGGATAAATTTTTCACTTTGAGTTTTATTTACATTCAGTATTACATTTTCAATAAATGCCTTATACTTTGTTTAGAGCATTTTAAAGTAGGTGAGTTTTTTAAAAATTAAGTCACAGAAGTTGATTAGCAAATATGCTTAAATAAATGGTTATTTTTAGGTTTTTTCACATAAGTGAAGAAAGCAGTTTGGGCAAGTGGTGACACACTTCCACTTTATGATGTCTGAAGATGAAGAAAGAGTGAAATTGCGCCGTGTTGAGCCAGCCATCCAGAAATTCATTAAAGTGGTAATCCCAACGGACCTAGAAAGATTGAGAAAACATCAGATAAATATTGAGAAGGTGAGCCCCTTCATTTTCTATCATGAGGAAACAGTTACATAGGTCTACTTATATTTATTGTGGATTTTAACTAAATTTGAAATATTAGATGAGATGCTTTGCTAAAACACCTGGCTCCTGTTGATTTAACAATGGGGTTTATTTTTATCTGTTGGTTTTTCTGCTCTGCCAGTATGTCACTCATAGAGTATTTCTTTAGGAAAAGGATATAGGGACATAGACTGTAGATTTTTTGTTAGTCCATATTGATTTATTAGACTATTAGTAATTAAAATACAGAACCTATCCAAACATAATGTTTATACATTTTCTTGTACTACAGTGGTTAAGATCAACCATCCTTTTCTCTGAATTCAGTTCTTGGCTTAATTTTTTCTGTGTCAACAAGTTTTTAGACTTGAGAGTCTAATAGTTAGCAACCTCTTTTTCTTCAGGTAAGATGATAAATATAATTGTATATACATTTAAAATCAGGTGTTACTTTCTACAAGAGTCCTGTCATGATTCCTCCACGTTGTCAGTGTTCTCCCCATCCTCTAGAAATGCTTTGTGTTTTTTCTGTGTATTCTTTTTACATATTTGTCTGTGCATGTGTTGCATTTCTTCTCTGCGGGTATATATAGGATATTTCGTTTTTGTCTTTGTTTCCCCAGCACCTAGCGTAGTTCATGGCACATAGCAGATAATACATAAATTTAATTGATTATTGATAATTGATAAATTGATGTTCGTGGTTACAAAAGGATATCTGAACCTCATCATTTCACTATGAGGGAGCATTTTAGAGAGGAGAAAGAGTTCTGAGACATATTGCCCAAAGGTCATTTTGGGAATAGAGGGAGAATAATTGATAGTAGTAGGAAAATGAAGAAACTGTCAATACTGGTAATGTCATGGGGTCCAAACTGGCTAGAGACTGGATAGATAAGGGACTTCATGATTGGACATTGATTGTGCTGGGTGACCAATGGTTGAGCAGCAGGAAACTTGGGCCAGCAAGAGAGTGGGGATGAAATGGAGGATGAGATCTTGAGACAGAAACCTGAAAAAAGATGGAGCCATCAGGCCCCATATGGACCAAGTAAAGATCCCTAAAATTCCTTCTGTACATAGCCTACAACCAAACTACCCCTTTAAAAGAAGCGGAAGAAACAAAACAAAACTTGTCTAAACAGATTGCCTAGAGTACAGGAGTGGGGCACCTGTGGCCTCGAGGCCACATGTGGCCTTCTTAGTCCTCAGGTACAGCCTTTTGACTGAGTCCAAGTTGTACAGAGCAAATCCTTTTATTAAGGGATTTGTTCTATGAAGTTTGGATCCAGCCAAAAGGCTGCACTTGAGGACTTAGAGGGTCACGTGTGGCTTCAAGGCCACAGGTGCCGCATCCCGGCCTGCACCCTCCAAAGCATTCTGTTAGCTTATGGTTTGGTTTGGCTTTCTAACCTGGCTCTAATATCCATAGTTTGCATTGGTTTCTCCTGTTCTTGACTTTTCCTGCCCTGCCAAAAGGCATCTTCTTCTCTCTTTGACCTTGGACTCTGGAGCCTGTGTGTGTGAATGTATCCTAGTGTAGCCCTCGCTACAGTGTATCTGACAGTAGTGTTGTTACCTAGCCTTAGTTAAGTCCCTTTCCCTATTAATTTGGCTTAAAATCAGTTCCTTTCTTCTCCAGATAAAGGATCCCTGTCTGCCCCAGTACACAGCTGTCATATGTCTGACTTTCTTTTCCACCCTTCCCCTCAGTTGTTTTCCAAATGATCCCATATATACACCATGTTTTGGAGACATTTGCTCACGAATGATAGTCTGGGGGTTGTGGGGAGCAGAAGTCTTAAACTATTTAGTAGACGTTTTTTGGCACTAGGGTAGGGGGACCTCAGCTGCTTCAGAGGAAGGACTGAAAAGAGGTTTTAGGGAAACTGATTAGGAAGGATACTAGAGCTAAGGCACAGGACTAGGGAAAGAAACCTCAGGAGGTGTTGTGGAAAGCAGACTGAACAAGGAAAGCCTTTCTCACCTTTCTTTCCCCTTATATTTAATGCTAGTTTCCTTCTTTGTGTCATTCCTTTTTTTTTTCTTTTTTGGAGGGCAGATCAGTTGGGGTTAAGTGACTTGTCCAAGGTCACACAGCTAGTAAGTGTCAAGTGTCTGAGGCCAGTTTTGAAGTCAGGTCCTCCTGACTCCAGGGCTGTTGCTCTATTCACTGCGCTACCTAGCTTCCCCGTCCTTCCCTTTTATAGCCCCTTGGTTCCTCATTCTCTCAACTCCTTTTGTGCTAAATCTTTCAGTCTTTTGTACGAATTTGCTCTGCTTTATTATTCTGTTATAGCATTTATGAAATTGCAGAAAGCCTCCAAATAATTATAGACTGCATATGTATACTTTCAAAGCAAGCACTTAGTTTCAGTGCTAGCATATAATACTTGACTCCACTTTACTTCATGTTACGGGTCATTTGATCTGTTTCCTGAGATGGTTTCTGGTCTTCATCTAATATAATGCCTTATACATAATAGGCCTTCAGATAATTGTTTAATTATTTAATGTATTATGACTTTCTACCTGTATAAAACTAAGCAGCACATTTTAAAAGATATGTTTTACATATGTGTGTATATATGTATACATACATGCATAAAGGAGTTTAACCAGAGTATAGTTGACTGTGGACAAAGAAAATAATGAGGACCTTGGAAGTCAGACAATGACTTACTTTCAAAGGAACACATTCTTGGAGAAAGCCAAGTGTCGAAAGATAAAATATTTATTATAGTGGATGTCAGCCACCTGATTTTACTCTAAAAAAAAAAAAAGAAGAAATACAGAGCAAATTGGAGGAAATCTTTAATTAAATCACCCTAAAGGTATATAAAACAATGAAAGCAATGTATTGTGAGTACCTGGAGCTCTATATCATAGGATCTTCACCATTAGCTTATATTACATACCATAATATATATTAATATTAACTTATGCAGGCAAGAATTTATGAGATAATTTCTTCTCAGCTGACAGTTTTTGTCTTTCAGAAAGTAAAAGAAAGAATAAGGGAATCTGTTAACTTTGGGCCTTATTTTAACCAATAGTAAAGAAAGAATAGGTTGATGAAGTGGAAACAGAGCCTTTGTAATAGTAATGAAATTTGAAGATCCCTTTGTATTGCTAAGTTAAAAGGTACTTAGCACCTAGCTTCAAATTAAGCCTCTGTTAAAGAAACAAAAGGTATGAACCCCTGTTGCTGACATAACAGGAAGGGGCTGAACAGGAAACCCCTGTTGCTGACATGACAGGAAGGGGCTCAATAGGGAGGAGCAATACTGTATATAAGAAAAAACCCTAGCTGGAATTACAGATCTTCCTGCAGCCAGGTTCTGGAGCTGAGGAAGAGAGGTCCAGGCTGGAGAGAATGATTTTTATTTTGAGAACCTGGATGAAGTGATTTTGATTCTGGGAACCAGCTGAAACTTCTGCTGAGTCCGAGGGCCAGCCAAGCTGCTGAGGATTTCCAAGGAC
Organism: Pseudochirops cupreus; assembly: GCA_028627135.1. Classification (NCBI taxonomy): domain Eukaryota; kingdom Metazoa; phylum Chordata; class Mammalia; order Diprotodontia; family Pseudocheiridae; genus Pseudochirops; species Pseudochirops cupreus. The sequence continues at coordinate 306,344,620 of CM053583.1, forward strand.
CAGCCAGAGCTGCAGAAGACTGAGGAAGCATGACTGTGGTGTCAGTATTTTGTCTGTTGGTGGTCTTAACTTCCCCAGAACAGAGACTGTGGAGGATTTAAGGTGGACTGGACGCTGTGAGCTTCAGTGTGGGACAGGAACTGCATGGAGAGCTGGAAAAGGAGCTGGGAGCTTTGAACCCAGGTGAGTTTGGTGAATGCAAGTAGGAGCTGGGACCATGGAAGGGGATCCAGGAAATCTGAAAGCCTACCCTGAGTCAAACTGAAGGAAGACTTTACTTGGATACTGTGTACTGACTGAGAAGATTGTGATTTACTTGTGACAGAGGGGTGGATTGCCTGTTTATTTTCTGATGACTGAATAGTGACTGATTTGTAACTTAGTGTGTCCCATGAGTGGAGAACTTTGACTTTTGTATTTTGTGACCCTTAAGGAGGCAATCCTCCTTCAGGATGATTGAATGATTGAGTTACTAAATAATTGATTGACTAAATGATTGTACTTTGTTCAAAACTGTGTAACCACTGTGGTGAAAACTATGTGGCCATTCTAATGATAAGTTGTTGTGAATGCTGTATTTTGATTTTTTGTGATAAGTTGTAACATTGTGAATGCTGTACCTTGGTTTTATGTGAATGTTTGCTCTGATTTGTTATTGAATAAATAGAGTGCTCGCTATACTATGTAATCCAAACCTTGAAAGCTGTTCACAGCAGCCATCTTTTGGAATGCTGCTCGTGCTTAGCTTTACAGCCTTAGAGAAATATGACTGTATCATGTTTTAGTTAGTAATAGATGAGGAGGAGAATGAGTAAGTAGGCATACTTTAGACAAGCCTATTTCAGACAGCTCAGAGAAAAGATAGGTACAATATCATATATGGCCTGAGATGCCAAAAAGAGAGAAAGATGATTGAGGAAAATGGTAGATTTTTAAGTGAAATTCTGACAACACAATAAAAATATTATATTGGTAAGAAAAGGACATATTCTTTAAAGACCCATATAGTTGCAGTGGGAGATCCATGATAAGCTTGGATTTTAAAAGGACATGTTCAAAAGATGGAAATAGGTGCATATAACCAACAATAAAAATCTAAAAACAAACTAGTATAACCCGTAAGAATAAAGTCAAAGAGGCTTAAGCCCAGAATGAACTGAGGTTTGACCAAAAAAGAAAATGAAAACAACAAAATGGCATAATGCTATCTTTGGATGTTTGAACAGCTAATAGGTAAAAAAGAGATTAAACATTACACAAACATGCGCATGCACACACACACACACGACATTATATGTATAATATTAGACATTATATATGTATATCATATGTGTGTGTGTATACTGTCTAATCTCTATTTTACCTGTATGTGTACAAACACACACACACACAGGAAGAGAGGGAGAACTACAGAAAAAAACTGAGACTGATTGTTGGAAGGAAGGCACAATTTGGTTCAATATAAGAAAGAATTTTCTAGTAATCGGAGCTATCCAAAAAGAGAGTATATAAACATGGAAGAAGGGTTGGAGGAACAAGCATCAGGAGAACTTCACTTTTACTTAAAACAGTAAACATACATACATACACACACACACACACACACACATGCAGGCATACACATACAGCGTTTAATGTAGAAATACATTAACTCAAGAATTAGGCTTCCTTGATTATGTTTTTTGTTCCAGGTTTTGGGGTTTTTTTTCCCCTTTCTAGTCAGTCGGGGAAGTAAGGGGTAAGAGGGCTTAGCAGTAGTGCTGCCTCCCCAAAAAGAGGACCATTGAAACAGTTTAAAATGCACAGAAGAGAACAGAATAAAGTTCTGAAGGAAGTACAGACAAGGAGGATGGTTTTTTTAATCTTTTAAAAAATATTTACTTTTAACATTTTTTTAAATTTTGAGTTCAAAATTTTGTCTCCTTTCAGCCCTCTCTCATCCACTGAGAAGACAAGCAATATCAGTTATACATATGAAATCATGTAAAACATATTTCCACATTAGCCATGTTAAAGAATTAAAGAAAAATAAAGTTTAAAAAATTATACTTCAGTTTACACTTAGAATTCATCAATTTCCTCTCTAGGGGTGGATAGCATTTTTCATCATGGATCTTTTGGAATTGTCTTGGATGATTGTATTGATCAGAGTAGAAGGGGGAAAGTTTTGAAAGTAATATATGGAATTTCCTGTATACTTAAAAAAATAAAGCAGTATGAAATAGAAATGGACAGTTTCCTATATACAGTCTTTTTTGTATTTCTGACTGTGTGTATGTAAAATGCACTTTTTTGTTGTTTAAACTTAGAATAAAAAACTTAAAAACAAAATAAAGTACACGCACTCCGCAAAAAAGGACTTGGTGGTGGTTGTTTTTGGGGCTTGAGATTGGCACTGAGATACATTTGATAGTGAATCTATACCTGTTATGTAAAAAGACTCCTAACAGGATCCAGATGAATTTTGGTTGCATAAACTCTGTATTGGACAAGTTCTACATGATTTCCTGACTCTCTTCATCACTTCAGGAGCAAGTACCAACTTTGTTTCTTGTTCACTTGATTTTTCTGTTTTGTTCAATTACTGATATTCCAATGATATTTTTTACTATTTTCATTGTAAATATGTGTGATTTCAGCAACATATGGATTAAATAGACATTTGTGGGCTAGCCTGGGAACCTAAGAACCATTCAGAAATTTTTTCTTGGGGAAAAATTATTCCAAGATCCAAACTTGAACTTTTGGAACACAAAGTCTTTGTAAGTTGATAACTTCCTGGGTCTAGGCTTTTAACAGTGAGGACAGACAAATGATTCCTGCAGCTCACTAATAGTGTATGGTTTTTATGTATGTATCCTAGAAAGACCATTGAAGAACTTATTTAAGCACAGGGGAATAATACGTTGACTGACTGGCAGGCTATAGCTGCTCACTGAGTACAGTCCTAGACCCTAGTACAGTACTAAGCACTGGAGATACAAAGAAGGTATAAGATAATCCCAGCACTTGAGCTCACACTCTATTGGGGGAAATGACATATAAACAACTATGTACAAAGAAGCTAAATATAGAATAAATTGAAAATAATCAGCAGAGAAAGAGCATGAGAATCAAGTGGGATTGAGAAAGACTTCATTCAGGACAATTACAAAACTGGTTTGTTTTGTAACTTTTTAACTTTACCTGTACCTCTGAGCACCTTAGTTTTCTCATCTGCAAAATGAGGGTGTGGGATTAGATTACTCTAAAGAAATGGTTCTCAACCTTCCTAATGCTGCGACCCTTTAATACAGTTCCTCATGTTGTGGTGACTCCCAACCATAAAATTACTTTCGTTGCTACTTCATAACTATAATTTTGCTACTGTTATGAATTGTAATGTAAATATCTGATATGCAGGATGTATTTTCATTGTTACAAATTGAACATAACCCACAGGTTGAGAACCGCTGCTCTAAAGTCTCTTTTAGCTCTGAATTTGTGAGCTTGTCATATCCAGGCTAGCTCTTTTGCCCTATCTCCTTCCTGAAAGCTCACACAGATCTCAAACAAGGAAAGAATTGTGGCCTGTTACTGCCACTTCCCTTCTCTTCAGCTAGAGAAATGTGTACTGTCCCAAGAGTACTACTAGTAATTGTAATAAATTGGGGAAATAACTCAATTTACTTCTTGAATAGGGTGGAGGGCCTCAGGCCGAAGCATAGCAAAGGTCTAATGCCATACCCTAGGAAGTTTCTTGGTTAGGTTATTCAGTTCCTAGACACAAGAAATTGCATAGTTTTTTTTGTTTGGTTTTTTTTTGTGTGTGTGTAGTATCAGCGATGCAGACTTTGGGATCGATTACATGAAGAGCATATCCACGCAGGACGAACAGTTCAGGTAAGGATATTAAATTGTATATGTTGAATCTACAGATCTACATTTTATCCTTATGATAGAGACAACATTTTATAATACCTTTAACTATGATAGAATGATGGAACAGTTATGTGATTAGTTATAAGAATCACATAACTGTTCCATCATTCTATCATAGTTAAAGGCATTATAAAATGTTGCCTCTATCATGAGGATAAAATTAAAGCTAATCCCTCTAAATTGTACTGGTAGTAGCCTAAACTGAGTAGTTTGTTTTTTAGCTCTTACTGCATAGGCAAATATAAAGAATTGTTTTAGGGTCTTGCCTTCATTTTTTTCTCACATTATTTAGATGCATATAAAAAGTTATTTATGAAGCTAGTCCTTGGGTCAAAGTTATTTCTCACAAAGGCTGTGATTTATAAAATGGATAATTGTATTATGTCAATTATTAGCAAACAGAGGGTTCCTTTTGTCATAGTCATGTCTTTGTACTATTCAGAAGATGCCTTTGATATGGCTTAAAATTTGGAAGGTATGAGAAACTTATTTCTCAACAAAGGCCTGTTTAATTCATTATTTGATCCCTATAAAGGTCTTGGTATAATTTTTATATTTTTGGTTTGGCGAGATTTCAATTAGAAAACGTCTAAAATAATATATGTTTCTAGATATAAATACAAATTCAGAGCTTGTATTGTGGCTTGGGTCCGGGTTTTTTTTACTTCCAAAATCTTGAAAGGAGCCTCTGAAGCCATCTAACCCAAACCAAACTTAAACAGGTATTCCCTCCAGAGCATCCCCAGCAAATGATCGTCCATTGTTCACTGGAAGGTACCTAGCCAGAAGGAACTCTGTTTCCCAAGGAATTCTGTTCCACTTCTGGGTAGCTCTAACATTAAGAAGTTTTCCATCAACTTCCATTTACTGCTCCTACTTTTACCCTTGGAGGTCAAGGAGAATTCATTTTTTTTTAACTTAATTGTTTTTTGCCAATCAGCAAGCATTTATTTTTTCTTCCTCCACTGGGAAAAAGAAAAAAAAATCTTTGTAACAAATATGCATATTCAAGCAAAACAAATACTATATTGACCATTGCCAGAATTGTGTCTCACAGAATGAATTTTTAAAATAAATTTTTGTTGATATCTTTTTTTTAAATCACCTAAATTTCCCCTTGTATTCCATCCCTCTCCTCTCTCAGAAAGCCATTCCTTATAACAAGAAACTTTAAAAAAAAAAGAAAAGAAAAGAAATCCACAAAACCAATCAGTACATCCTAAAAATAAAAAAATCTAGGGGCAGCTAGGGGGTGCAGTGAATAGAGCACTGGCCCCGAAGTCAGGAGGACCTGAGTTCAAATCTGCCTGTGACACTTGACACTTAACTAGCTGTGTGACCTTGGCAAGTCACTTAACTCCAACTGCCTTGCCTTGCCCCCTCAAAAAAAAATCTGATGGTATATGTAGTATTATACACACAAGGACTCTCTCCCTCTACAAAGGAGTAAAGGGAAATGTTTTCTCATCTCTCTTCTTTGGAGTCAAACTTACTCCTTGTAATTTTGCAATATGCATTTTCAATCATCTTGCAATGGTTCTTTTAATTTAAATTGTTGAGGCAACAAGCATAGAGAGCAGTACTTGGAGTGAGGAAAACCTGAGTATAAATCCTGTCTCAGACACTTATTAGGTACATTACCCTGGGCAAGTGACATAATCTCTTTGTGACCCTTGTTTCATCATCTGTAAAATGGGGATAATAATAGCACAACAACTTTCTGGGTTGTTGTGAGAATCAAATGAGTTAACATATGTGAAATATTTTGTGAACTTTCAAGTGCTATATAAAAGCTATTATTATTGGAGTCATTGTATATATTGTGTTCTTGATTTTGCCAAGTAGAATGAATTTAATCCCTCTTCCACATGAAAGCCCTTCAAACATTTGAAGACAGCTAACATATCTAAGACCGAAGTCCTTTCTTTACTAGACTAAGCATATATATATTTTGTTCAACTAAACCTTTTGTGGCATATTCTCACCACGCCATCACTGATATATGCAAAGACAGTAATAACATGGATCATGCTATCCCTCAAAAGTGTTCCACTTCTATGTCTGTCTTAAATTTTCTTATTTAATCATTCTACTTCTCTCTTTGTCTTGCAACTGCAGACCCTGTTCTTTGTCATTACTATGGTTTCCCATCCCTTAGTTCTTTTCCAGGCCATCACCCCTCCACTGGATATACACGTCTTGACCCTTTGATGAGCCATAGTTCAACTATCCACTGTTCTCTTGAATCCCTTGTCCCCTTATCCTGTCACCAGTCTTGCCCTGCCAAGCCTCACCTTGTATTACTCCTATTATTCACTGCCTTCATTCCTATTCACATGCTCCTAAACAAAACTGGAGAAAATCATCAAACTGTGTCTTTTGCTCTGTTACAAATTTGTTTATGTAATTACAAATGGTTCTTCACTTTCCTTTCACAACTTCCTAATAGATTAATTATCCTACATACCCCAGTGCCTTTTCCAGACTTTTTCATCCTTCCTCCAATCTTCTCAGCTGAAAATATTACCTCAAATTTCCCTGAAAAAATTGAGACCATTCTCCAAGCCTCTTTATATTATTATTCCCTTCTTCTCATCTCACATCACTCAGTTTTCCACTCAGTTTTCTCCTCCTTTATCCCTGTCTTACATGAAGAGGTGGCCCTTCTCCTAATCCTGCTATATAACAATCCAATTCTGTCCCGTCTTCTTTTTCAGATTACCCCCTTGATCATCCTCTCACTAATCTTCAGTGTCTCTCTATCTACTGGTTGCTTACCTACTTCCTACAAATATACCTGCATCTCCTTCCTTAAAAAACTCATACTTGATCCATCCATTGCTACTAGTTATCATCCCATATCTCTTTTTCCTTTTGTGGCTAATCTCCTTGAAGGGTTCTTCTATAATCAGTGCTTCCATTTCCTTTACCAAATCTAATGAGGATTTTCTCAATTTTCAACCATCTAGACCTTGTTGTAGCCTTTGAGGCTATTGAACACCCTCTTCTCCTTGATATTTTCTTATCTCTAGATTTTCATAACGTTACTCTATCGTGATTTTCCTCCTACCTGTGTCCCCAAAGCCTCTATCCAGCATCCTTTTTTCTTCTCTCTATATACTACATCACTTGGTGATCTCTTGCATATTCATTTGTTCATTTATCTCTGCACACCTGATTCCCAGATCTGCTTATCCAGCCCTACCCTCTCAATTTCCAGTCTCAGATCTCCAACTGCTTATCTCAAACCATATGTCCTATAGACATCTTAAACCAAACTTATCCAAAACTGAATTCCTTATCTTTCCTCCAAAGTCCTCCCCTCTTCCTGATTTTCTTTTTTTTTCCTTTTTTGTAAGTATTTTTTAATCTTTATTAATTTGTTTGTTTACTTTTAGTTTACAAGATTCAGTTCCACAATCCCTTGAGTTTCAAATTTTCTCCCCATTCCTCTCCTCCCCCCCCCCTCCCCATGGTGGTATGCAATCAAGTATAGGATCTGCAAATACATTCATATTAGACATTAGTCAGGTTATAAAGAGGGATGGTAATGGATGGAATGAACAATGGGAAAGAGGAAACAAACCAAACAAGAAAAAGAAAGAGAGCAGGTAGTTTGTTTCAATCTGCATTCAAACTCTGTTCTTTCTAGTTCTTTCTCTGCATGTAGACATCTCTCTCCATCATGAGTCTTTCGGAGTTGTCTTATAACCCTGCATTGCTGAGAAGACTCCAGGGTATCAAAGCTGGTTGTCATACATACGTTGTGTCTGTAATTGCGTACAGATTTCTCCTGGTTCTGCTCTTCTCACTTAGCATCAGTTCATATAAGCCTCTCCAGGTAAATATGAAGTCCATGTGCTCCTCATTTCTTATAGCACAATAGTATTCCATTACATGCATGTACCACAACTTGTTTAGCCATTCCCCAATTGATGGGCATCCCCTTAATTTCCAATTCTTTGCCACTACAAAAAGAGCTGCTATAATTATTTTTGTACATATGGGTCTTCTTCCCACTTCTATGATCTCTTTAGGATACAACCCTAGAAGTGGAATTGCTGGGCCAAAGGGTATGAAATTATTTATAGCCCTTTGGGTATAGTTCCAGATTGCTCTCCAGTATGGTTGAATCAATTCACAGCTGTACTAACAATGCATTAGTGTTCCAATTATTCCACATCCTTTCCAGCATTTGTCATTTTCCTGTTTTGTCATCTTAGCCAATCTGTCCGGTGAGATGTGGTACCTCAGAGTTGTTTTGATTTGCATTTCTCTAATCAGTAGTGATTTAGAGCATTTTTTATATGCTTATGGATATCTTTAATTTCTTCCTCTGAAAACTGCCTGTTCATATCCTTTGACCATTTATCAACTGGGGAATGACTTGTATTCTTATAGATTTGACTCAGTTCTCTGCATATTTTAGGAATGAGGCCTTTATCAGAGACCCCTCTTCTTGATTTTCATATTACTATGAACAGCACCATCATCTTCCTTCCAGTCACTCAGGCTCACACATAGGGGGTCTTACTTGACTCCTTATTCTCTTATCCCCCATATGTAATTGGTTGTGAAGTCCTGCCAATTTTACCTTCATAACATCTGTCATATATTCTCCCTTCAGTTCTCTGACATTGTACTGGCATGGGTCCACTACTGTAGCACCAACCTAATGCATGCTCTTATCACTTGATGCCTGGATAATTTCTTATACCAGCCTTCTGGTTGGTTTCCCTACCTCAAGTCACTTCCCTACTGGAGTTCATTCTCCACTCAGCTGTCAAATTGAACTTTCTAAAGTGTAAATCTGACCATAGCAGCTCAGTAAACTGCAGTATCTCCCTGTCACCTCCAGGATTAAATATACAATCCCTTCTTTGGTTTTTAAAGTTCTTCACAACTTAGCCCGCTCCTAGTTTTCCATTCTCTTGATGGCTTACCCCCCGTATGTACTCTGTGATACAATGACACTAGCCTCCTTGTTATTCCTTGCACAAAGCATTTATCTCCCAACTCTGGGCATTGTCACTGGTTCTCCCCATGTCTGGAATTCTTTTCCTCATCATCTCTGTCACCTGGCATCCCTCTCTTCCTTCAGCTTTCAGCTAAAATCCCATTGTGAGAATATCATAGGTGAGGTACCAAGAAGGAACAGAACTCATATTTCCTACCAAACTCACCTTTCTCATAATTTCCTTATTTCCATCAGAAGCATTACCATTTTTCTAGTGCCACCCGGGTTTGTGACTTGGGTGTCCTTGTATTTGTGTCTCTAGTGCTTAGCACAGTGCCTGGCACATAGTTGGTGCTTAATAAATGCTTGTTGTGGGGGCGGAGCCAAGATGGCGGCAT
>CM053583.1:306354395-306374985 GCA_028627135.1 Pseudochirops cupreus
ACATGTAATCAGACTCTCACAGTGTGCTCACTATGGAGAGGTTCTGCATAATTTCACATGTTCAGCCTGTATTTGATTGCTTGTCCTTCCAGTGGGGGTGGGTGATGAGCGAGGAAGAGAAAGAATCTAGAATCTAAAGTTCTATAATCAAATGTTAAAAATATATGTCTATCTATATATATGCAATTATTATTATTATTTTTATTAACTACATCCAACTGAAACTTGAGATACACAGGCACTGTGGTTGGGAGATCCATCCTGCCCTACCGAAAAATCAGAGGGGTGAGGGGGAAGACAGGAGATTATAGATTGGGGGAGGGAGACTACACTGGGATGGCTGTTTTGGGGTGGTGGGTAGGGGAAAGATGGGGATAAAATATGTAACTCAAAATCTAGTGGAAATGAATGATGCAAACTAAAATATCTCATGGAAATCAGTGATGTAAAATAAAATAAATAAAATAAATAAAAAATGTAAAAAAAAGAGTTTAAAAATTTTTTTAATGAATGAAATGAGAGCACTTGAGGAAGAAAATGGAAGAGAATTGAAAGTTATGGAAGTAAGAGAATTAAGAAAAGGGAATTACGTTTGGCAGAAGTGGTACAAAACCTTGTCTAAAAAACAAACTCCCTAAAAATTTGAATGGACCAAATAGAAGCCAGTGACTCTCTGAGGTCACAAGAAATATTAATAGACAAAGTTAACAGATTAAGAGGAAAATATAAGATATCTCATAGCAAAAACAACCTACATGGAAAACATATCAAGGAGGGAAAAAAAACCTCCCAGAAACATGATAGCCAAAATCCAGAATTTTCAAGTTAAAAAAAAAAAAAACTACCATAAGCAGCCAGAAAGAACGAATTGAAGTACTGAGGAGCCAAAAGCATAATCACATGCAGTTTAGCAGCCACTATCGTAAAGGAACAAAGAACATGAAATACATTATTCCTGAAGTCAAAGGATGTGGGCTTATAACCAAGAATAACTTTCTCAGCAAAATTGCGTATAATGCTATAGGGAAGAAATGGACCCTTAATGAAATAAGGGACTTCCAAGCAAGCACTACTGATGAAAAGATCAGAGCTGCAGAGAAACTTTGAAGTTCAAACACAAGAGTGAAGAGAAACATAAAAAGGTAAACATGAATAAACAATGATAAAGGACTAGATAAGGATTAACTGCTTACGTTCCAATATAGGGAAATGATGCCTATATTCCCTCTAAACACTATTACCATCAGGGCTCATAGAGGGAGTCCAATTAAAACAAAGCCTGAGAGTGGTTCTGCTATATCTTGATGATCTTAAGAAAAGAACAGAAAGAGAATAGAAGGAAAACACACTGGGGAGTAGGGGAGATGGGCAAGAAGGAAAGGGAAGGTTAAGGGAAATTATCTTGCGTTTAAGTACACATCTGGACAAACTAGGAGGGGACAAGAAGGGGAGTGGCTGATACCTGAAATATACTCACATCTATACTGGTCGAAAAGACAAAGAATACACACGCAGTTGAGTAAAGAAATAATTTCAACAGGAAAATAGCGTAAGGGTAAAGGAATGAGGGGAGGATTAAAGAGGTGACAGGTTCAAGGAGAGAGTAATCCTAAGCAGAACAAACTAAAGAGGTACAGAAATGTTTAGAGCTCTTTTTCAGATGTCAAAGAATGAGAATCTGAGGGGATGCTCATAAATTGGCAAATGGATGAATCAGTTATGATATATAAATGATATGAAATACTGTTATGCTGAGCTCTTCATCAGTGTAATAACCAATGATGAAACATGCTAGCCAACTCTTGATAGAGAGATAAAGGACTCAGAATGGAGAATGAGACAAAGTTTTTTTGGACATAGCCAAAGTAGAAATTTATTTTGATTGACTACTTAAGTTTGTAATGGGGGGAAAAAGAATTATTGGACTATCTGAAATCTATGACCAAAAAGATATGGAGATAGGAAGTAGAGTGTCATGTGTGAGAAAAAGTCTTAAGGAATCAATCTGGGTGGATTACAAAGTCAAGAAAAGGAGTAATAAATAACAGATTTGAAAAGGTAATTTGGGGCCAAGTTGTGAGGGACTTTAGAAAATAGAAATTCATCTCTGATGCTAAAGGTGATAGGGAACCATTGGTGTTTATTGAGTCTCAAGGAGAGGGACTTGCTCAGACATGTGCTTTAAGAATATATTTAGCAGTTGTTTGGAGGATGGATTGGAATTGGGAGATTCTGAAGACTGGTCGACCATTTAAATAGGTATTGCAGTAGGCCAGGTAAAGATGATGAGCCTAAATGAGGGTGATTCTCCTCCTTTCTTCCTGCCTGCTCCTTCTTATTCTTTTGTCCTGAATTGTCATTCATACTTTGCACCACTGTAAGATGACACTGTCCTGGGTCTCCATTTTCTCTCTGCACTCTGTCATGATAACCTCATGAGTTCCTGTGAGTTAAATTATAATCTATGCAAATAACTCTCAGTTTTATATATCCAGCCTTAGTATTCCTGCTGAATGAGAATCTCCCTGATCTTGCATCACCAGCTTATTGGACATCCTCTAAATGGGTGTTAAAAGCTGTAATTGTTCTTTATAGCATACAAAAAGACATATAGGTAGTGTCTAAGTAAGTTTTACAATGCAATGAGAAACAGCATTGTGGGACACTTCAAAATGTTCCTGTACAGCTAATATGAATAAAAACTTGTCATCTTAAGAGTATCACTGAGACATTGTGAATGGGATTTAGAACGTTAAGTTTACATTGTTAATTATCAATATTCTGTGTATCAAATACATAGTCAACATGTAACACTTGTTAAATGAATGTTGGATAAATGACGGTATCAAACTTCCTTTGATACCTGGTTCCTTATTTTTGTGATGGAACTAACGATTCTTATTTGCATTATATGTTTGGCTTTTTGATGTTTAAAAGACAAATGAAAGTGTTGTTATGCTGATACTAGTGCACTAGAATAAGTATTTTACCATGATACAAGTAAAACATTGTCTAGATCTTTGTTTTAATTAAATACTTATGACTCTGGAACTCTCCCTAATAAATTACATGATATCTACAATGTGTTTGCTCTAAACTGTTTAAACATTTACTGACAGACTTGTGTTCTGTTTGTCTGCAAAAAGAAATCAGATTAATTATCATGATACCAAATGTTCTCTGCAGCACACTTTGCTCTCAAAATTATGTGTTTTAAAAGTACATTAGGAATCCATAAGTCAATATTGACCCAAGGCATCCACTGCAGGTTTTAAACAAATATATGCACAGCCACTCTACATTTAATCCCTAGGTACATAATTAGCTATTTTCAGAAATTTCAATTAAGGACAGAATAATTACTTTTTGATGATTATAGAAATATAATCATGTGTAGATATGGGTAAATTCTTATCTTTTATTCTTCATAAGTTAAATGAAATTTAAGAAAACTTGTATAACACTTTAATGCTATTAGAATGATCCTGACATTTGTCATTTATAATAAGAGAATTTTTTTAAAAGCCCTGTGTTCATGGCTAATAGGAGAATTTATTCAAATCTGTTTTTAATGTAGACTGGCATTACAGAAGCATTCCCTGGTCTTCCTTAATATTAGTGCCTTCCATATGAGATTATCTCCAGTTTTATCTTGTAGATATCCTGTTTGTACATAGTTGTTTTCATGTTGTATTCCCTTTTAGATTATAAGATCCTTGAGGACAGAGACTGTTTGGGGGACTTTTTTCACCTTTCTTTGGATCTCCAATGCTTGGCATAGTACCTAGTGCATAGAAGGTATTTAATAAATGTCTTGTGCCAAATAAATTTATTAAGAAATTAGGACCACCTAAATTTTAGCTAATGTTGACCTAAAGACATATTGCTTTGTGTAGCACTTGCAGATTATTTCATCAATAATTCAACATTTTTTAAACACTAGTATGTGCCAGACACAGACCTTAAGTGCTAAGGATACAGAAAAGAGGCAAACAACAGTCCCTAATTCAGGAATCTTACAATCTAGTGGATTCCTAGTTTATCATTAATTTGATCAAAGTTCTAAAGTCATTCAAAGTTGTTTTTCTTTATAATGTTGTAGTCATTGTATAAATTATTCTAGTTCTTCTAATTTTGTCCTGTATAAGTTCATAAAGATCTCAGTAATTTTCCATTACATTCATATAACACAATTTGTTTAGCCAGTCCCCAATAGGAGGATTTAGTTTCCAGATTTTGACTACCATGAAAAAAGCTGCTACAAATAGTTTTGTACATATGTGTGTGTGTGTGTGTGTGTGTGTATGTATATATTCTTTTCCTCTTTGTTTAAAGAGTATATAGGCCTATGAGAAACTGTCTTTAAATGTATGCTTTCATTCTTCCTCCTGAGGGCAGCCCTAAAGGACCATCTAGTAGATATTTTGGAAATTTGCAAAGGGATTCTATTTGACTTTGCTTCACAGTGAGTGTTCATTAAATGCCCAATGTGTACAGAACACTAACATAATACTCTAGGTTCTGGCTGAAATACGTAGTTTGGTTAAGCTATATTTCTTGTTATCATAAACTTGAGAATGCACTAAGCAGAAAGCACATATGTATTTTTTCAGTTATAAACATCTGTACATGAGAAATGTATAAGAAAGGCATAAGCACAATACTCTGTGACATCCAGAGACGGAAAGATTATTATCATCTGAGGGAATTAGGAAAGTTTTCAGAGAAGTATTTCATTTGGGCTTTAAAGGATGGATAAGAATTCAGCCGTGTGGAAGAGAAGAGAGAATTCTCAGTATAGGAAATAGTGAAAAAAAGCACATAAGGGTAGGAGTTAAAAGTCAGATATGGCGGGGTGGCTAGGTCACTCAGTGAATAGAGCACTGGCCCTGGAGTCAGGACGACCTGAGTTCAAATCTGGCCTCAGACACTTAACACTTACTAGCCATGTGACTTTGGGCAAGTCACTTAACCCCAGTTGCCCTCCAAAAAGCAAAAAAAAAAAAAGTCAGTCAAGAGTCAGATTTGGCTAGAGAAGAGTTATCACACACCTTGGCCTATGGCCTGAAACAGACTAAAATGTAATTAGGGATTTTTAACAAAATAAAAATACAAGAGAACATAAATAATAATCCATATGTTCTTGTTTTATAACAAACAGAAAAAAATACAATAGAACATAGAACTTCATGAAATATGTGATGTTCTGAATCAAGTTACTACTGCCAGGAATTCTTGTGCTTACTGGCCCCTATTTCTTTTTGAGTTTGACACCACTGGGCTAGTGTGGGTGAGCAAGATCAAATTATGGAAGGAATTGAGTGACCCATTAAGGATTCTTAGCTTTTATTTAGTAAGTAATAGAGAACCATTGAAGGGCTGAAATGACCAGAACCATGTACATTTCTTAAATATTTCAGGGCTCTGTAATTTTTTGCATTTACTTCCTTCAGTGCGTAACTCTCTCTAAAATTTAGTATATGGTCTTCAAGAGTTTTGGTGACCAAAAACACCCTTTATTCTATGCTGGCAGTAAACCTCTTCAAATTAAACTAGGTTGGATTTTGAACAACAGACATGTAGTCTATCACTGGGTTCATGCTTAAAACCTTTCTAACTTAATAGAATCTGTCAAAGCTTGTGTTTCACTAGCATAGCTTTCAAAAACCCAAGGTCACTTCCACTCCATGAAGAGGCATCAGAGTAGTGCTAGCTAGAGGAGTCTGGCTAAGCTTTGGTTCCATGATTTTATTTGCAATTGAATATAGTGTATAAAAAAATTAATCTGGCAGGTATATGGAAAGATATATTAAAGGGGTGAGAGAGAGGAGATATGAAAGGGAAAGAGAATAGTGTTCCTCTTGACAAAAATAGGGTATTTTGAAAGGAGAGTTAGTTTTGGAAAGAAAAAAATGAGTTCATCTTTGAACCTTCATTAACTTTCAATTGACCAGATTTAACATGGTTTGGACTCCTAATTCCTACCTTCTTAGAGTTGGTAATTCTTTCATTTGCTTTAAACAGACTTCATAATATTATCCATTTATCTTCATGATTGTACTCCCTCTAATTTGCCATTCCTAGTGAATCTTTTGGGAAGATGTCATCCTAGAAGGTGAAGACTAATCACATGTCCTCCATACCTTCCTTTTGGTTCTTTTCCTTTTCTGTTTAGTCATTTTTTATATTGTGCTGCTGCTGCTTAATAGATACTGGTTCACTCCAAAGCTGTGAAATAAGTATGTGTACTACCAGTAGAAAAAGATTCTTTCATCATTTCCCTGTCAGGTATTTCTCTGTCTGAAATGACACATGAAAAATTCTTAGAGTTTGGAGGGTTTGATTTGCTGACCTTTAAACCCTTTGATTCATGTATATGACAGTACAGTATGCTTTCCTAGTCATACTTTGGTATTTGTTTTGGCAGTTCTTTAGATATTGTCTTAAAGACAGTCTATCCAGATTAGGAGATGTTTTTGCAAAATCATAGAATCTCAAGAGTTGAAAGGACTTCAGTGGTCATCTATTTGAATCCATATCCCAACACAAAACATCCTTTAAATTTTCATCTCTTTTTTGCCAGAAGACCTCCAGTGATAGGGAGCTTACTATATCCTAAGTCAGCCCATTCCACTTTTGAGTAGCATTAGTTAAAGCTGTTAGAAGGGTTTTTTTTCCCCTTGTACCAAAACTAAATTTGTCTCTTCAACTTTCACCCATTACTCCTAGTTCCTTCCTCTAGTGATAAACAAGACTGAGTCTAATGCTTCTCTGCATGAGAGCCCTTCAGATATTTGAAACTGTTGTCTTCCCTGAGCTTTCTTTTTTCAGGGCCAAAAATGCCCCATTCATTCAATTGCTCTTCATATGATATAGATTCAAAGCATTTGACCCTCCTAGTTGCCTTCGTGCTTGTCAGCGTCCTTTCTAAATGTGGTGTCCAAACCTGAAATAGTCCAGATGTTGCATGACCAGTGCAGAATACAGAGATATCATCTCTTTATTCCTGGAAGCTACGCCTCTCAGCTTAGCCCAAGATTGCATTAACTTTTTGGACTGCCATATCATCCTGTTGATTCATATTCAGTTCACAATCCACTAAACATCTCCAGATTTTTTTCAGACAAACTACAATCTAACTGTGACTCCCCCATGCCCATCTTGTACTTATGAAGTCTTTTTTTTAATCCAAATATAAGATTTCATATTTATCCCAGTGAAAACCCCACCTTTGACAAGAAGCCTTTCCTGATCCCCTTTACACTAGTGCCATCTCTCTGTTGATTATCTCCAGTCTATCCTGTATATATTTTGTTTGCACATGGTTGTTTTTGTGTTATCTCTCCCATTACATTGTGGGACCTTGAGAGCAGTGACTGTTTTTTGCTTTTCTTTTATTCCCGTTTTTAACGTGAGCTGTACATAGTAGGTACTTAATACATGCTTACTGACTGACTTTCTTACTACCTTCCTAATCTTAAACAAGTTCCCTTTCTGGACGTGAGTTTCTCATCTTGTAAAATGAGAAGATAATGGAACTATGCCCAAAGGGCTATAAATAATTGCATACCCTTCGAACCAGTAATACCACTTCTGGGGTTGTATCCCAAAGAGATCATAGAAGTGGGAGGAAGACCCATATGTACAAAAATAGTTATTGCAGCGCTCTTTGTGGTGGCAAAAAACTGGAAATTAAAGAGATGCTCATTAATTGGGGAATGGCTAAACAAGTTGTGGTATATGAATATAATGGAATACTATTGTGCTATAAGAAATGGGGAGGAGATGGTTTTCATATTCACCTAGAGAGGCTTATACAAACTGATGCTAAGTGAGAAGAGCAGAACCAGGAAAAATTTGTACACATCACAGACATATCGTATGTGTGACAACCAGCTTTGAAAAACTGGACCCTTCTCAACAATGCATAGTTATAAGACAACTCTACAAGTCTCAGGCTAGAAGGAGATATCTACATTCAGAGAAAGATCTAGAAAGAACAGAGTTTAAATGGAGACTAAAGCAATCTACATGCTAGTGTTCTTTTCCATGTTTTGTTTTCTTTCTTTTTTCCCATTGTTTACTCCATTGGTTACAACCTTTCTATACATCCAGAATAATGTCCAATGTGAAAGTATTTGCAGGTCCTATACTTGATTGTATGCTGCCATGGAGTGGAGGGGGGAAAAAGGGAGGGGAGAAAATTAAAAACTCAAGGGACTGTGGAACTGAATCTTGTAAAGTAAAAGTAAATAAATAAATCAATTTAAAAAAATTTTTTTAAATGAGAAGATTAGATTCAGGAACCTCCAAGGTCCCTTCTAGGTCATAGTCCTCTAAGTTTACGATTTTGTAAAGTTTAATTATTTCATGTCATGGTCTTTTTCTACCTGTGTCCCAGGATTATAGTGAGAAAAGTTCTTTACAGCCCTTAAAGAGCTATATAAATGTGGGTTGTTAACTTCTTACATTATCATATTCATTTCTAGCATCCATACCATATGAAGGGTGAGAGAATTTAATGGATCTCTGGAGAACTGAAGAGGCAGGGTTAGAAAGTATAACCTGTGGTAAAAGATACTCAACAATAAACATTGAACTGAGAGTTAAGAGACCATAGTTCTAGTTGTGGCTCTGCAATTGACTGGCCTTGTGGCTTGGGATAAATCACTTCAGTCAGTAAATCAGTCAGCAAGCATTTATTAAAATTCACCATGTGCCAGACACACTGTGCTAAGTTCTGAGAAGGGAAGGGAAAAAGAAGAAAACAAGTATTTATTAAACACCTCCTGTGTGCCAGACATTATGCTAAATGTTTTATAAATATTATCTCTGAGATTACAAAGAAAGGTAGAAACAGTGCCTCCCTCAAGAAGTTCACATTCTGAGGGGTGGCTAGGTGGCGCAATGAATAGAGCACATGCCCTGAACTCAGGAGAACCTGAGTTCAAATCCAGCCTCAGACACTTAACATAAAACTGGCCGTGTGACCTTGGGCAAGTCACTTAACCCCAATTGCCCTGCCTTCCCCCCTCCAAAAAGCAAACAAAAAAAAAGTTCACATTCTAATGGGGAAGACAACATGTAAACGATTCTGTTCATATAAGATATAGAGAGTAGATGGAAGGTAATCTCAAAGGGAAGTCTCTAACAATAGGTGGGACCTGAAAGGGCCACCTGAAGTGGAAGTTGAGCTGAATTTTGAAGCCAAGTGAATGAAAAGACAAAGAGTTGGGAGATAGAGTATGTTGTGCTAGGAACATCAATAAACTTGGTATTGCTTGATTGTAGAGTATATCCAGAAGAGAGTTATCAATAGTATCATAGGCTGTAGAGAGGTCAAGAAGGATGATTGAGAAAAGGTCTAATGATTTTGCAATTATGACATCATTGTTAACTTTGGAAAGATGTTTTCATTCTCTTTGGATATCAGTTCCCCCTTTGTAAAATGAGGGAGTTTGTTAAAAGGCAGCATAAGCATAGTGGAAAAACCATTGGCTTTGGAGTCAGAGGACCTGGGTTCAAATCCTACCTCTCATACTTATTAGGTGGCCATGGTCAAGTCACTTAAACTCCCTTGGCCTCAGTTTCCACATATCTAAAATAAGGAGGTTAGACTAGATGGCCTTTGAAGTTTCTAAGGTCTTTTCCAGTTTTAATAGTCTTATGAATTTCTACCCTGAGGTAGGAGAATCAGAATTATGGCTTAATATTGGTCAGTAAGAAGGGTTTATTTAGAGTAGTGTGCAATATAAATGAATGCCAACTTGTGTTGGTTCTCTTTAGACAACGTAAGTATATCTCACATTGCAAAAGAGTAATATACAAGATTATATAGTAGAAATGACTGCAGAACTACCTTTGTCCAGTGATCTTGTGAGTTTTCACCCCAAGAAGTGTCTATGAGTGTTGTGATGGATCTGGTGTAAGGTGCAAAACAAAGATTCCCTATTGATGACAAAATTCTGTAAATATTTGTATTTTCAGGTGACGTTATAAAATATTTTTCTTTTTCTTTATTTTTATAACATTACTTTTTTTTTAAATTTTGAGTTCCAAATTCCCTTCCTCCATCCTGCCGTGCCCCCCACCCATTGAGAAGGAAAGCAATATTATATCACTTATACATGTGAAATCATGCAAAATATATTTCCATATTAGCCACGTTGCAAAACAAAACCCTCAAAAGCAACAAAATTAAAGAAAGTGAAAAAATTATGATTGTCTTCATTCAGAGTACATCAGTTATCTCTATGGCAGTGGATAGCATTTTTCATTATAATTCCTTTGGAATTGTCTTGGATCACTGTCTTGATCAGAGTGAGCTAAATCTTTCACAGTTGATCATCCTTACTATATCAGTGTTACAATGTACAGTGTTCTCCTGTTTTCTACTCATTTCAGTTTGCATCAGTTCACATAGCTCTTCCTAGATTTTTCTGAAATTATCCTGCTCATCATTTCTTGCAGCACAATGGTATTCTACCACAATCATATAACGCACCTTGTTCAACCATTTCCCAGTTCTTTACTGGGCATCCCCTCAATTTCCAGTTCTTTACCACCGCAAAAGAGCTACTCTAAATATTTTTGTTACATATAGGTCCTTTTCCCTTTTCTTTGACATCTTTGGGATACAGACCTAGTAGTGGTGTTGCTAGGTCAAAGGATATGCACAGTTTTATAGCCCTTTGTTTCCAAATTGTTCTCCAGAATGGTTGGACCAGTTCACAGCTCCACCAACAATGTGTATTAAGAGTCCCAGTTTTTCCAGATCCCCTCTAGCATTTGTCATTTTCCTTTTCTGTCATGTTATTGAATCTGATAGGTATGAAGTCAGAGTGGCCTTAATTTAAATTCTCTAATCAATAGTGATTTAGAGTATTTCTTCATGTGACTGTTGATGGCTATGATTTCTTCTGAAGACTGCCAGTTCATATACTTTGACCATTTATCAATTGAGGAATTGCTTGTATTTTTATAAATTTGACTCAGTTCCCTATTTATTTGAGAAATGAGACCTTTATCAGAGAAACTTCTTGTGAAAAATAGTTTTCCCAATTTCCTCTTAATTCTAATTTTGGCTCCATTGGTTTGATTTGTGCAAATCATTTAGCGGGGGGCAGGTATAGGGGGGTTGTGTTTTAATTTATTTTGAGTTTTCAACATTCATTTCCACAAGATTTTGAGTTAGAATTTTTTGCTCTCCCCCTCCTTCCTCTACCCCCACCACAAAATACCAAGCCTACTGAATACCCGTTTCCCCAATCTGTTCCATCTTATATCCTTCCCCTTCACCCCCCTAACTTTCTAGTAGGGCAAGATGGGTTTCTATATCTCAGTACCTGTATATTTTATTTCCCAATTGCATGTAAAAAAACAATTTTTAAACATTTGTTTTTAAAACTTTGAGTTCCAGATTTTTTTTCCTTCTTCCCTCCTCACCTGCCCCCACTGGGAATAAGCAATTCAGTATAGATTGTACATGTGTAGTTACCCAAATCATTTCCATAGTAGTTATATTGTGGAAGACTAACTATATTTCCCTCCATCCTATTCCCCCCCACACTTATTCTATTTTCTACTTTGACCCTATCCCTTTTCAAAAATGTTTGCTTCTAACTCTCCCCCAGTCTACCCTCCCCCTTCTCATCCCCTAACACCCTATTTTCCTGTATGGTAAGATACCCAATTGAGTGTGTATGTTATTCTCTCCTTAGGCAGAATTCAATGAGAATCAGGTTGTCCCATTCCTTTTCACCTTCCTGCTCTTCCCCTCTATTGTAACAGTTTTCTCTTGCCTCTTTTATATGAGATAATTTACCCTAATCTATCTCTCCCTTTCTCCTTCTCCCAATAAATTCCTCTCACCTCTTAATTTTATTTTTTAGATATCATCCCTTCATATTCAACTCATCCTGTGCCCTCTATGTATACATGAAGATACAAATGCCCACACTCACATATATATTTATATATACATACATATATATGTATACATATATACATATATATTCCCTTCAGCTATCCAGAGAAAAGTCTTATGAGTTACAATGATCATTTTTTCATGCAGGAATATAAATAGTTCAACTTTAGTAAGTTCCTTATGATTTCTTTTTCATGTTTACTGTCTTATGCTTCTCTTGCTTCTTGTATTTGAAAGTCAAATTTTCTGTTCAGCTCAGGTTTTTTTCATCAAGAATGCTTAAAAGTCCTCTATTTCATTGAATGACCATATTTTTCCCTGTAGCATTATACTCAGTTTTGCTAGGTAGGTGATTTCTTGCTCCTTTGACCTCTGGAATACCGTATTCTAAGCCTTTTGATCCCTTAATGTAGAAGCTGCTAGGTCTTGTGTTATCCTGATTGTGTTTCCACAATACTCAAATTTGTTTCTTCCTGACTGCTTGCAGTATTTTTTCCTTGACCCTGGGAACTCTGGAATTTGGCTATAATGTTCCTAGAAGTTTTCTTTTGGGGATCTTTTTCAAGAGGTGATCAGTGTATTCTTTCTATTTCTATTTTGCCCTCTGGTTCCAGAATATCAGGGCAATTTTGCTTGATAATTTCTTGAAAGATGGTGCCTGGGGGGCGGCTAGGTGGCACAGAGAATAGAGCACTGGCCCTGGAGTCAGGAGGACCTGAGTTCAAATCCGGCCTCAGGCACTTAACACAAAAACTAGCTGTGTGACCTTGGGCAAGTCACTTAATACCAATTGCCCTCCAAAAAGAAAAAAAATCATTTCAAAATGGTGTCTGGGTTCTTTTTTTGTTCATGGCTTTCAGGTAAACCCATGATTTTTAAATTATCTCTCCTGGATCTATTTTCCCGGTCAGTGGTTTTTCCAATGAGATATTTCACATTGCCTTCTATTTTTTTCATTTGTTTGGATCTGTTTTATAGTATCTTGATTTCTCATAAAGTCATTAGCTTCCAGTTGCTCCAATCTAATTTTGAAGGAGTTACTCTCTTCAGTGAATTTTTGCAATTCCTTTTCCATCTGGCAAATGTGGCTTTTTAAAGCATTCTTCTCTTGGGCCTCTTTGGCCATTTGAGTTAGTCTATTTTTTAAGGTGTTATTTTCTTCAGTGTATTTTTGGGTCTCCTTTAGCAGGCTGTTGACTCACTTTTCATGATTTTCTTGCATCATTCTCATTTCTCTTCCCAATTTTTCCTCCACTTCTCTTATTTGATTTTCAGAATCCTTCTTGAGCTCCTCCATGACCTGTAACCAATTCATATTTTTCTTGGAGGCTTTTGATGCAGGAGTTCTGACTTCTCTGTCTTCTTCCCATTCCATTCGTTGATCCTTTTTGTCCCCCAAAAAGGATTCTATAGTCTGTTTGTGCTTCCTGTGATTGCTCATATTGCCTGCCAGTTACTTGACCCTTGAGCTCTTTGCATGGTAGAATTCTGCTTCTAGAATGGAGAAAGCTTTGTCCCAAATTGCTGGGGTTTTTGCAGCTGCTGGAGCTATTAGGAGGATGCCGTCTCTACAGCCCCCACAAGCTCTGGATCACTGGTGACACACCCTAGGACCACCACACAAGACTGCAGTCCAGATCCAAGCAGGTCAAAGCAAGAGTGATTACCCTCTGGATGGTCGCTTGGTCCCCCTACAACCTGCAGGCTAGGAGCTCATGAGGGAGCCACAGGGCATGCCAGTCCGCCTCTGCTACTTCTCACTCTGGGGGCAGCAGCCAGACCATGCTCTTTCGTCCACCTCTGTTCCAACAAAGTTCCACAATGACCTTTTACTTTGTCATTGGCATTTATGGGTTGAGAAATCTGGAAGCCTTCTGGTTATTCACTCTCTTGAAGTCTGCTCCAGCCGCTGCTGGTCAGGGCTGCCCTGGGGCTGGAACCGTGAAGCTTCTGGGAGACTGTACTCGGCTCCCAGAGTGCTGCAATAGACCTTTCATCATTCCTGTTGGCCTACCAGCTGGCTTCAGTCGAAGATTTGTTTCTCTCTGTCACTTTGTGGGTTCTGTAGCTTTAAAATTTGTAAGAGTCATATTTTTACAGGTATTGGAATTGTTTGGAGCCAGAGCCCACACCAAGTTTGTGCTTTCACTCTTCCATCTTGGCTCCACCCCCTGGAATCGTTGGTCATTATTAAAGAATATTCTTCATAACTAACCAAGGCCTTAGGAGGAGAAGATTCAGGAAGGATGATTTGGTTCTCCAGGGTTTTATCCAAATTAGAGAGGTGATTTTCCAACTCCACAAATGACTTCCCAGTTTTTCCCTTTGGTACAAAGTCTCTTATCTGACATGTGCTTCCTTTATTTTCAGAAATCCCCAGGCAGTGACAGTTGGGGAAATAAAATGTTGTTAATACTTTCAACCTTAGACACATACATTTGTGCCTTCCTATAAGTTCTTATGAGGAAATTATTTTGTAAATTACTAAGCACTAAAAAAAATGTGAACTATTTTTATTATAAATTGCTTCCACTAAAGAAAATTATCTAGAAGGAAGCACAAACATTTGAGTTTGTAGTCAGTGAACTTGAGTTCAAATTGTAGCTTTGCTACTTAACTCTACATGATCTTAGACAAATCTTTTAAGATCTTTGGGCCAAAGTTCATCAAATGAAGGGGTTACCCTAAATGATATATAAGGTATTTTCTGGTTCTAAATCTACGATCCTGTGACTACTACTCTCTTCGGCATATTTTGAGGTACAGTACTTGAAGGTATAAAACTAGGTTTCTTACAAATCCATTCTTAAATTTAGACTTCTGTAATTCAGACAGGCTTCCCTCCTCCTCATTTAGTTCAAATCAGTATGGTTTCAAAATTTGAGTTCTGTAACAAAGCTCTTATGTCTACCTCATAGTCCCCCTCATCCACCAACTTCGTTTTATTTCTTTTATCTAGGGTAAAAATGTCCTGGACCCAGTTTCCTTAGGCTCTCTTTTTAGCTAGCCTCTCAAAATTCATTTATTTTTATTACTGACAATCCTGGGTTTTCTCAAAGCTTTTCCTCTTTAGTTTGTGTTTAGTTTTAGATTGTTGTTGTTGAGTCATTTAGTTATTTCTGACTCTTATATAGCACACCAGGCCCTTCTGTTCTCCGCTCTCTCTCGATGTCTGTCCAAGTATATGTTCATTGCTTCCATGATACTATCTATCCATCTCATCCTCTGCCATTCACTTTTCCTTTTGCCTTCAATCTTTCCCGACATCAGGGTCTTTTCAGCTCTTTTCCAATGAGTCCTATCTTCTCCCTATGTAGCCAGAGGATTTAAGTTTCAGCTTCAGTATATGACCTTCCAGTGAATAGCCTAAATTAAGTATTGACTGATTTGATCTCCTTACTGTCCAAGAGACTCTCAAAAGTTTTCTCTAGCACCATAATTCAAAAGCATTAATTTTTTGGTGTTCAGCTTTCCTTTTCCTTTCCTTTTCCAATTCTCACAGCCATACATTGATACTGGAAAAAAAACCACAACTTTGTGTAGTATACTGACCTTTGTTGACAAGGTGATGTCTCTGCTTTTAGCACACTGTCCAGATTTACCACACCTTTTCTTCCAAGGAGCAAACATCTGTTCATTCATGGCTGCAGTCACTGTGTGCAATGATCTTTAAGCCCAAGAATATAAAATCTGACACTGCTTCCATTTCTTCTCCCGCTGTTTGTCAGAAATTGTTTGGGATAGTTGCCAAGATCTTAGGTTTTTTTTCATGTTAAACTTTAAGCTAGCTTTTACACTCTCTTCTTTCACCCTCATCAAGAAGCTTCTTAATTCTTCTTCACTTTTTAATATAGGCCTGAGTAATGCTGAGCTTAAAAAAGGATTGTTATATGCCTACTTTTTATAAATAAATAGTGGAATGTTTATTGTCATCACTTTACATGTAGGTCTGCAAGTTTAGGGCCCAAGAAGGCCCTAAAGTTTTTTTTGCTTAGGCACTTTGTCTGTAACCAAAGTATGGTCACTAGCCATCTCTTTCATAATGCTTTTCCTGCTACCATTTCAACTTCATGTGATTTATCACTCACCTGATCCTTTGTCACTTTATACTTCTAGTAAGCATTTCTATTCTAATTCAAATAATATTTATCTGAATACTTGTCTTATTTCCCTGACTAGATTATGTGTTACTTAAGATCAAGGTCTTTTAAAAAAAATCTTTTTATATCCCTGGAATGTCATTGCACATGATAAAGGGTAAAGGCTCAATACAAGTTGAATGTCAAATATTCAAATATTTGTGGTGACGTTTTTTAATTCATTGTAGCAACTCCGCTCTAACATCCAACAAATGGAGAAGCTCTGTTTGAAAGTCCATGAGGATGACAGGGGAGTTCTGAAAAGGATGATGGACCCTGTTAAAGAAGCAGCTTCAGGTGCAATCACAGAATTTCTCCAACTTCACTTGCAATCTGCAGAAGAACTTAAAAATCAGTTTAATGATGATGGAACCTCACTTCACTCTCCTTTAACAAGATCAATGACTGTAGGAGGTATGTATTATGCTAAATATCATTTTAGATCATGTCAGTAGCCAGTTTGATTGAAGAAACTAATCATATTAAGATTAGAGAAGATTCAAGAAAGACAAAAGCTGTCTTTAGGTATTTGAGGGGCTTTCATTGGGAAGAAGGATTAGACTCCCCCAGAGGGGAGAACCAAGAGCAGTAGATAGAAGGTACAAAGAGACCGGTATGGGCTTTAAATGAAGAAAAACTTCCTACAAATGGGAACTATTTAAGAGTGAAATTGACTGGCTTTAAAAGGTGGGTGGGCTCTCTTTCCTTGAAGATCTTCTTGCAGAGACAGGACAATCATGGCTTAGCAATCCCCCCTGTAAAGTGGAGATTCCTTTCCTATATGGATTAGACTAGATGGCTCTGAGGTCTATTCCAGCTCTTAAGTTCTATCTGTAAATTCCTTATTGTCTGTTTATACATTGCTGATGTTTATATAATGATTGAAAGTCACCTCCTATTTCACCTATCTAAATTCCAGACCCTTTTTTCTAAAATCCACCTCTCCTTTGTGGCTGATAATTAGGCCCTTCCTTTTTCCCAGGAGTCAATTCCCAAAGCTCTTTTCCTGAAATTACTCCCACTTCCTCTCAACCAGGTTGTTCATTTTTATATGTGCATTAACTGTGTTAACTATTGTTTTCCCCATATTGACATGGAAGTTAATTTGTTATTATAAGAAACAAATAGGGCTTCCCTGTGTTTCATTTTCTAATTTATATTTTATAAAAGATGATTGTATTTTCAAATTTTCTGAAGTCATACCACTCTGTAACTGTTCAGTGGTGGCATGGGGAAAAGCAGTTCTAGCACTGAAAGGTAATCACAAAATCAGGGATGTAGATTAAGGCATACCTATGCTCAGCAGACATTTTCATCCTACCCTGCTCGGCTACAATTATTCCTGTCATCTGCTGTCCTGTAATGGAAAAAAGCTGAATTCTTTGCATATGTAGAGAATAATTTTTCTCTAGTTCCTTGATCAGGAGGCAAGCTTAACATGACGGGTAACATGACATTTGAGACTGTAGTAACATGAGTTATGTAGAACAGGCCAAGTGATTATATAATATGGAGGAAGCCAAGCCAACTAAGCTATGGGAAGAAGCAGCTATGGTCAATTAGCTCTAGGGACTACATCAAGCTCTCTCAAATACTGAGGCTGCCAATAGGCAATAGGTAAAAGCTAAGTGAACTTACAGGTTGGTGTTTATTAGACTGGCCAACTACAGTTACAGAGCCGTTTGAGAACGAGGGAGAATGAAAAAGCCAGTGAAACCCTTCATGTTGTTATTTAGTTAGTCGTATTGAGTCATATCCAACTTTTCATGACCCATTTGAAGTTTTCTTGGCAAACATACTGGAATGGTTTGCCATTTCTTTCTCCATTTTTCAGGAAACTGGGGAGGTTAAGTGACTTGCCCAGGGCAACATGGCTAGTAAGTATATGAGTCCAAATTTGAGCTCAGGAAGATGAGTTTTCCTGATTCTATGCATTCTATCCACTGTACCACCTAGCTGCCTCTCTTTATAGGGGAGCAATAATTTTTTTTACCCTTTTTGGAGGGGGGAAGGCTGAGCAGTTGGGGTTAAGTGACTTGCCCAAGGTCACACAGCTAGTAAGTTTTAAGTGTCTGAGGCCGGATTTGAACTCCAGTCCTCCAGACTCCAAGGCCAGTGCACCACCTAACCACCACAGCAATAACATTCTTTAGTGTCTTTTGCAATCAGGTGGATTTTTGTGTGTGATTATTTTCTCCTATTTTATATGTGTCCCTGGGAGAATCTTGTGTTCTAGACCATCCTATGAGCCCCACAGGGTCTTGGACACAGCAAAAGTGAAAGAGTTTGAGTCATGATGAGCTCTTCCCTGTTCTCAAATGTCATTTTGTCAAAGGCTTCATTGTGGAGCTTCCCTCTGTTTCTCCTCACCTCAAAACTCCACTTCCTCTCATCCTTAACCCTAGAAGGGTCTAATAGAGGTAATACACAAACTTTATGAATAGCAGCAAAAACAGCATGGAGGAGATCATGAAAATTCCTGCATGATTTCCAGCCGCAAAGCCACCAGTGTTTCTTCTCTTACACTCCAGAACCAGTAGAATTAGAAACTTTTAAGTCAGTTAGCAGTTCCTGTGTTTTGACAAATTGGAGATGGGTAAAAGAGGCTTCCTGAGTTGTAAAGTTCCCTTACTGGTGGTTACCAACATTTTAAGGCCAAGATTCTGCTTACGTTTGGTATCCTCACAGAAAGCAATAGTTTCATTTTGGATATTTAATAATTATGTTGAGAGGCAGCTTGACTTAATGGACAGAGGACCGACTTCAGAGAAATGATGACCTGGGTTCAAGTCCTTCTAACTTATATTAGTGTTATGACTCTAGGCAACTCACTGAACCCCTCAGTACCCTCAGGCTACTGTCTGAGACTTCAACTTGCAGAACAGTTACCATTCTGTTGTCAGCGGGAGTTTCTTGCCTGGAAACTTCCTATACCAGTGAAATGCAGATGCAGACCAATAAGAGTAACATCAAAAAACCTTTGACTCAGTTCCTTCTTCACAGTTTATTTACAAACTATAAATGTGTAAAATTAACTCCAAAAGAGTAAGATCACTAGAGTATTGTATGTTCACTTGGGAAATGGTTCTTTCTATTTAAAATCTGCCAACTTCACAATAATGTCAAAACTAATCTAAAATATGTCATTTTTTAGAGAGGTGATTTAAAGGGCAGCTGGGTGGTGCAGTGAATAGAGCACTGGCCCTGGAGTCAGGAGGACTTGAGTTCAAATCCAGCCTCACACACTTAACACACACACACACACACACACACACACACACACACACACACACAAAACTAGCCGTATGACCTTGGGCAAGTCACATAACCCTAATTGCCCTACCTTCCCCCCTCCAAAAAGCCAAAAAAAAAAAGTGATTTAAGTTCAGTATGGTTCTGATTAGTCTTAAATGTATTTTTTTCTCTGCTAAATCAAAGTAAGTATGGCTTCCAGATTAAAGGAGTAGAACCAAAGCATCTTATTAGCTACTTGATGTATGTGGATCACATAAAACTTATGTGGTCTACTGAAAAATTTTAAAACTTTTTCAGCTCTTGGATTCTTTCTCCAACAATATAAAAATGTCTTTTGGACTGAAATGTAAAAATTCTTAATATATGCCAAAGAAACAGAGACTGAACGCTTTTAGCTTGAAACTGGAGGTTACTAGTGAACCAGTAGATGAAAGTGATACCTATGGATATCTTAATCTCCTCCCACCATGACACATTGAGCATAAAAATATAAAAAACAAGGCTGTGGAGGGGGGCGGGGTCAAGATGGCGGCATGAAGCAACAAGGTTCTGCAGGTACCACATAGCCACCTCCCACATAGCCACATAGCCAAATACCCATAAAATATGACTCTAAACAAATTTTAGGGCTCCAAATCTCACAAAAATACAGAAAAACAAATCTCCTGCTGAAGGCAGCTCGGCAAGAAGGGCTCATCGCAGCATGCTGGGAGCCAAAACCAACCCAGCCTGAAACCGCAGCTTGGTCCCAGGGTGTCCAGGACTAGCTGAAGCTGGAACCTTCAGGAGAGTGGATCAGCTTGAGCTGTGGCAGTTTCCAGAATTATCAAGCCATAAGAAATAAGGACTAAGTGAAAGGTCAGTAGAACTCAGCTAAATTTGGGGGAGAAAAGCGTTCTGGCCAAAATGCCTCCAGGCCAAGGAAGCGGCAGAAATGGTGGCCCTGCAGCGGCCTCCACATGGCTGCTTCAGAGCTCCCGGCCTGCAGACTGCAGGGGGGCCAAGCAATCGTTCAGAGGCTAAGTGCTCTTGCATTGAGTAGCCTGGATCTGGATCGTGGTCTTGGGTGGTGGTCCTGGGGTGCGTTTTCAGTGAGCCAAAGCTGGTGGGGGCTGCAAAAAAATGGTAGCCTCCCAATAGCTCCAGTAGCTGTGAAAACCCCAGCAATTTGGGACAGAGCTTTCACCTCTGGAAGCAGAGTTCCACAGAACTAAAAAATCAAGTAATTGACTGGCCAACATGAGCAGGCAAAGGAAGCAAAGTAAGAACA
>CM053583.1:306375485-306399147 GCA_028627135.1 Pseudochirops cupreus
TTCTTCTCCTCATTAGCTTTTTGGGCCTCTTTTGTCATTTGAGTTAATCTATTTTTTAGGGTGTTAATTTCTTCAGTCAGATTGCTGACTCTCTTTTCATGATTTTCTTGCAACATTCTTATTTCTCTTCCCAATTTTTCTTCCACTTCTCTCAATTGGTTTTCAAAATCCTTCTTCAGCTGAACTCTAGCTTTAAGGCAATCTTCATGTTTATTGGAAGACCCTGGTGGGGGAGCTCTGGCTGCGCTGTCCTCTTCCCTCTCTCTGCCTTGGTCCTTTTCTTCCCCAAAGAAGGAATCTAGGGTTTGGTTGCTGTTCTTACTTTGCTTCTTATGCTTATTCTTATTCATGGTTAGTCAGTCTGTGATTTTTTTTTTTTAATCTCTGTGGAGCTCTGCTTCTAGAGGGGAAAGCTCTGTCCCAAATCACTGGGGTCCTCCCAGCTGCCGGAGCTCTCAGGGAGATGCTGGTTCCCTCCCCCACTTCCGGCTCACTGAAGGAAAAAGGACCACAGGACCAAAGCCCAAGACCACAATCTGGATCCAGGCCACTCAACGCGAGAGCACTTGGCCTCTGAAGGATCGCTTGGTCCCCCTGCAGTCTGCAGGCCAAGAGCACTGAAGCCCCAATGCGGAGGCGGGTGCAGAACCTCTGCCTTTTGCTTCTCAGCCCTGGTGGTGTTTAGCCCAGACCCGCTTTTCTTCCACAACCTTGCAAGTCCCACTGACCTAGTTCTTGACACTGCCGCAGCTTCCACCAATCCGCTCACACGAAGCTCCAGCCAGGGCTCAGCTCCTCTTGTTCAGCTGCCCTGGGACACAGCCGGGGCTTCAGGCCAGGCTGGTTTCAGTTCACAGTGCTGATATGGTTCCTCGTAGCCGAGCTGACTTTAGTGGAAAGTATATTTGTGTGCGTTTTGGAGTTCTAGGATTAGTTTAGAGTCGTATTTTATGGGTGTTTTGGGGTGGCTATGTGAGAGCTGCAATATGTTGCTGCTCCTATGCCACCATCTTGGCTCCACCCC
Organism: Pseudochirops cupreus; assembly: GCA_028627135.1. Classification (NCBI taxonomy): domain Eukaryota; kingdom Metazoa; phylum Chordata; class Mammalia; order Diprotodontia; family Pseudocheiridae; genus Pseudochirops; species Pseudochirops cupreus. The sequence continues at coordinate 306,376,510 of CM053583.1, forward strand.
CCTCCCTCCCCTTTTTTTAACTTCAGAATTCAACTTGCTTTTGGGTGGAGAGACTTGGATGGGAAGTGCCCTTACTCCAGAATGGAGCTAATTAAGAACAATTAAGCAAAGTAGATAGATGGGTGTTGGACCATATAAACCAAGCAATGACTTCAGAATTCAGATGCCTCTAGAAAAAAATCATAAACTGGTAACAACAGCAGACTGCTAAGGTCACAAAAGCAAGAATTTTCCTTTACTTCCCATTTTTCCCAAGGGTAATCCTTTGGCCCCTGTATTTGAAAAGAAAGCCATTACCACCTGAGAAGGGTGGGGGAATGAAAGGAGAAGCCACACCCCTCAAAGGGAGTGACCTGGTAAGGAAAATCCATCTACATGAAGGCAGGAGGAATGAGTTGTAAAGCATCCTTCCCACTGCCCCTTCCTCTACCACTATCAAGGGACAATGCCTCAGACTACTTGGTAAGTACTTAACAAATGTTAGTTGACTGAAATATTTGCCATCTCACTGTACTACCCAGTACTCATCTGAATTCCTGGATGCACAAATTTTTATGATTTTGGTATCCAGTTCATACTATTTCTAATTCTTTTGCTATCATCTTCCCAATTTTTAATATCCTTTTATCAACAAGTTACATTTATGTAGCACTATGAGGTTTAATAAGCACTCTTCTCACAACAACCCTATGAATAGTAGTGTAGGTATCAATATACCCATTTTACAGATGAGGAAACAGGCTCAAAAGTTAAGTGGCTTTTTGAGGGACACACACACACACACACACACACACACGAATAAGTTTTAGAGGATTCACTCTATTAAACCTGGTGGTTTCTGACTCTTCAGTGCTTTTTTCCATTATATCATACTACCCTTAATCTCCACAATCCCTTATGCTCTACCCCTAATATTTCCTTCATTTCAGTCACCCAGCAGAGCTCTTCATCCCTTAAGACTCTTCCACTTCCAATAAACTGAATTCCAAAATTACCTCTCTGACCACCTTTCCTACCCCATTCCCTTACTCCAAAGACATGTTTTAGTCCTCATCCTCTGTGGTCTTTCTGCAGTAGGTGACACTTAATCACTTCTTTCTCTCTTGGCTTGTGTGACATAGGAGATAATATCCTAGAGTGAGTGGAAAGAACTCTGTATAAAGAGACTTAATTTTTAGCTGCTGCTAAGCCACTACCTACCTGTTTGACCTTGGCCAAGTCACTTACCATTTGCAGGTCTCTATAAAATGAGGAGGTTAGATTCCCTGCCATCTCCACACACTGCCTTCATGTTGTCAACCCAGGATTCTCCTTTCCCACTGGAATCTGCAACTCTGCTTTAGGCTCCCCACTTCTGATTTGTGGTTTTCACCTTATCTTGTCAGGGTCTAGGACTTCATAACACTTACCATCCATCTATTCACTATTTATGGCCCACCCCACCCTCAATACCCCTTTTTTGTCTTCCCCCATTAGAATGTAGGCTCCTTGAGGGCAGGGCTCGTCATGTTTGCTTCTATTTGTATCCTCAGTGCTTAGCACCATACCTGGCACATAATAAGCACTTAGTAAATCTTTCTATCTTTATGAGATGATCTCCGAGATTGCTTCCAAACTTCATTCTTGCCAAATCAGACTGCCTGCATTGCAATGAACTTCTCCAGACTTTTTCTAACTTTTCACCTTTTCTTACACTATCCTTTATGCCCAGAAGGGATTCTCAGTCCCTTTACCTTTTGCAATCTTTCCCACCTCTCAAGGTCCAACTCAGTTGCCAACTTCTTTATGAAGCCTCTGAATTTCCCCAGCTAAAGGTGATTTCTCTGATCTGGAATTTTCCAGTAATTTGTATGGACCTTTTCACATATTTTCTCATTTATACTGTAGTTATTTGTGTTAACCCATGGCATCCAGTCTAGCACCAACTTTTGTCATTTGTACCTTCTGAAATATTTCTCATCCATTCTTTCACTTACATTCCCAGTCCCTTCTGGCTGTATACTGGTGGAACTCAGATCAGAAAGACCTGAGTTCAAATCCTACTTCATACTCTGACTAGCTGTGTGGCTCTGTACACATTCAGCATAAGTTTCTTCATCTGCAAAATAAAGGTAATAATAGCACTTGCTTTTCAGGGTTGATGTGAGGATTAAATGAGACAATATTTGTAAAACATTTTGCAAACATTGAAGTGTTGTTATCATATGTCAAAAACCTAACTGGTTTGCAGTGTCTTCCTCACTTCAGTCCTTGCCTACCAACGCAAGATTAAAACTCTTCTTTCATTATGTAATGTTTCTGCTCAAAAACTTTATTGGCTCACTGTCCCCCACAGATAAAGTCCAAAACTGATGTGACATCCAAGCATGATCTTCTGTATCTAATCCAAGTCTGCTTTTCCTGATACTCCTCTAACTGAATCTCAAACTGGTCTCATTACTTTTGTGCTTTTCCCCTTCACACCTTTACTCATCTCATGTCCCCTACTTGAAATGTGCTCCTTCTGCTCTTGCCGTCTAAGATTGAGCCATTCTTTAAGGCCCTTCTTGAAACCTGCTGTAAATACTGCTGCCTACACTGATCTCTCCCTTCTCAGCTCCTATGTAACGAATTGTTATTTTCTGGTTATTTCAAGTGTGCCAGTTATGATTCCCCAACAAGATTATAAGCTCCTAGAGGGCAGGAATAATGTCGGATTTAGGTTTCTTTGCAGAATTAACCCTGCATCAAAGGAAAAAGAGAAGAAACATTATTAGTACAACAGTTTTATGGCTCTTCCCATCATGTATCATTTTCTCCCAGGAACAAAAAGAATTTACCAGCAGGTTTAAGGGGAATCCTGTTGTTTGTTCCAAGAGGAAGAGACATGTAGTGGTAGTTGGTACAAACATAAACCCTGGGTAGGGGGTGTTGAGCTAACAAGGTTTATTGGGAAGTGTGCCATCTTCCTGGATCATGCTTGCAATGAGACAGAGAGCTAGAAAAGACTTATAAGACCTGCTAAACATTATCCCTTTTTGCTGATTCACATGGGAAAGAAAAATATAGCCAGAACGAGACTGGAATATTTCTCAGTTGGTATTAAAGTCCTGGGTAGGACACTTGAAACACTTAAAGACACAGGTGGCATTTTCAAATGACTTTGGAAAAGAAGTGAATAATCAGATACCCTGATGATAGTAATGTTGTGTTTGGCCAGAGACTCACTGACCTGAATCACCCAAGAGGACCAGAATGACATCACTATGTTGGAGTCATTGTACAGTGTGTCTGACTGGCTGATCAGAGCAGTACAAGCACAGTAGGCTCTACTGCAGGTAGGACACAAGCAGTCCATGTGAACATTTAGAGTAGAATATATGTGTGTGTATGTGTGTGTTTATGTGTATGTGTATTCATATTCTCTAACACGCCTTCCATCTGCTATCCCTTATTGAAATCTACCTGTCCTTCCCCCTGACTCCAGCCCCCTAACCTCCTATTACACTGCATCTCCAGCCATCTTATCCATCACTGGTGGTAACTTCTCTCATATTTCCTGACATAATGGTCCCAGAGGAGGGCGTCATGATACTCTTTGAACTCCCAGTTCCTTAGCCTTCTTAAATCCCATGATCTGTTCCATCCTTCCATTTCAGCCACTCAAAATGATGGTCACACACTAGAACTATTACCTAAAAGGCTTCTACTTCCCTAATTAGAAGTTGGCATTCCCATATCTGGCCATAACGTCTTATCATTTCACTTACCCCTACACTTTCCCACTCCTAAATCTATTCATCCTTATAGAAATCTCCAACTTCTCCAGCTCTCAGTCTTGAGTACAATAGAGTAAGCCTAGCATTCCCCTCCTCATCTTTTGTGAAACATAATATGAAATAATGACCTTTGAAAGCTTTTCCAGTACTTAGGACTAAGCACATAGTAAATGCTTCCCAACTTGACTTCCCATCACTTCTATTTCAGCACCTACTTCCTATGTAGTGGTCAGAACAAGATTCACACTATCAGTTCCTCATGGAACAAAAATAAATCTCTACCCTCAAATAGTATACCACCTACAAAACCTATCCATGCTTTGGTAGATGACTTCATGAGTTGATAAAAAAATCAAACTGGTATCCAGACTTTGGGTGATGATTGTCAGATGACAAACCCCTGGGTGTGCATATGAACACTTTCTATATCTTACAGTAATACCTACAAAAGCTTGTACCCCATGACACAACCTTTAAGAATCCAATATCACTTCCATTCCAGTTGGAGGCATTAGGGACTGATCATCATCATCACTAATAATTATTTATTATTATGACATTTTAAGGTTTAAAATTAAGTACTTAGTACATCTCACATGAGCCTCAGTCAAGCAGAATTTCTGAAGTATTTACTATAGGCCAGGCACTGTGTGAGATGCTGGGAATACAAAGACAAAAAAATTCCTGCCCTCAAGGAGCTTACATTCTAGGGGGGAAACAACAATTATACATGCTGTTAAATGAAAAGTACACAATAAATTGGGAAGGTTGGCATATGCTGGGTCTAGCAGTTTGGAAGAACAGGAAAACTAATGCAGGAGTAACATAACCTGAGCTTTGATGAACTTAGTGATTCTAAGAGGCAGAGATAAGGAAGGAGTACATTCCAGCTTGCACAGCAAAGCCATAGTGTAGGGAAATGGAATGTCTGGAGATGGATGACATGTGGAAAGGATAGCCAGGAATCAAAAATGTGTAAATGAGAGTAATGGGTAACAAGCCTGGAAGCATAGGCTGGAGTCAAACTGCAAAGGGCTTAAGAAACCAGTCAGAGGAGTTTCTATTTAATCTTAGAGACAAAAGGGAGCTAGTGGAGGTTGGTTGTTTTTTTTTTTGAGGAGGGGTGGCTTTTTTTGCTTGTGACTAGGATATTGCTTTAGCAGCTCAATGGAAGACAAATTAGAGGGAGGAAGGAACTTGAGGTAGGGAGACCAACTATTGCATTAGTCCAGACAAGAGGTGATGAGGGTCAGAACTAGGGTGGAGGCTCTGCATGTGAAGGGAAAGTGGGGAAAGTAGAGATAGAATAGGTAGAATGGACAAGAGACATGGGACCTAATTAGATATGGGGGGTGAACATGAAAGATGACTCCAAGTTGCTAAATTTGAATGACTGGAACATGGCAATACTGTTGGTAGGAATAGCAAAGTTGGAAGGGTAGGGTTTGGAGAAGAGATGAGTTTGAGATGCTCCACAACAACCTGAGGTGGGTAGTAAAAGTATTATTATCCCTATATTTAAAACTAAGAAACTGAGATAAAGTTTTATATTTAAGTTAAAAAATATCAAATATGTAAGAATAGGGGGGAAAAAGCTTGGGGATTTTAGTGAATTGAAAGCTTAAAATGATGGGGAAGATGCATGATACAATGGAAAAAGCAACAGATTTTATAATCAGAGGAACTGGGTTTGAATCTTGGCTCTACAATATGACTGTGGGTAGTCATTTAACTTTCCTGGGCCTCAATTTCATCTGTATAATGATTGGATTGGATAATCTCTTAAAGTCTCACCTAGTTTTAAATCTATATTCCCTAAGTGACAATAAAAAAACCTAATAAGCCTTAGTTCATATTAACAGAACTACAATGTGGTGGTACCACTGTATTCTATTCTGGTCAAATCAATGTGTGGATTAATGTGTCCAGTTATGGAGTACCACTGACAAAATGAAAAAGTCAGTAGGACTCCCAGGATATCAAGTGAGGGACCACTAAAGTAACTGAATGTCATTAGCTTAAATGAAAGACAGAAGATATGATAGCTATCTTCAAATATTTGAAGATCTGTTATCTGGTAAAAGGCTCCAGAGGACAGGATTAGAATCAATATATGGAAGTTATATGAGGATAGATTTTGACTTAATATAAGGAAAGATTTCATAATAGCTGAACCACCCAAAAACAGAAGGGACTGTTTTGTAGGGATGTAATCTTCCTATCACCATAAGTGTTCAAATAGAGACTGACTGTTCCCATTAAAGACATTTAAATATTTCTTAATTGGGTAGGAGACTGCTATCTATCTGTCCATCTATCTATCCATCCATTTGTCTATCTATCTATGTAAAACACATCCAGAATTGACTAAGCTGGTTCTTTTTCGAAAGAACAAAATAATTAAATATCCAGCAGAAATATGAAGATTGTTTTTTTATTTTGAAAGAACTGGTAGGTGTTACAGGTATTCATTACATACTCTATATAATGGCACTTAAGTCAACCTTTTAAATTAAAAAACAAAACAAAAAACATCCTTCCCCTAAACTGGGGTTGACTTATATGTGTTAGTATAAAAAGTGTAAAAAGTCTCCTGATCCATACAGTGCCAGCCCAAGCCAGCAAAGCACCACTCTGTTGGCTTTGGTCTCTCTCTTGTGTTGCTTTCCTCTACATTCTGCATCAGGAATCCAGTGAACAGAATGCTGAGTAGCAGCTATGTCAGCAACCCACTCAAGTCAGTGGGAGACCCAAAAAATGTAGCGGGTAGTTGGGGTTGGGTGGAGAAACAATTTATAAGATGAATTCAGGTCATAATCTGAGATTTTGCTTTAGCACTACCTTAGATAGCATAAAATCAAAATTTGCTAAAAGGAAGATAGACTCTAAATGGACACATAGGAAACTGAACAGATTTTATTTGTTGTATTCCCCATTAGAAACATCGGTATTCATTTGACTTTAGAATTTTTTTCCCAAATTTATGAATAAATCACTCTTAATAGTTTGAAATACCTCCCACAGCCATTATTATGTAAACAACTGTAAACTTAACAGCATTTTTTCCCCTTTTCTTTCTGTTTCTAAGCTCAGAGAATGTCAGGTCAAATTTTTTACTTAGGGCTTTCTGGCTTCTTCAGTAACAGGTTTGGGTTACATGTCAAAGATCCCAAAAGACTATAATCAAATTTTTACAAGCTGCATCCCACAAATCAGTAACACAACACAAAGTTCTGTAAAACTTTAATTTATTCCCCTCCCAAGTATCCAGAATATATACCCTCTTTGTTGTGAGAAATGTGACAATGAAAGTACCAACAGAACTGTTCCTATGGAAAGGAAGGGGGGAAAAGAGAGTACATACTACCAGGTGACACAAAAAACATCCCAATTCTTATTTAATGGAGCAGTGCAAATTGACAACATATTGTCTCTGGCAATATTACCTTCCACTGGATTTATGAATATTTTGGCGGTCAGGGTTAGATCAAAAGTGAAGATGGGCCTTTGATGCATTTTTCTTATTAAATATTAATAGAACTTTAAAAAAGAAGTTATATTGGATGACCCACCAAACCATATAATTTGAGTCAGGGGAATTAAAAACCCAAACCTTTCTTTTAGTTTATTTAAAATAAAAATACACATAGAATTATGAAAATATAGGTTTACTATTTCCACCACATAAGCTGATGCTGTTGTTTGAAAGGCTTGCAATTTTTTGTTCAAGTTTTTAAAGCTCATCTCGATCCCTCAATAAGGTATACCTATATTCGCTGGGTGCTAGTTTTTGAAAGGAACTCTCTGGTGGACTGCTTGCTACATCTTGAATATGCTGTAAAGATAAAAAGATAATATATTTCAGATTTGAGGTTATGTTATAACAGAGCACTGAGTTAAGACAGATAGTTGAAGCTCAACAAACACTTGCTGACTTTATTTGCCCCTTCATTTGAGGGGGACAGTCACTGATTTCATTTTCCAAAAGAGAGGACTCAGGTGCTACTTTCCTTATTTCAAATGGTTTTGAAAAAAAATTATATTCTCCCTGTCTCAATTACTACAGAAATGACCCATTTTTCTTGGTAACATGTTAGGTGACATGACACATTTCTGTTGGGTGGCGAGAATGTCCTACTAACTAGACAACCTAGGACTTTTCTTAATGTACTCTGTGGAAGCTACATAGTTCTGACCCCATTTTACAGAATTTCCTATTTATATAGTTGACTTTCTGCACAACCTACTTAAATGGTATAATAGCCTAAAACTTAGTGGGATAAAGATGAAAGCTAACATTTCAACATTTAAAATTTACCTTAATAATATTCGGCAATGTACACCAGTAGTTAAGAAAAAAACCCTGTCTTTTGAACTGTCAATAAGGAGCAAAGGAGTTCTAGTCCAATAAAAGTATGCCATATACATAACATTGTGTCCATCCCTTTTTTCTTGTCATGTTCAATTTTCTCATTTCATTAACTAAGTGAAATAGATGTTTGGCTTCACCAAGCTCAGGTGACAATATTAACTGTCTGTTGTGATGCATATCATTTTGTCTAAACCTTGGAAAAACACTAACCATATTTTATATTTAGGAAAACAAAACATTTTGAAGTGCTGCCTCAAAGCTGTCTATTCAGCAGGATGGGGTTATCAGTTTCCAGTTTCCAAATTATTAAAGAAAACTCCTCAATTCAAATTTTCAATGAAAAAAGGAACTCTAAAGTGCTCTAATGGGAGCTCCTGTCACTGAAAAGAATTTAACCACTAAATAAAGAAGTTAAATGAAAAGAAATATAGGGTTGTTGTTGTTTTTTTTCAAGGCACAAAAGGGAGGCAAAAATTAGGACATCTTAGAAGAAAAGGTGATATAAGCCACAGCCATGCAAAAAGAACAGATGCTAGTTAAGGTAGGAAAAAAGTGAATAGAATTACATACAACAATACTCATTTTGAGGCTATATACAAGCCAAAAACTTTTAAATAAAAAATCTGATGGGGGTAGGCATGGTGGTTTACAGGCACACCTGTAATCACTGCTACTGCAGGAGACTGAGGTTAGTGGATTACTTGAATTTGGCAGTTCTGAGTTGCAGTAGGACTAAAGCTGTTTGCGTATCCACATTATGTCTGCCACCAATATGGTGAACCCCAGGAAGTGCAGAGCCACCAAGGCTACCTAAGGACGGGGGCAAACCAGCTCAAGCCAGAAAAAAAGGAACAGGTTAAAGTTTCTGCAGTTTAGTATAGGCCTGTGAGGGGCTGCTGCAGTCTTGGCCTGGGTAACACAGGGAAGACCAGTGTCAAAAACAAAAACAAGCAAAATGAAACAACTGATAACACAGATTACTTATTACCTATTCTGGTATTCAGAGAGGTAATAATATATATGTCCCCCAAAAGAGGCATTTCAAAAATAAAATCTACACAAAATTGTCTTCATCATAAGTTTTAAGCAATATTATACTGATGAGGTCAACAAAATTAAACAAATAAAACCATTATTCGCTATGTAATGTGATCAATCTGTTAGCCACAGGTAGAAATTAAATAACAGAATCCACTAAACTCACTGATCTTTCTGTTCCAAATCCTGCCACCTTATATTATTCTAGGTAGGTACTATTTAATACTTTGTGGTCAACATAATTTTAGCTTTCCTATTTGAATATCCTGTTGCTGAAAAAAGTAGTTAACATAATATCTTTAAAACTTCTAGTTTTCATTATTAGAGGATTCAGAGAAACTTTCACTTTACCCAATGAAGAAATGAAAAATTTGGAGAGCATCTGTCTCAATATTTAAAAAAAAAAAAGACAGTCTTTTGCTGTTGCTGATTTTCATTTTGGCCACTGCTTCAAGATTGCTTAACAGCATTTCTTTCTACAATAGAAACTTATTAAATCAATGCAAGAGGGGAAGAGTTTCTCTTTCCACTACTGGGAAAAAAATATACTACTGAAAGAAAATGCAAACTCCTACCTGTCCAGGGGCAACATCAGTGGGATCAGGACCATGATGAAATTCTCTGTGCAATTTTCCTGAATGCAAGTCTAATACAAACTGCTTAAGCTTGTTTGGAATCCTGAAATCAAAAAGGCAAAATAAATTCAGCTCAGATTATTCAAATACATTTTTAAAGTAAAAACAACAACTGGGGACTGTTACAACAATTTAATGCTGTAGAGAGAGCTGGCTGGCTTCTCCGGTCATTAATTATTTTCTGGTAGCTAAAGAAAAGAAGGTATGCATTAATGTTACCACTTTCTTTTTCTCTCTTATCCTCTCCTAAGGACATGCAAGTGTTGTTTCTTTCCTTCAATAACTCCCACTGAGTCGTACTGACCAATAACTTCATTGTATACCCATTCTGACACCCCATGAGCCACAGAGCAGCAGAGAACAGCAGGTGCCAAATGCACAGTTTACAAACACAAATGACTGTCAGGTAGCTGTATTGACAGGATGTCTTTGAAAGGTTCTCCAGCGCTGAAGTAATTGCACATGGACCAGAGATAAACACCAAGAGATCAATTTAAATTTAATCTGACATCATCTACTGTCCCCCACAGCAAAGTGCTAAAATATCAATTCTATCCATGAATCTCAAAGATTCTATAATGCTTAAGATGAAAACTACTATTAGCTATTCTTGTAAGGTCTAAAGATTAGATCACACCCAAACAGCATGAGCTGCTTTTGCTGGGCAACTAGCAATTTATGAATGATCAAACCTTCAAGGTAACAAATTAATAATATTTCAAAAGCACCATCTACAATTATAATTTTAAAAATCAGTGAAGCTTCTCAACTTTTATGATGTTTCTGTTTTCTCTGCCAAGGAGAATGAGCTTTGGGATGCAAAGGAGAGAACAAAAATGGCAAATAGGGTATTATTCATGCCTAAGATAAAGTAGGAAACTCATCAGAGGTGGTGTTGTTGTACAGTTATTTTCAGTCATGTCTGACTCTTCATGACCCCATTTTGGGGTTTTCTTAACAGAAGTACTGGAGTGGTTTGCCGTTTCCTTCTCCAGCTCATTTCCTGGAGGGAGAAACTGAGGCTAACAGGGTTAAAGTACTTGTCTAGGGTCACACAAGTGTCTGAGGCCAGACTGGAATTGAGCAAGATGAGTATTCCTGATTCCAAGCCCATCACTCTGTCCACTGTACCACCTGGCTGACCCTCATTAGAGGCTTAGCCATACTCGAAGAGAAAAAGTAACCAGACACAGAAGAACTTCATCCCCATTTGCTGAAAGAAATTTGAAACATTTTGAAGAACAAGAGGTATCGCAGGATTAAGGAAGAGTAAATACTGTCATGATGTTGAGGGATTAGGTAATGGAGGCCCAAGCCTTTGTGTAACTGCACATGCAGTTGCCCATAATGCATACAGTTGGGGAGGTATGTATATATGGTAATGATATAAATAAGCTTCTCTATGTCATAAATTCACTCTAGGTCAATTTTTTACTATTACTGCACAGGCGCTATCGTAGGGTGGTGCCCTTCTACAGTGAGGTAGTCAAGCATCCTGCTCTACATCCTGGTGGTACTGTCTTCTGAGAGGCTAGCTATTGTGGTCGTCTGGTCAAGATGGATAGTTAGGTATTGTGTCCTGTCTTGGGACAAATGTATGATACAACTGTGACTGCACACCTGTTTTTGTGGGAAAGGAGCTGCGGGAAGTGCTGGGTTTCACATGGGCATGCCTCCTGTTTCTGTGGGAACTAAGAGTTCAGGGACGCATCTGTTGTTCTAGTGAGCAGTGAGGCATGAGTTAGGACACTAACCGGGGGGAGGAGGAAGCTAGGTAGAGACAGTGGGCCTGTAATGAAGTTTGAATACTGGGGCCAGGGGCAGTTCTGTTAGGACTCCATCAATGATATCCAAAAAAAGAGATTAGTCAGTATATGATGTCACTGAGTTTGATTTCCATTAGGGGCGAAGTTCTAGAATTTATGTGCCTCATACATAAGATCTTATTCTAGAGCTACAAGCTAATTCCCTCAGTTTACAGATAAGGGAACTGAAGCCTAAAGAGAAATTTTAAATACATTTTAATAAAGCTAGTCATTTTCAGGTGGGATTTGAACCCAAGTTTTCCTGACTCCACATACAATACACTCTTTACTACTCTGTGCTGCTTATCCTAGGTGCTTGATAAATGTTTCCAGAGTTGTTAAATTAAAGGGATGCTTAGTAAACATCAGGAAAAGGAACAGGTAACCATAAAAAGCCAGCATGGATTCATTAGGAACAGATCACACACTAATCTTTTTTTTTTTTTGGACAGTTACTCAACTGAATTAGAAGAATACTATATAGACTACTTGGATATTAAATTAAAAATTTTTTAAAGTTTTTCATTGGATTCTTATGAAAGAGAGATATTAAGAGATCATTAAAAAGGGAAAAGGACTCACATGTACAAAAAATATTTATAGCAGCTCTATTTGGGGTGGCAAAGAACTGGAAATTTAGAGGATGCTCATCAGTTGAGGAATGGCTGAACAAGTTGTGGTACATGAATGCAATAAAATACTACTATTCTATAAGAAATGATGAGCAGGCAGACTTCAGAAAAACCTGGAAAGACTTACATGAACTGATGCTGAGTGAAGTGAGCAGAACCAGGACAACATTGTATATAGTAAGAGCAACATTATGCAATGACTAACTATGATGGACTCAGCTCTTCTCAGCAATACAATGATCCGAGACAATTCTAAAAGACTCTTGATGGAAAATGCTATCCACATCCAAAGAACTAGAGAGTCTGAATGCAGATCAAAGTATACTATTTTCACTTTTTTTTTCTTTTGTTCTGATTCTTCTTTCACAACATTATGAATGTGGAAATATGTTTAATATGATTGTACACGTATAGCCTATATCAAATGGCTTGCTGTCTTGGGGAAGAGAAAAGGGGGGGGGAGAAAATTTTGGAACTCAAAATCTTATAAAAGTGAATGCTGAAAACTGTCTTTACATGTAATTGGAAAAAATAAAATACTATTAAGTGGGGGGGGGGGAGAAAGAGGGATGTTAAGTTACACAATAATATAATTAGGAGGATTTATAACAGTTAAATGCCTAGACCCAAAGAGCAGCCATTAATAAGCTGATGCTAATTTCAAAAGAGATTTTCTGTAGTTTGTTCTAGGGATCCTTGCTTGGTCCTGTGTTTTACTAGGGGTTTCTAGTCACCTATCATAATTCCACCCATCCTTAACAATTACATGGATTTAATGCCATGATGGGCATACTTAATAAATTTGCAGATGACACAAAACTGGGATGGAGAGTTCACACACTTGATAATAGGACCTGGATCCAAAAAGACTGTGACAAGCTAGAACAGAAGTGACAAACACATGACGCTGTGCTCCCAAGCACAGGCTGAACCAGATTAAAATGTAATTGGGAAATATTTAACAGGATAAATACAACAGAACATAGATCACTTTAATATATGATTTTTTCAAATCAACATATGGCCTCAGAGATACTTACGTACATTTTAGTAACTCTGTTTCTGTTTGACTTTGAAACCACTGAACTAGAACATGGGGCTCATCTAATTATATGAAATTTAATGGTGTGAAACGTAAAGCTTTAAAGGACAATGAGGTGGCACATTGGATAGAGTGCTGGGCCTGGAGTCAGGAAGACTCATCTTCCTGATTTCCAATTTGGTCTCAGACACTTACTGGCTGTGTGTCCCTGGGCAAGTCTCTTGACCCCATCTGCCTCAGTTTCCTCATCTGTAAAATGAACTGGAGAAGGAAATGGCTCCAATATTTTTGCCAAGAAAACACCAAATGGGGTCATGAAGTTGGACATGACTGAAAAATGAATGAACAGTAACAACAAAACATAAAGTCTTACTCCTGAGTACAAAAAAGCAACTTCATAAATACAAGATAAGGAAAGCATTGCTGAAGAACAGTTCATATGAAAATGACTGAGGAGTTTTAGGGGACAATAGGCTCGGTCAACAGCATTTTATGGCAACCCAAAAAAGCAATGTGATCTTAGACTGTATTAAGAATCATAATGTCCAGGACTAAGAAATGTGATGGTCCTACTGGTCAGACCACATATGGAGTACTGTGTTCATTTCTGGGTATAACATTTTAGGAAAGCTTTTGATAAGCTGTATTGTTTCCAGAGGCTGGTGACTTTGCACAGTCCTGCTTCATTTATATCCAATTCACTTGCAAATCATGACATCATCTTCCCGATGTCATGGTCTTCTACAAGAAGGAAGGACAAACTACAACCATGACTTCCCCCAAGCCAGTGATGTCAAACTCAAATGGAAATGGGCCACTAAACCATACATAAGGATCCCTGTGCTACATATTGATTTAGAAAACATATATTATCTTTGTTCTATTGTATTTTTATTCTGTTACATATACATTTTCCAATTACACTTCAATCTGGTTTACTGTCATTGCACATCAGACACCTCTATCTCAGACCATAACTTTCTTCTCTGGCCACAATTATACTGTATGTGTTGTCTTCCCCACTAGAATATAAGATCCTTAAGGGCAGGGACCATCTCACTTTCCTATTTTTATTCTCAATGCTTAGCATAATGTTCGGCACCTAGTAAATGGTTAATAAATGTTTTTAATTCATTATGAAGATTAGTTGAAAGAACTGGGAATGTTATCTTCAAGTGTCCGATAGTTCATCGTCACAAACAACAGGGAAAATCCTTTTTTTGTTTGAGGACAGAGGGCAAGACTAGGAGCTATGGGTGAAAGTTGCAAAGAGGCAAATTAGTCTTAATACAAGGAAAATCCTTCTAAATTTTGGAATAGTTCTAAAGTTGAATGGGGTTGCCTTAAGAGGTAGCAGATTCCCTCTTACTGGAATTTGTCAAGTCATTGCCAGATGACCTCTTGTCAGGCAGTTCTTTAAGGGATTCTTGTTCAAATAAAGGTTTGACTAAATAGTAGAATTTATATAGCAATTTAAGATTTGCAAAGTGCTTTACAAATATTATATCATTTAATCCTCATAACCCTGGGAGGTAAGTACTTTTATTGTCCCCATTTTATAGCTGAGGAAGAGAAAAGGTTAAGTGACTTGCTCAGAGTCACACAGCTAATAAATGTCTAAGGCTGGATTTGAACTCGGTTCTTCCCAACTCCAAGCCCAGTGCCATCTAGCTGCCCACCAGGTCCTTTCTAACAGCTTCTGTAAAAAGGTGTGTTAGTGACTTGGAAAGGACACTGGACTACAGCTCTAGATATCTGGATTATAGTCCTGGCTCTGCCAATAACTCTGTGGCCCTGGATAAGTCACTCCAACTTCCTGGACCTCAAGTTTCTTTACTAAGGAAGGGGAGAATTACACAAGGTGAGCGCTAAGGTTCTTCTCCATCTAGTGCTCTAAGATTTGGGAATTCTTTAATATTCTTCAATGTTTAATGGTTTTCTAGGTGAGGAAGGAGATGTATATGCATATCTGACTTTGAGGTAAGATAGAAAAAAATATGAGAAAGGGAAAGATAAAGGGAGAAAGTACAAATCTTAATTAACAAGGAAAAAGGTCTAAAAGATGATTTATCTAATAAAGGAGTGCTCAAACTGTGACCTGCTAGTTGGCCTGGAAGGTAAAAATGAAATTTACGTTTTAACACATGGTTGGAAAAAATACATAACTAGGATCAATTAGTAAGTTTATTTGCTAAAGATGAAAGAGAATATACATATAATGAGTATTAAAACAATTTTTTTCTCCATTAAAAGCACACTTTTCCTGATGTAAACATCTCATTTTTTTCTCTTCCACTCCAACTTTCTCTACTGGACTGTTTTTATAAGCTTTTCTTTTAATTTATTCACAACTTTAGCAGAGTTCAAAGTTTATTTTAAATTGGTGTTAAATAATCTCAATCGAATAGATATGAATATAATTTTAATATGCTTAAACATTTTAAAGATATACTATTAGGAGAATGCTGCATCAATGAGTTTACAGTGTCTCATTAGTCATTGGAGTATTTAGTTAGCTGGTTTCTACACTATCCTTCCATATCTTATATTTATATTGAAGGTTTTAGTCTTGAAGTTACTTTTACTGCAGTTTTCTTCAAACTTTTGAGTAAAAGCATCACTTCAGTAGAACAAATATCTACTAAGTCCATGTCTTATTCACTATGCATTGTTACAGTAAATGGAGGAATGGATATGAAGCCCAGGTAGATAAAGGAAGAAAGAACAACAACATCTACTCACAGTCCTTTGAAGTTACCAGCAATTTGTTGTTGTTGTTCAGTCATGTCTGACTTTTTGTGATCCCATTTGGGCTTTTCTTGGCATAGAAACTAGAGTATTTTGCCATTTCCTTCTCTAGTTCATTTTACAAATAAGACTGAGGTAAACAGGGTTAAGTGACTTGCCCGGGGTGACACAGCTAATAAGTGTCTGACATTGGATCTGAACCCACAAAGGTGAGTATTCCTATTTCCAGACCCAGCACTCTATCCACTGCAGTTAGCATCTCTGGTGTAAGGGTCTGCCAAGCCCTTTTCAGGGCTGCTTATCCACCTTTAGTGCCCAGCTGATTCACCCAACTCTCACCTATGACTACACAGCTATAGCATGTGCAGTGGCCTCACCCTGGTAAACCATCTCATAGCCTCAGATAGTCTAAGTCAGGGTGAAAGTAACTGACAGTTCTCAAACCTGTTGGTGAAAGTCTATTCTAAGCAAGTGAAGACCTTCCTTGGTAGAATGGGCAGATGAGGAACTGTGGAATGCTCAGAGCTTGACCAGGTGTAAAAGACTCCACTGTATCCTGGGCCATCACTAGTCACCCTGACTTGTTTTGCCACTGGACTTTGATGACTAAGGAAGAGAAAGTGAGGCTGAAGACTTCAGGCAATTCTGCTTCACTTTAATCCAATTCACACACAAGTCAAGATATCACCTATGATGTCACTGGTCCTCTTTGAAAATGAAAGACAAACAACACCACCAGCAATAAAGTTATTAAGCATGACGTGCTCTCCTTCTCTCTTTTTCACCCTGTGTTGGCTAAGAACAATAATCTGACATTATGATGTTCTATCTTTGTCTTCTGGACCAGCCTCTGGGCCACAAGGTAGCCCCCAAACCACACTCTAAGAATCTCTGTCTTACAGATATAAATATTTCTCATTCAAAACTATAGAAATGATAAAGATATGGTCCACAGAAGTATAATGGATATTTTGAGAAATGTCAGAATATTTTCCAGTTGTGCAACTTTATTAGAACAGTTAAATTAGTCATCCTTTAAACTTGTAATATGCAGGTTAAGCTCTAAGCAAATCAATTACATACTTGAAATATGCTCATACCTCATGCTGATTTAAATTTCCATTAGAAAGCCTAAATGTCTGGTGTCCTTTTATTTTATTGCCAAAAAAATGTTTTTCTAAACTTTTAAATTTACCATGTATTAAAAGAAAGAAAAGTTTACATGCTTTAACTTTAATAAGTTTATAATTATCTACTTTCAGAGATTTTTTTTCCTCCACTCAAAAGTGGAGTATTATCAGTGTTATTTGGGAATTAGGTTGGGTAGACTGTCCAATGTTTCAATTTCTTAGCAGATCAGATCAAGAAACCAAAGTAAATTCACTGAAATATATTTTTTAAAATACATTCTTTTTCTTCATCCAGATTTCCTAGGTAATAGTGGAAGAACAATGAATAGGTGTAACAGCAGACCTCTGCTGGAAAGCTCTGGCTTAGAACTGAGGCCATTATGGGTCACTTTAGGGGGGAAAAAGTTTATTCTTTTCCAATATGTTTGGGTTCTTTATCTTTTCAGGCGGGCATGAGGGTGAAAACACATTTACTATTGCCCTCCTATCACCTTCTATCAAGGTTCAGTATTAACCAAAATGGTCTTTTATTGGTCTACAAACTGAATCAAGTTTCATGTGTAAAGTAAAATCTATGGATTAACACTACTTTCTGTTTGACTCTGTTGGCTCTTGAATTCTGAGATCAACTACACACCTTATTTTCCTGCTCAAAGTAAGGTTTTCTAATAGAAATTTTTATTTCACTCTTTATTTAATCTTAATCGGATACATTTAAACTTAAGTTCACCATACCACTAACAACCAAAATTTGTTTCTGGGTGCGTTCTGCATGTGTCTATGTGTGTATGGAATCACTAGGACCAATTTTAAACTGGACAAAGATTTATTAAAGTCCCTACAGTGAGCAGTTTACTACGCTGGGCAATTAGAAAGATTCAAAGTTTAGGTAAGACAATTCACTAGTAAAGTTAATACACATATAGGCAATGAAAACTTTTATGTATCTGTATTAATATGTATGAACAGTCATGTAATACTTGACTATTAATCAACAAGCACTATTAAGTGCTTATTCCAGGCACCACAGCAGTACATCTGAGAGGTGCAACACAAACATACTGAAGCCAAAAAGATAAGATTCTTGGAGCTATTTGTATTTGGCAAGAATTCAACAGGCTGCCTGTAAAGGGAAGACATACTAGGCAGAGGAAACCCAATGTGATCAGGTGTGCAGGCATAAAGTTGGGACTGGGATTAGTCCAGTTTGGAGAGAACACAATATATGGCAGGAAATAATATGAACAAGATAAGACCAGAAATGTAGGGAAGCGACATTATGGGAGAGTTTAAACCAAGGAAAGGAGTTTAAACTTTACTAGGTAGGCAGTAGGGAGTCAGTGAAGATTTCTGAGTAGAGATCTGACATGACATGAATGAGATATAAAAACCTGGTGCAATATCCTATAGGGAAGCACTTAGGCTGAAATAAACAAGAAACTCCCTAGGTTAGAATGGGAATCTTTCCAAAGCATTATAATTCAAAATTCTGGGGTTCAGTTAACAAGTTTCCAATCAATATTCTTCCCCTTTTACCCCTCTCCAAATACCTCAATAACCACCCCACCTTTATCAAGAACTTTGTTATCCTTTTGAAGTACTAATTACATGTTGTATATGCTTTTCAGTCTTTAGTTTCCATCTATTCAGGAGCATTTTTGCATATTTGATAAATTAACCTTCATGGGACGGCTAAGTGGTATAGTGAATAGAGCACTGACTGGCCCTGGAGTCAGGAGGACCTGAGTTCAAATATGGCCTCAGACACTTAACTCTTACTAGCCGTGTGATCTTGGGCAAGTCACTTAACACCAACTGCCCTGCCTTTCCCCCTCTAAAAAGCCACAAAAAAAGATAAATTAACGTTTATTAGAAAGCAAGCCAAGAACTTAGATTCAGACTTTGCTAAAATTGCTGCTCAAGTGTCCATGAAACAAAGAAATCTGAAACAAAGTACCACTGTTTGTAATATTTAAATCAATGTAGGTCAAACTTTAGGTAAGAAGAGTATCTAGTAGGTGCAAAAATGACCCTTAAAGGTGAGAACAGAAAAAACTATCAAATAAAGAACTTGTTCGACCTTTTAAAATCTATAACCCTCTACCTGGAAGACATATAGAACTGAGAAAAAAAGGTCCTAGAAAAAATTTTCATTGCATGTTAAGAAGCACTGGAAAATTTGAAAACCTTTATCCATTCCCATAATTTTCAAATAATAAAAGCATTTAACTTGCAAATTTGGTCACATGGAAAGATTATATTTCAAGTTTAGCAAAGAAAAGCTTATTTTATGAGAGACAGCATTGTAAAGGAAAGCATGCTACCAGGGAATTAAGGAGTCATTCCTTCTGCCAGTGTATCAGGGTGATCCTGAACAAGTCACTTTCTCTAATTGGGTCTTAGTTTCTTCTTCTATAAAATATAAGCTTTTGCCCAGATGATGACTGGGGTAACCTTCTAATTCTAACATTCTATGGCATGATATTGCCATCTTGTGGCTTTTTCAGAAATCTGAGTAAGGTAGTCCATGTTAATATGTCTATAACATGAAATGGGACCTAGGAAAATTGGCTTTTAGTCCACAGCAATCTCTCACATGTAAAACAATAACATATGAGAGAGAAAGAGAGAGAGAGACACACACACACACACACACACACACACACACACACACACACACACATGAGTAGTATAATGGAAAGAGTACTGGGCCCAGAGTAAGGTAACCAAGTATGGGCTGTAGTACTTCCATTTAAATATTGGTGTAATCTTGGGCAAATCACCATCAACAATATTAAAAATGAGCATATGTAGAATGGAATTCCAAAAAAATCCTTTTTGAATATGATGGCATTAATTACCATTAATTAAAAGACTAAATGAAGTAATTTTTAACAAAAGTACCAAAACAGAGTAATTTTTAAAAACTTATTTGCTATGGCCATCATGAATGAACACATTCTCCTACATTATCTGACAGAGTTCAAAAATACTTCCAGCCTGAATAAAAGGGAACGTGCATGCTGTGTCTTTTCAACACAGAAAAGACCACAGGAGGAGAGGAAATGCTAACACCAGCATGGCAAAAGTGGCTTGAGAAAACTATTAAAGACCTGTAGAAAGATATAAAAATATTCAATATCTAGTTAAATGCATAGCAGAAAACCTGAATATCATGTAATTGATTAAAAACAATAAAAAAGAAACGTGCATAATGGAATCCATATAACAAAAGCATAACAGAAATTCTTGATGCCCTTAATCAGCAATTAAAAGCAAAAGCCAAAAAGTTAACACAATACAAGGAGTCAAAGAAGTGCAAGGAATAAAATAAACATTCAACATCAATCACAAAGTTCACTACAGAGGCCTGAGAAGCAAAGAAACTAAAGGAGGAAAAATATGGAAAATTTCTGGTTATTTATATGACTGCAAGAAGTCTAACACAATGAAAAAACAAGGTGGATCATACATGAAATAGAAAGCTTGAATACCATTAATATAATGAACAATAAAATGGATATATCCAGGGAAGTGATTGAAATGCTAGCATCTCTGGAAAACTGAGAAGCTATAGTTCTGGATAAGATTCATAATTATTAATTCAAACACTTTCAGCTGCATTTTAATTACTAGTAATGAACTCTAATGCAGGTCTCACTCCACCTTTTTTTTTAACAGCAGTTATAATTTGTTTTTAGTTTTCAACATTCATTTCCACAAGATTTTGAGTTACAAATTTTCTCCCCACCTCTCCTCTACTCCTCACCCCAAAATGGCAAGCACACTGAATACCCCTTCCTCCAATGTCCTCTCTTCTTTCCTCCCCCAAATTCTGCCTTACTTTCTTGTAGGGCAAGATGAATTTCTATACCCCATTGCCTTTACATCTTATTTCCCAACTGGATGTAAAAGACAATTTTTTAACATTTGTTTTTAAAACTTTGAGTTACAGATTCTCTCCCTTCTTCCCTCCTCACCCACCCCCACTGAGAAGACAAACAATATAGGTTATACATGTGTAGTTATGCAAAACATTTCCATAGTAGTCATATTGTGAAAGACTAATTATATTTCCTTCCATTCTATCCCACCCCCCCATTTATTCTATTTTCTCCTTTGACGCTGTTCCTTTTCAAAAGTGTTTGCTTCTAACTACCCTCTCCCCTAATCTGCCCTCCCTTCTATCATCCCCCCTCTTATGCCCTTCCCCTTTTACTTTCCTGTAGGATAAGATACCCAATTGAGTGTGAATGTTATTCTCTCCTTAAGCCAAATCCAATGAGAGTAAGATTGACTTATTCTCTTTCACGTTCCTGCTCTTCCCATCCATTGTAACAGCCTCCTCCTGCCTCCTTTATGTGAGATAATCCACTCCATTCTATCTCTCCCCCTTTCCTTCTCCCAATATATTCCTCTCACCTCTTAATTTTATTTTTTAGATATCATCCCTTCACATTCAACTCACCCTATATGCCTTCTGTCTATGCATACATGTACACACATACATACATATATATATAGACACATACACTTACCTATATACACACAGACACATACACACATATATTCCCTTCAACTATCCTCATACTGAGAAGTCTTATAAGTTACAAATCCTTTTCATGCTTCTCTTGCTTTTTGTATTTGAAAGTCAAATTTTCTGTTCATCTCTGATCTTTTCATCAAGAAAGTCCTCTATTTCATCGGATGTCCATATTTTCCCCTGAAATACTATACTCAGTTTTGCTGGGTAGGTGATTCTTGGTTCTAATCCTAGCTATTTTGACCTCCAGAATATCATATTCCAAGTCCTTCAATCTCTTAATGTAGAAGCTGCTAGATCTTGTGTTATTTTATTGTGTTTCCATAATACTCAAATTGTTTCCTCCTAACTGCTTAATAATATTTTCTCCTTGGGGAACCTCTGGAATTTGGCTACAATATTTTTAGGAGCTTTATTTTGGAGATCTTTTTAAGAGGTGATCGGTGAATTCTTTCAATTTCTATTTTGCCCTCTGGTTCTAGAATATCAGGCAAGTTTTCCTTAAGAATTTCTTGAAGGATGATTTCTAGACTCTTTTTTTTTATCATGGCTTTCAGGTAGTCCAATAATTTTAAAATTATCTCTCCTGGATCTATTTTCCAGGTCAGTGGTTTTTCCATTGAGATATTTCATACTGCCTTCTATTTTTTCATTTGTTTGGATCTGTTTTATAATATCTTGATTTCTCATAAAGTCATTAGCTTCCATTTGCTCCAATTTAATTTTGAAGGAATTATTTTCTTCAGTGAGCTTCTGAAATTCCTTTTCCATCTGGTCAATTATACTTTTTAAGGCATTCTTCTTTACAATGACTTTTTTGACCTCTTTTGCCATTTGAGTTAAGACTATTTTTTAAGGTGTTATTTTCTTCAGTATTTTTTTGGGTCTCCTTTAACAGGCTGCTGACTCATTTTTCATGATTTTCTAGAAAAATT
>CM053583.1:306399647-306438960 GCA_028627135.1 Pseudochirops cupreus
CATGATAGCACTCCTTCCCTCAGGACTGCCACCCAAGACTGTGACCCAGATCAATGCAGGGCAAAGCAAGAGAATCCTGCCTCAGTGCCAGCAAAAAGATTCCAGCAATTGCCCTCTGATTAGCCATTTGGTCCCTCCACAATTCGTGGAGCTGGAGCTCCAGAAGCAGCTGCGGAAGCAGCTGAAGCCACTGCCACCTCTGCCTCCAGGGCCAGACCCACTCTCACCCAGTTCTAACAGAGTTCCCCCACTGACCTTTTACTTTCTCTTTGGCGTTTATGGGTTGAAAAATCTGGAAACCACCACGGCTGCCAGTGGTTCACTCTCCTAAAGACTGTGTTGCTGATCTGGACCGGTGCAGCCTATGTAGGAATGCGCTCTGCTGCCAGGCCAGTCTGATAGACCCCTTCCTGTCAGCCTGCCAGGCTGCCTTCAGCAGGAGATTTGTTTCTCTCTGTCACTTTGTGGGTTCTAGAGCCCTAAAATTTGTTTGGAGTCATTTTTTACAAGTATTGGAGGTGGTTGGAGCGGGAGTTGAAGCAAGTTCCTACTTTCACTCTGTCATCTTGGCTCCGCCCCCTGACTTCACCTTCCTTAACAACAGGAACCACATTACTCTTTCTAAAAAATGGGAACACCAATGACACCTCCAAAGAATGATGTGCTTATGTACTTTCATAACTTTTATTGCTGTGTCATGACTTCTATCACTAAAAACAAATATATAAACACTTGAAAAAATTATATATTGGCTAAGGAGCAAAAAAAACCCAGAAGTATGAAAAACAGCTGAAGAGGAAAGTTTGAAAGAGGAGTAAATTTAGGGGGAAAGATGAGTTCAATTTTGGATGTGCTGAATTTGAGACATCCCTATAGCGGTTCTCAACCTGTGGGTCACAACCCCTTTGGGGTCAAACGACCCTTTCAGAGGGGTCACAGGGGTTGTCTAAGACCATCAGAAAACACGTATTTCAGATAGTCTTAGGAACCTCCTCTATATGTCTCCAGGTGGGTCCACTCACATGAAGGCACGCCGACATACGAGTATTAAAGGGTCCTGGCATTAGGAAGGTTGAGAACCACTGCTTAGAATCACCAACAGGCCACTGGTGATGCAGAACTGAAGCTCAGGGAAGACAGAGTAAGGTGTTATACAGATTTATGAGTCACCTGCATAGAAATAATAACTAAACCTATAGTAAGTTAACAAGAGAGAAAAGTAATACCAATAATAACAACTACATAGCACTTTAAGATTTACAAAGCACTTTTACATGTCTCATTTGATTCTCACAACAAGGCTGTGATATAGTTGTCATTAACATCCCTATTTTATATATGAGGAAACTAAGCCTGAATGACATTAACTGACTTTCCCAGGGCAACACACCTAGTACGTGTCTGAGGAAGGATCTGAGTCTTCCTGACTCCAGTGCTCCCTCCACTGAGCCTAATGTTCAATAATAAAGAAGAGTTTGAAAATTTTTAAGCAAGAATCTAAATCTGAAGAGATTATTTGCATCTCGAACACCCAGAACAACAGAAATGCTAGGGGAGTTGATAGATGGAACAGAGTAACAACAGAAAGAGCAGTAAGAGACTTCTAACTAAGTTAGAAGGAGACAGGGATAAACGTGAAAATCTGAGGGAGGCATCAGTGAAGCATTATCGACAGGTGATTATCGACATTATCGACACCCTGCATACAGGTGAAAGCTTCTTTTGTGGGACTACATTACAATAAGAAAGGTAAGGGAGGGTATAGGAAGGAAGGGTAGGGGGAAGACTGAGAGGAGTGAGTTAAGTGTCAGTCAAATTCCAGGCTCAACAGCAAAGTTGTGACCTCAGAAAAAGAAGAGCCTACAGGGGAGTAGGTGAAAAGGAAGAAGGAAAGATTAAAAAGGAGAGTAAAGGTAGAAGGCTTTACTTTTGAGATGGGAGGGGGTTCCCCTAAGGAATATAACTATGTGAAGGGAAATGAAGACTTTACCCTAGATAAGACCTAGGGGTTGGTTTTAGAATCTGAAAAAGTGTATTTGTCTTGGAAGGGAATTGGAACCACTGCGGGGCAGTTGGCACCTTGGAAGAATAGATCATGAACCCAAAGAGGAGATTTCTATGCAAATGTAGACAAAATAAAAGAGGTCAAAGAGAGGGTACAGATAAGTGGAGGTAGGAGCCTGACTATAGCGCAATATCCTCTCAGTCACTTGCACTAACTGTCATTATTTGAAGAGTGAGGCACAATAGAAAAGGGGAATCCACAAGGTAAACCCTACAGGGCAAAGATAGAAATTACCTAGAGGGCAGAGCCTAGAATGAATATCTCGGGAGCTTAGATTTTATGAGGACTCTAGAGAATGGAGAAAGACCAGATAATTATAGGGGCCAAAAGTCACACAATGAAGGTCTAGAGTAAACAGAAAGAAAAAAATGGATAATGAAGAAAGTGAAAGCTATCCTTTTTCAAAAGGGGCACAAAAAATGAAATTTTAAGAAACCTAATAAACAGGACTAGCCAAAAGGTAGGAGAAGAAGAAGGAGAAATCTACCTGACTCAGAAGAAAAATGAAGGGATACAAAGATATACAAATATGGATAGTGGAAGACACAATGGATAGAGTGCCAGGCCTGGAGTCAGGAAGATTCATCTACCTGAATTCAAATCTGGCCTCAGACACTTATTAGCTGTGTGACCCTGGGCAAGTCACTTAATTCTATTTTTCTCAGTTTCCTCATGCATAAAATAAACTGGAAAAGGAAATGGCAAACCACTCCAGTATCTTGACAAGAAAACAGCAAATGAGGTCACAAAGAGTCAGACATCACTAAAAATGACTCAACAATAACAAAAAAAAACATATAATCAAATAAAAACTGGAGATAGGAACTAATAAAGAAAACTCTAAAAGGAAAGGAGTAAGAATTAAAAAAAGAGAATCAGGGCTAAGGAAAAACAGCCAGTGAGAACAGGTCCACTTAAAAAAAAAAGGATTAAAGTAGACAACTGAAGGACCATAATAACTGTGTTTATAACAAAAGAGGGAGGGAAACTAAAATTTGAAGAAAAAAAAACAACTTTAGAGGCAGATGGAAGAACACACAAACCTAACTCTTATAACACTAAATTGAATGAATTAAACAATACAATAAGAGATGAAAAGGAGTGACAAGATTAGACAAGAAAACAAAACCTACAATCTGTTGCTTAGAAATAAACACATTTAAAAAATGAAGGCATACACAAACTAAAACTGGAAGAATAGAAAAAAATTTACTATGCATTAAGTGAAAGAAAGTAAGCTGAAATCATCCCCATACTATCAGAGAAAGCAAAAACAAATATTCAAAAACTAAAAAGGAATAACAAGGAAATTATATTATGCTGAAACGAATCACGAAAAATAAACCAATATCAGGAATAAACTTAGATGCCCCAAATGCCTTAGCTTCCAAATTAATAAATTCATCTGAGCCTCAAGAAGACACAGACAGTATTACAATAATTATAAGAAACTATCCCTCGTTCAGTGCTGGGTAAATCTAACAGAGACGGAAAAAAAGGAAAATATGGAACTGAACAAATTTCAGGAGGATCTAGAGTTAAAAGACTTGTGGCCTCTTCTAAACGAGACAGCACAAGAACATACATATTTCTCTGCACCACATGGAACTTTTACAAAAACTGACTATGTACTAGGGAACAGAGATTTTGCAAGCAAATGTAAAAACGCAGAAATGATCAATACATTCTTTACAGATCACAATGCATCAAGAATAGAAATTGATTCAGAGATCATGAACAAAATACACAGACCCAAATGGAGACTTAACAATACAATCTTAAATAATGAGCAGGCTAAAGAACAAAACAGAGAAAGAATTAATAACTATGGAAAAAATTATAATGATGAAGCACGCCACAATTTCTGGGGTGTAGCTAAAGCAGTCCTCAGGGATAAAATCATATCCTCATAATTGTACATTAACAAAATAGAAAAAGAAAAGATTAATGAACTGAGTATGCATATAAAAGTAGAGATTCAATAAGCCTAAAATACGTGCAAAAGAGGAGATATTAAAAATTTGAAGAGTAACAGGTAAAATGGAAACAAAAAACTCCACAGAAATGATAAATAAAACTAAAAGCTATTTTTTAAAAAAGACTAATAAAACTGATAAAGTCTTTACTAATCTGCTTAAAAAAGAAGTACGCAGAAAATCAAATCAATAAAATAGCAAATAAGCAAGGGGAAATTATAGCAAAATCAGAAGAAATAAAACAAATAATTAGAACATATTATGTACAGTTGATATGCTAACAAAATTGAGAACATTAAAGACACAGAAGAATATTTTCAAAAATATATAATACCCGAACTATCAGAAAACCAGACAGATCTTAAATAACCCATCTCAGAAAAAAGAAATAGATCTAGTTATAAAGGTACTATCATAGGAAAATAAAAAACAACAACTCTAGATCTGCTGGATTTAAAGGAGAATTCTATCAGACTTTTAAAGAACAGTTAGTACCACATACTTCAAAAATTAAGAACCCTACCAGAATCTTTTTATGAGACAAATATAGTCTTTACACATAAACCAGGGAAAGATAAAACATAAATAGAAAATTATAGGCCAATATCATTAATAAACATTGGCTCAAAAATTTTAAACAAAATTCTAGCAGATTACAGTGATTTATCTAAGAAATCATTCATCACGACCAAGTGGAATTTATACCAAGGTTGTAAGAAGCAATAATACAAAGGGAAATCTCATTCCAAATAACTACAAAATACATAAAATATCTGGGGATCAACCTTCTAAAGCATACAAAAGACTCACATAGATCCAATCACAAAGTACTCTTTAAAGAATTAAAAAAACAACCCAAATAGCTGGAAGAATATTCAGTGCTCATGGCTAGGCCATTCCAATACAACAAAAATGATAAGACTACCAAAATTAATTTACACTTTTTTTTTTGCTTTTTGGAGGGGGGAAAGCAGGGCAATTGGGGTTAAGTGACTTGCCCAAGGTCACACAGCTCCTAAGTGTTAAGTGTCTGAGGCCGGATTTGAACTCAGGTCCTCCTGACTCCAGGGCTGATGTTCTATTCACTGTGCCACCTAGCCACCCCCTAATTTACACTTTTAAGGCTACACAGGATTGCAGGCTGGACCTGCCTGAAACTGTTACAATGTCCACCATTGTAGAAAAGATAGGAGTGAGTACACTCCTTCATGTTCTGGTACCACAAAAAGACTAGTTTTATCAGAACAAATCAGAATATCCTTACTCCATCTGCTGGAAATACTTCAGCACAGATAGCACTGACAACAAATGGGCAAACCATGAGCATGGATGAAGTGGATTGAAGATGTAAACACATACATTATGCACCAATGCTATATCATAAAAAACCAAACTGCACCAGTTATAGGTTGGATCCTAATATTGCTTTCTGTCAACAGTATTCTCAGTTCCAAGTCACATAACATGCTGCTGACCAGCATAAGACAAGCATTAAGAAAGAATACCATCCCGAAGCCTAGATCAAACCAAAGAAAAGATGAAATTGAGGACCTACTAAAATCTAAAGAGAGAAAACTTGAAGACCCTAAAGGCATTGAAAACTTTCACTTAATGAAAATTCTAGAAATTCTACCTAATAATGAAAAAAGATGACAAAAAAAAATCCCACTAAAGTCTCAAATTGTTTTGAAAGGGAAATGGCCATACTTAAATTTAAAAAGCTTTTTCTGAATGGAAAGCATGAATCCAACTATTAGACTAATTTATACTAAAACTGTAATTCAAAAAAGCTAGCATTTATTATAATCATCAAGCATTCTCCTGCAGAATTTGACACAAAGCATAAAAATATTTCAGGACCTGCACACAGCAACAGATTTACCAGTTGTTGCCACAGTAAAAACCACAGAAGGGAAAGATGGAGGTAACAAACTACAGATCTAAGGACAGGCATCAAACACCATGGCAGATAAAGCACTTTGAGAAGTTATCGAAGATCTACAGAAAGGCAATGGAAGATTCTATCAATAGCTAGCTGATAGTCACAAAAAACCTAAACTCCATGTGGCCAAATTCAAAGCAACATGAAGAAAGTAAACTGGAATACATTAGGTTATCAGAAATTCTGTTTTCATTTAATCAGTCATTGAAAATCAAAGTCAAAAGGTTGGGGCAACATAAGCAGTCAAAGCAGCATAAAGAATGAAATAAACATTTCAACATTAATGAAAAACTACCCCAGAGGTTTGAAAAGCAATAAAATGAAAGGCAACACAGAACACCCTCCCCCACTTAAGAAGAAGGATGTGGAAAATTTCTGGTCATCTATATAATTGAAGAACCCAATGCAATAAAAATTCAAGTTGACTCAAGAAAGAGAAAGCTTGTACAATATTACTACAATGAATGACAAAACAGTCACATTAAGAGAGGGACCTCCCTTGATGAAACTCTAATCTCATGGCAAAATTGGAAATCATCCATATCGATAAGTTTTGGCTCAAACACTTTGCAATGGTGTCTGAATTACTAGCAATGTCTCTTTACCAGCTTCCTTCCTTTCAGATGTATACCCGATCCCATTTTTCTTAACAGAAGGAATTATATATTATTACCTATTCCCAAAGGATGAGAATACCAGTAATCTCTTGAAATATAGGTGATTTATGCACTTTATACAAAACATTTAGTTTGTAGCTTGAGAAAATAATCTATAGGTACCCAAAAGAAAATAATACTTTGTCTAAGGCACAAAAAAAGAATGCCAAACTGCAGTTGGGAGATCCATCCTGCCCTACCAAAAAGTGACATAGGAGAGAATAGACTGGGGGAGGGGGGAAACACTGGGATGGCTGTTTTGGGGTGGTGGGTGGGAGAAAGACGGGGAGAAAATATGTAACTCAAAAAAAATTTAATAAAATAAATTTATAAAAAAAAAAGTATGCCAAATAGTCCCAGGGGTGTGAAAAGCAACTTATTGATTTGGTAATTAATGAATAAGCTGAGACAAAGTCCCATAACATATGGAATATAACCTAACACAGTAGAAGTAAAGGTTATTAAACACGTACCTACTACTAGAGTCTTTAAAATGTATTGCCTGTGAAATTATTAAGATCAAAGAGTAGAATTAAAAGGTCCCAATGCCTTGAACTCAAACATATGTCAACAATGAGTCATGGGGATTTGTTTGTGAAAGGGAGGGTCTTATGACAGCAATTCAGGACTGGTCATTACAACTAGAAATTATAAAAGGAGCTCATTATTCATAATGAGCTCAGGCTTAGTGATCAAAATACATTATTCAAGGAAGCAGTAAAAAAAAAAATCACACAACAGGTCAGCGTAGGCTATAAAAAGTTAGCACCTACTGAGTACTTAGTAAAGACATGACCAGGGGACTAGAATTAGACATTAAAAGCTTTCTTTTTTTCATAGACTGACAAATGACAAGTCCTTAAACTATCCAAAGAGACCAAAATATTCTTGAGAACTTGAACAATAAATTGCGCTACAATATAACCATAATTAAAATCCAAACTGCTGCCCAAAAAGAAATGAAAGATTTATATTAACTAATTCAGAGTGAAGTAAGCAAAAACAAAAGAATAATGTATACTATATCAATATTTTTTAAATGGACAATTTGGAAGAATTTTATAAACTAAAGATGAATAAAATGGATAGAACCAGGAGAACAATTTACATAATGGTAACACTGTAAAAACTTGGAAAACACAAAATTATGATCAATATAATGACCATTCATGATTCCAGAGGACCAATGACGAAAGATGTTATCATTACAGAGAGGCAATGAATTTAGGATACAGAAAAAGATATTCACAAATAATAAAATGACAGCCAGTCCTTAGGATTTGTGGATTTCAGTTATGAATATATGATATTAATATTCACTCCCCCAAGCACCGTATATATTTAGGATGACGAGATAAACTAGATTACATTTTACTTAAAAGAAAGACTTCTTTTATGAAAGAAAAATAGTAATAGAATTGGAATTGGCAAAGAAAACTAAGAGTCCAATGAGAGCAAGAACTGTCCCTAAAACACCCCTGACCAGTGATTTATTTCTTGGTTTCTATTCAAAGATTCCTAGAGACAAAAAGCTCATTTCACTTTTAGACAATTCCAATCATCAAGAAATTTTTCTTTACATCCAAAATCTGCTTCACTGCAACTTCCATAGATTGTATCTTGTTCCGCCTTCTAAAGACAAGCAAAATAAGTTTATTTCATCCTTCCATGGGACAACCCTTCAAAGATCTGAATTCACCTGTTCTTTCCTTGGCTTCCCCAAACTTTCTCACTCTTAATTTAAGCCAAACAAACATTCCCAGATATTTTAACCCATCCCTATATAACAAAATTTTAATTCTTCTCAACATCCTGCTTTATCCTCCTCATCAAACCACTCAATAGGAAAAGGATTTTCTGAAATATCCCTGTGGTCAGGCTCATTTGTGATATTTCTGTATAGGAAATTATTTGTCAAAAGCAACTATCATGTAAAAGTAAAATTCAATGCAATCGGGTAGGGGGTGGAAATACTCTCTCCCATCAAATTTTTAAAAATTACTATTTCAACACAGAATTATTTGAAAAAACACATAAACATTTCAAGTTAATTTTTTATTTCTGTGAATAGCTGGAAAAGCCTCAAATGGATACTTACGATAAATCTTTGAAGTCCGGAAAGACATACATGTGCCTAAAGCTGTCAATGGCTATTACAGGGCAATCTGCTGGCGTTTTCTGTATATGCAGAAGTGGGTGTCTAAATTTATCACAATCAGCATGTAAAAAGTTTATTGTACCTTAAAAAGAAATAGTATTTGGAGATTAGAATTATTTGATTTCATATTCCTAAAATGTTAACAATAACATGCTAGTTCAAATACAAGCCACCTGTCTAAAATTAGAACTCTTTCAAAGAAAAAACTGAGGTATACTATGAAGAACAATTACACAAAATTAGTCAAAACCATATATGTACACAGAGTGAAAACTGGGTTCTAAGAGGGGGGACTGTGTGGGGTCCAGAGGGTTGGTCAGAAGCTGCCCTAGAGTCTTACAATAGAAATGGCAAACAGGCACTCTCAACAATTTCACAGGCACATTTGAAAGATTGAGGGAAAAGTTACTGAAGTCATTGGGTATCAGAGACTCTCATCAAAGATATCAAGTAAAACATGATGTAACAGGCTATATTCAATTTTTGTATAAGTCAGATTTGGGGGAAACCGTGTGGTGTAATAGATAGCACATTGGACTCTGATTAGGAAGACTTGATTTTGAATCCTGCCTCAAATACTTATATGCTTATGCAACCCTGGGCAGATCAGTTAACCACTTACCACTTCAATTTCTTCATTATTAAAACACAGGAATAGTAATGACACCTACCTACCAGACTTGAGATGATATATGTAAAATGTTTTGCAAACTTTCAAGCATTAAATAAAAGTTGGCTGTTGTTATATATTTGGACCAACACAATTTGAAAAAAACTGACATTGAAATATATAAAATCAATATATTTAAGTTATTTAAAGTAATCTAGGAATTATAAAAACCAAAAATTGGAACTGTTTCCCAATGTACCACTTGAAGCAGTAAATATTTTACTTAGAGATTTTTAAGAGTGAAATTTATATTTTATCAAAATTACACCATGCCTTAAGAGATTATAATTTGAAGTTCATGTCCAATTTTCTGACAATCTACTCTGTAGATTACCTAACTGTCCTAAGGAAAGAGTCCCAATGTCATAGACCAGCCAATGATACCATGACCAACTTTCTCTTATCTACATGGGGGCCATCATCATCCAATCAGAAATTTTTCCTAGTCTACTCCACTTGATAGTCAATTCAACTCAACTTATTAGGAAACTACTATGCATATAGCATCGTGTCATGTTCTTAGCTCACTTTGTCTCTATATTTTTCGAACTACAGACTTCCTGATACTCTGAGAGACCCACAACAACTTGACAACCTCTTTTTGTGTAAAAATATATTCTATTTGCTGACCAGACATTCTTAACTATATGACTGGGTAACATTAGTGAAAAATAAGGAACCGAAAAAAGGTCATTTAAGAGCTAGAGGAAAAGTGTCTAAATTTATCACTTACCTTCCTAAGTTTCCTGCTTCTCTCAGCTATGACACACTAATGACTGGAAGCTAGAATCAAAGTAATCCGTGTAATGGATAGATCTAATCATGGCACTCCCATGCTTAATATTCTTCAGAGGGTCTAAGACCCCTTACCTACTATATTAATACAAACTTATTAGCCTGGCATTCAGAGCCCTACACAATCTGTCTCCAAATTATTTTACCAGCTTTGTATCAGTAGGAGGGAATAACACTTATCCCTTCACATATTCTATGCTCCCTCCAAACTAGACTATACAACATTCTGAATCTCCTTTAGCCTTTACTGCCTTCTTCCTTTGGTGAAGGATGTTCTCCCATGGCTGGAACTGAATCTCACCCCTAACTTGTAACAACCTTACTCTCAAGTTTCACCTTTTTCATAATTCCCCCTGCCACAACTGATTCTTCTCTTCTTCGACTTTCTCAAACCATTTCCATTCCAGCCCTCCTCTTCACTTCATTTTGTAACCTGTATAATGGTTGTGTACATCTTCTCCCTTAAAGGAAAAGGCTATATTGTTTTTCATCTTTGTATGCCCAGTACATAGTACAAAGCCTTTCACATAATACTTAAATAAGTTTGTTGAACTGACTTGCCAAGAGAATCATTGCTTTCTATTTCCTCTGTTAATATCCCCCTCTACTTTCATTCTAAATTATGATTTGGTTACATCTCTAAAATTACTCACTAGATTTTCACTTTTAGGTTCCATACTAAACATCTTTAAGCATACATGAAAAGAATAGCAAAGATAAAAGAACAAATCTACCTTTTTCACTTATTAACTGCCGAGCTACTTCATTCTGGAATACATCTAAACTCACTGTATCCTCTTTCATGTGGAAAAGTATGAGAAAAGGCAGTCCTTCTTCTGTCAATTCCTGTATAGAGAAGGTATTAAATGAGAATTGTTATACCTTTTCATTTAGTTCTAGTTATATTCTAGAATATAGCAGAATATAACAATTTTTTTTAAAAACCAACAAAAAGAGCATGCAACAATAAAAAAAAAATCCCATGGGAAAAATCTAAATCTAAATATTGATAGCACTGCTCTTAAAGCAAGAATGGCCAAAGTATAAGCAAAGCAAGTCTGTTTCATCTCTGACTTCTAAGAATTGTAACAATGACAGACTAAGTCAGAATCATGGTCCATTTAGCCCAACATTCTTTGTAGATAGCACCAAGAGATATTCTGTAAGGTACTGTTGTTGTCTTGGATAGCTACAACAAAAGGTTAGGGACTTACCCCCAAACATTCTTAACTTCATTATCGGTAAATTATTTTTGAATCTATTTTCACCCAAGATACTTCTTTCTCTAGTCTCATATTTTGATATTTGTTGAACATAAATCAGGATGGCAAGAGCATTGAGGCTAGAAGACTTAAATTTTGCCAAAGACTAGTTGAGTAATTTTGGACATATTATTCAACTTTTCTGGGCTGTTTCCCTATCTCTAAGGCGAAAAGGATTAGATTAAAAGATCTCTGATGTCCTTTTCAAGAAAAAAAAGGTATGATTTTATGTTTATCCTGTCCATACCCTTCATACTTCTTTAGACTGCAATCATATCTCTTGTCAGTTTTCGTCTTTTATTGATTTTTAAAATGACTTAGTAATCTTGAAAGACCAGTCGGCATTAGAAGGTTTTATTTTGTGTTTTGGTGTCTAGAAAGTTATGGACTCCATTTAAAAGGAGGTGTGTATATTACTGGGGGAAAATTGCTTATTTCAGACAGCTGTACCTTAAGCGCCTCTATGTACCCATCAATATAGAGGTTATAAAGCAGTATAAAATATGGTCCTTGTCTTTAAGGAGTTTATAATGTAGTTAAGGATGCTTGTCCTTAAGGAGTTGATAATCTAGTTAGGGATGCAATACTAATTAATAAAACAAATAAAATAAAACAAAGTGACAAGCTATGTTGTAACTGAGTATTAATACACTGGAGTTCAGGAAAAAGTGAGATTAGTATATTCTAGAGCAGTGTTTCTCAACCTTCCTAATGCTGCAACCCTTTAATACAGGTCCTCATGTTGTGGTGACCCCCAACCATAAAATTATTTTTGCTGCTACTTCATAACTGTAATTTTGCTACTGTTATGAATCGTAATATAAATATCTGATATGCAGGATATATTTTCATTGTTACAAATTGAATATAAACCCAGAGGTTGAAAACCGCTGTTCTAGAGTATTTAGCCAAGGTCTTGTTACAGCAGAAAGTAAGCTGAGCTGGGGCTTAAAAGATGAATATGATGTAAACAAGGGAGGAGAAAAAGAAAGGAGGAAGGTTTTCCAGGTGGATGGGGATAAAAACAACAAGCAGAAAGGCATGGGCATAAAGAGCTGTTTAGAAATAGTCATAAATACACAATCCAGGGTTCTTTCCATAATTTTTGAGAGCTGTCTAAAGCAAAGAGTAGTTAAATGACTTATTCAGGGTCACACAGCTAATAAATGCCAGAATTGAGATTTGAACCCATATTTTCCTGACTCCAAATTCAGCACACTTTTATCTACTTCTCTTTCCCCTCTCTGCTCCAATTTAAATAGCTTGTTTTAAATAGGACAGCTCAATCTAACATCATACTTTGGCAAATGAAAATTTTAATGGAAATAGAAAACATTTCACAGTACTAGGACTCTACTTCAGGTTACTGATGCTCATGACAATAAAGAATAACAAAATAACAGTATGAACAATGGAGATGTAAAGGAGATATGAAGGGTGTATGTGGGAACACCTTGATTGCTTTTTCATGTAGACCTTATATTGTGGTTGTTTTCTATATTGATTTTTACTCTGCTTTCTATACCCTGACATTGGGTAGAATTGGGTAGAAAGAACCGACATGTGAAAATTTTTTAGCATGGAAAAACTTTAGAAAGCAAAGAGATATGAAAAAGCTTTGTAAAATGTGTCATTTTACAAAGAAAGATTACTAGGTTTAAAATATTTTGCATGAACAAAATTAATGCACTTAGAATAAGAAAAGAAACTGCTGAATGAAAAAACTATCTTCACAACAAATACCTCTGAAAAAAAGTTTGACATAATGAAGACAAATTACCCTAAAAGACAAGTGGTAAAAAACATGAACACTTTTCAAAAGAAATAGAAATTACCATTTACAGATATATATGAAAATACAGAAATGATATGAAAGAATATACCAAATCACTAAGAGAAATGCAAATTAAAAAAACTCCAGAGTGTCATCTCCTACCCAGGCAAAGGTGACAGAAGCTCACACTGACAAATACCGTCAGGAGTCTGGGGAGACAAGTGCCCTCGTGCATGGCTGGTGGAGCTATGAATATGTCCAACCACTCTGGAAAATAACTGGGCAATGTCCTGAAATATTCTAAAAGTTACTGAACTACAGACACACCTTGATCCCGTTACAAACACTGAGTATATACCTGCTGTTGGAGGGAGCAGAGGCCGAAGACAGACCGAAATGTCTAAGAGATGTGAAAGTACTTACAGAACCACTTTCTATAGTAACAAAGAACCGAGTGAACAAACTGTGGAGGATGAATGCAAGAATATTACTCCATTGCTTTAAGAACAAGGAATATGAAAAAATTAGAAAAAACTGAAGTCATATTTACTGAAGTAGAGGGAAGTAAGCAGAATCAGGTGCCCAGACACAATGTCCTCAATAACAAAACAGAAAACAACATTTTGAGTCATCAGAACACTCATCAATGCAGTCACAAATCTTGACTTCAGAAGAATAATGAAGAACAAAACTTCCTTTCCTCTTGTCAGAGAGGTAGTAGCATACACATGCAGAATAACATACACATTTTCAGACATAGTTAAAACGATTCTTTGTTTTGCCCAATTTTATTTCCTCCTTACAAGGAGAAGTTATAGAGAAGTTGCCAATGAGTGACTAAAGAGCATTAGTACAACTTTTCTCCTTTTATCTTTCTTTTGAAGAAAGATTCTTGCCAGGAAAGGAAAGAGCTGCGGTTCAAATTTTTGTCAATTGCATTCCATATTTAGGAGGTCTAAGACATTTTGAAAAATGCCACTGCATTTTACAAAAATCACAGCAGATTCAACATAACTTGAAATGTTTGTGACACAGTAATAGCAACACTGTGCAATGAT
The DNA here is from genome assembly GCA_028627135.1 of Pseudochirops cupreus. NCBI lineage: Eukaryota > Metazoa > Chordata > Mammalia > Diprotodontia > Pseudocheiridae > Pseudochirops > Pseudochirops cupreus. The sequence goes on from CM053583.1 coordinate 306,414,004, forward strand.
CAGCTTTGATAGACTTGGCTCTTCTCAGCAACAAAATGAAGTAAGACAATTCCAAAGACTCATGATGGAAAATGCTATCCACATCCAGAGAAAGAACTATGGAGTCTGAATGCAGAGCAAATCATACTATTTTCCCTTTGTTGTTTTAGTTGTTGTTGTTCTCTTTCTCATGGTTTTTGCTTTTTGTTCTGATTGTTCTTTCACAACATGACTAAAGTGGAAAGATGTTTAATATGATTATACATGTATAACCTATATTAGACTTCTTGCTAACTTGGGGAGGAAGGAGAGAGAAAAAAAATTAGAACTCAAAATATTAATCGCAATACACGGAAATTCTTTTTTGTAACACTAGCTTACATAAGGAACAGCTATTATGAGTGATTTGTTTAATTCTGGCAATGAATACTACCTGAACATTGGCAACACCGATATCCTAAAATGAAAACTGCTTATTAGCAAAGTGCCAATCTGGAATTACTTGGGTTTCTGAGTATCTTCTTATTCAAACAGGACCAAGGAATAGTACAAAGAAATAGAGAAATTCAAACCAAAACTTTAAAGCAAAGTTACTACAAACTTAGGATAATGAGACAGTTACTGTGGGAAAAGTATACTGAAAATGCTCCATGTCAACAGAACAAAAATTAAATATCTTCATTTTCACATATTGAAATGCAAATTTAGAATTTAAGATTCTACTTAATAGTTTCTGATTAATACTGAAAATGCTGACGTTAAGTGCTGTAAATAGTATACTGCACAAAAAGTCCAGAATACTTGTTCTTCCCTTAAAGGGACCTCATTATCTACTTTTTTATATTCTCTACAAAACTGGAAATACAGTAGATACTTAAAAAATACTGACGATTATAACTTCACTTGTACAGAAATTCTGATAAGCACTGTGCCTCTGAGATACTAAGTATATGTACGGGATACTCATTCAACTCTGTCCAATAGCACTTAAAATAAACTAAAGATTTTTTAAAAATTCTTAATCATACTTTTATAATTTTATCTCTGATGTGAAGGATCTGTCATGGAGAGCAGTTGCTAGAAATAAATCCAAAATCAAGTGTAATCATCTCAAAAATTTTGGGATACATCAAACATATCCAAACCTCCTTCACCTCCCATTACTCCCACATTATTATGTTTTTCTCCCCTTATAGAAGCAGTGGAGACAGAAAAACACTATCTTGACCATTTTACAGATGAGGACATAGTGATGATAGTGACCTACCATTATTTATTCTGCTAACAGCTTATGTGATCTTAAGCAGAGTTGAGAGTACAGAATTTTTAAGTCTTAGCAGGTGTTCTTACTTATATATTAGGAAGAATAATAATAAGGAACTAGCACCTTTATAAGGTGAAATAGCACTGATTGAAGTCAGAGGACTGGGAAAAGATTCTACCTCTGATGTTTATCTGTGTGACCCTCAACAAATCATTTATTTTCACATGGACCAAAACATGGCTGATGGAACTAAAACAATGGTTGCTAAATGTTTATAAATTAGCTTTTGGTATAATCATAATAAAAACACAGCATTTAGATAAAGAAATCACAGAATCTTAAGACACCTAGTCTAATCCATCTCTGAGAAGTGATAATGCAGCTTTTGCTTGTTTGTTGGGGCTGTAGACAAGACTAAAAGGATAAACAAGTCAGGCCTCTGAAATGCTCCATTATAGATAATTATGGTAATTTCAGCAGGAGCTTTCACTTCACTGCTGCTCAAGAACCTTTTCATTAAACTTTAAGTGACCTCTTGTCATAGTCCCCATAGCTCCAAGTTGGAAATAGGTTCCAAATTTCTTTTCTCTTCATAGTACCAATCAATCCATTCACATACTTCATTGAGAATATCAAGGCCATGTCTCAAAAAAAAAATCTCTCAATCTATTGTCTGTACCTTCATTCCCATTTAAGAATCTTTTCAGACCAATGTCTCCTGCTTATGCCCCTTGCAAAGACTTTCATCATAACTTTATACATCATCCTTTCTCACTCATCTTCAGTATTTCTCTTTTAATGACTCCTTTCTTGTCTGACTAGTGAACTGTAAATCCAATAGCATTTAAGTAGAACTCAAGATCCACGAGAGCAAGAACTACTTCACTTCTTCCTCTGTATCTCCACCACCCAGGACAGAGCCTTGCGTATCCTATGCTAGAGCTATTACCTCACTCATGTGGGAATCACATCATTACAAATCATGCTACCTCATCTTGAGGGATACTTTCCATTCTCTCATAATGGAGACTTTTCTTTTATATTATTTTTTTTCCCCAGCAGCAAAATTCCATCATCTCTCCCTCCCACTCAACTTCACCCAACAGAGAAAGAAAAACAAAACCTCGGTTACCAACATGTATACTTAAACAAAACAATTTCTACATTGGCCAGGTCAGTTCAAAAAAATATGCTTCGCTCTGCACTGAGTCCCTCACCTCTATTAGAATTTCGGCAGCATGTTTTCATTATGAGTCTTCTTGAATCACAACCATTATACTGATCAGAGTTTTTAAGACTTTCTAAATTTGTCTTTGTAATATCATCAATATACAAGTTGTTTTACTTTGTTCTACTCACTTCACTTGGTATCAGTCCATACAAGTCTTCCCAGGTTTCTTTGGAAACATTCTCATCATCATTTCTTACAGCAAAATAGTATTCCATCATACTTATATACCATAATTTGGTTAGCCATTACCCAACTGCAACCACAAAAACAAAACTAACAAAAAAAGCCATCACCTTTAATTTTTTTTGTACATCTTCAGTTAGAATTTATTTTATTTAGGACTAGTCCTTTCCTTGATCTATCTTCCCTTTTACTTTCCTTTTCCCCCTTTCCCTCCTATTTCACTGTTAACTGAAATATACTTTCAGTACCCAACTTTGTGCATTCTTTCCTCCTCTCACCATGAGTGCAAAGTTCAAGTGTCACCCAACTCTCCTCCATCCTTTCCTTCTTGTTTTTATAAATTTCTACTTGCATTTACCAATCATGTGAAATAATTTTCCCTTACCTTTCTCTTCCTCCCTTGCCCCTAGTATTTCTCCTCCCTCTAGACTCTTCTTTTAAGATCATCAAAACATAAGAGAACCACTCCCAGGCCTTCTTTCTAATTAGGTTCCCTCTAAGATCCTTGATAATCATAGGGTCCAGAGAAGAGATGCATATCATCTCTCCATATTAGAATGTACATAGTATAGTCTTGCTTAAACTTTTATGATTATACCTTCACATTTACCTTTTGATGTTTCTCTTAACTCCTGTTATTGATCTTCAAAAGTTCTACCCAGCTCTGGTCTTTTTATCAGGAATGCTTGTAAGTCCTGCATTTCATTAAAGATCCATTTTTCTCCTGTAGGATTATATTCAGCTTTAATAGGTAAATTATTCTTGGCTGTAATCCTATAACCACTGCCTTCTAGAACATCATATTCCAAGCACTCTCTGCTTCTTTATACTGAAGGCTTCTATATTTCTGTAATCCTAACTGTGGCTCCTCATGACTTGAATTCTTTCTTTCTGGCTGCCTGCAGTAATTTTTCTTTGTCCTAGAAGCTTTTGGTTTTGACTACATATGTTCCCAGAGGTTTTTACTTTGGAGTTGCTGTCAGGAGATGACCAGTGGACTCTTGTCATTTGAGTTCTAAGAGATCTAGGAAGTTTTCTTTTTTGATTCTTGAAATATGATGTCTAGTCTCTTTTTATTCTTGGGTGTTTTGTTTCTGTTGTGTTTTCTTGTTTGTTTGTTTTTTTTGGGGGGGGGGTTGGTCCTGGATTTTGGGTAATCTAATGATTCTTAAATCATCTCCTCTTGATCTGTTTTCCAGGTCAGCTGTTTCTGCTATGAGATACCTTAAGTTTTCTTTTATTTTTTCAGGTTTTTTTTTTACTTTGTTTTACTACTTCTTTTTGTTATATGGAGTCCTTAATGTCTATCTGGTTCATTCTAGTTTTCAGCAAGCTGTTGCCTGGGTGAGATTTTGTGTTGCTTGAGTGAGCTTTTGTACCTATTGTGACAATTATTAATTCCCTTTCCACTTCTTTCTTCCACAGCTCTTGTTTTTTCCCCTAGTACTCTTATTTAATTTATAAAAATATTTCAAATCTTAAAAAAAAGCAACCTCTTGCTTAATCTCTTTCAAGGAATCGAGTTGAATTTGTGCCCCTTTGAGGCTTTGCTTGTCGATGTTCTGACGTCACTCTCTTCTGTGTTTATACTTGAAGAATTTCTGTCACCATAATATTTTTTTTAATGGTAGGATTCTTTTTTCCTCTTTTTGCCCATTCTTCCAGCCTACTTCCCTGATCTTAGACTTATGGTGTGGTCAAGTTCAGCACACTTCTCTAAGGAATATCTGAACTGGTCCTCCTGCTGCTTTCTTGGGGATGACAAGTGCTATATTTGTTATTCCAGGCTTTCAGAAACAGCTCAAGAAGGAACGTACAAACTTGTGATGCTACCAAAGTAGTCTGACCCAAAGCAAATTCTGATCCCTCTCTGTCCAGTCTTAAAGTTCCTGATTAGGGTCTGGGCCTAAGCAAAATGCGTATGGGCTTGCCACCTCTGAAGTTTCAGAAGACTGCTTCTGGGGGGTGGAGCCAAGATGGCAGAGTAGAGGCAGGAACTTGGTGTGAGCTCCCGCTCCAATCACCTCCAATACCTGTAATAGATGACTCTAAACAAATTTTAGAGCTATAGAACCTACAAAGTGACAGAGAGAAACAAATCCACTGAAAGCAGCCTCACAGCCTGACAGGAAGGGTCTATCGCACTGAGCTGGGAGCCAAGTGCAGTCCCACATGAGCTGTGTGGTCTGAGACCTGGGGCAGCCCCGACCAGTGGCACAGACTGGCCAGAGCAGAGTTCAGGAGAGTGAATCACCAGCAGCTGTGGCAGTTTCCAGACTTCTCAACCCATAAATGCCAAAGAGAAAGTAAAAGGTCAGTGGGGAACTCAGTTGGAACTGGGTGACAGAAGAGCATGGTATGGCCCTTACTCCCAGGGCGAGAGGTGGCTGAGGCACAGCTGCTGCCACGTGGCTACCCTTGGAGCTCCTAGCTGCAGATCATAGGGGACCAAGCAATCATTCAGAGGGTAACTGCTCTTGCTTTGACCTGCTTGGATCTGGATATGGATCACGGTCTTGGGTGGTGGCCCTGGGGTGTGTGACCAGTGTGCCAGAGCTTGGGGTCTTTATAGAGAGGGCACCCTCCTTACAGCTCTGACATCTGTGCAACTCTCAGCGATTTGGGATAGAGCTCTTTCCACTCCAGAAGCAGAGTTCTACTGTGGCAAAGAGCTCAAAAGTCAAGTAATTGCCTGGCAAGATGAGCAAGCAGAAGAAGTGCAATCAGACCACACAATCCTTTTTGGGGGATAAAAAGGATCAAAACATGGAACCAGAAGAAGACAACAAAGTCAAAACTCCTGCATCAAAAGCTTCCAAGAAAAATATGAACTGGTTACAGGCCATGGAGGAGTGCAAGAAGGATTTTGAAAATCAAGTAAGAGAAGTAGAGGAAAAATTGGGAAGAGAAATGAGAATGATGCAAGAAAATCATGAAAAGCGAGTCAACAGCCTGTTAAAGGAAACCCCAAAAAATACTGAAGAAAGTAACACCTTAAAAAACAAACTAACTCAAATGGCAAAAGAGGCCCAAAAAGCCAGTGAGAAGAAGAATGCCTTAAAAAGCCAAATTGCCCAGAAGGAAAAGGAATTTCAAAAACTCACTGAAGAGAATAATTCCTTCAAAAATTAGATTGGAACAAATGGAAGCTAATGACTTTATGAGAAATCAAGATACTATAAAACAGATCCAAACAAATGAAAAAAAAAAACCAGAAGAAGACTGCTTCTGGACTCGGTCACTATTCGTTGGTTGAAAGATATGCTTGTTGAATGCGACCCAACTATAATCTTCACTTTTGTCTGGGGCTTTCCCTCTTGTTATTCTTCTGCAGGTTTCAAACTGGGCTAGAAGGGGTTAAGATTCTTTTCACTTCCAGGGAGCCATTTATCTGCTTTTTGTTTTTTAATTAAATCCTGGCTCAGGATATAGCCCAAGGCCTGTGTGTACACACCCCCGATTCCACTCTTAGAAGACCTGGCATAGTGATTGCTAACTGAATAGCGAGTAACAGAGCTACCAGCTGGCACCTATTTCTCTCCCCACACAAGTTTAGGCCCCTCCATGCCGGACGTTGGACTTCTTCTAGCCTGTGGCATAGCCTTTCTCTACCCTGGCATGCTCTGTGCCTTGGCATAATCCTAGCCAGATTTTATCCTTAGTATCCACATGCTTCTTTATCTCCCTATTCTGACGTGGGCTGAAAAATTACTCTCTGCAATTTTTTTTCTTGGATTTCCCATATAGGACTAGGTCTGGTGCATTTTCTAGATCTGTCTGGAAGAGTTGGTGAAGGAAGAAAGAGAATAGGAAGTAGCACTGCTACTCCAACATCTTGGAGTGTCCTTATAGGTGATTTTTAAAGGCAGCATTGCTATACTTCAACTAATCAATCAAGAAGGTGCTTACTATGTACCAAGCACTAAGAATATAAATAAAATAATGATACAATGAATGTGCATTCTAATGGGAGAAACAGTCACATAAGAAAATATATACAGCATAAATATAAATATAAAGTTAATAAATTCAAATATATACAAAATAGTTAAATCCAAGGTAGTCTGAGAGGAAGCAGCAATTGAGGGAAATCAGAGGGGATTCTTGCTGAAGATGGTGTCTGAGCTGCATCTTAAAGGAGGAGATAAAGTGGAAATATATTAAGAATGAATGACAGGCTTGTGTGAGTACAAAGGAATAAAAGACGGGAGTATTGTCAGTAAGATAAATAGGGAGGGCAAGTAATGTCTAAAAAGGTAAGAATCCTAAAAAGGTGGGGGGTCAGGTTGCATAGAGCTTTAAAAGTTAAACAGAGGCATGTGTATTTTGTTCTAGATGCAATCAGAGCTACTAGAGTTGACTGAGCAATGGAATCAATGGGTCAGATTTGCTCTTCAGGAAAATTGCATTAGCCATAGTAATTTTGACCTATTCAGTTGTGACAGAAGATTGAATTTCAGGACAGATACTAGAACTGGATATGTAGTTCTGGGGGTCCTCTCCATGGAAATGATAATCCATGGATCTGGTTAGTTAATGAGTGACTACAGGAGACAGGAAGAGGGGCCAGGACAGAATCTTGGGGAACAATCACATGCTAGGAAGCATGATATGGCTGATGAGCAGTCAGACAAGTGAACCAGGAAAGAGGAATGTCATGAAAACCAGAAGAGGAAAGAATATAGAGCAGGACATTTGGTCAACAATGTCAAATGCAGCAGATACTCCATGAAGGATGAAACCTGAAAAAAAAAAGACCATCAAATGTGACAATTAAGAGATCATTAATAAGTTGGAGGGAGGAGCTTCAGTTGCATGTTTAAGATGACAGAAGATAGCAAACAGCTCAAGAGCGAGAGGAGAGGAAGTGAAGTTAATGTGAAGATAATTCTTTTCACAGTTTGGCTGAGAAAGGGAGAAGAGAGATATAATATAGTGAGAGGATACATAGGGTTTGTTGAAGGCTTTTTAATGATGGGGGAGAGATGGAGATGTCTGAAGGCTGTAAGGAAGGAACTAGTACACAGGAAATGGCCAGATTCAAGAGAGAGGGAGGATGACTGAGGATGCAATCTGCTGAAGATGATAGGAATAATTGGATTCTCTAATTTGTATCTGAATGCAGGAGGTAGTTAATAAATGTCATTGAGTCAAACTGAACTGCCTACAAATTTTGACCTTCCTGATTCCTAAAAAAAAAAAAAAATTTAAAGTCTTTTATCAAACCTTCTACCCTCCAAGTGATGACCTAAACTCTTTACTATCAATAAAAATGTTATGTTTGATTAGAAAAATTAGTATCCTAAAGAAAAGGACCTATTTGTATAAAAATATTTATAACAGCTCTTTTTGCTGTGGCAAAGAACTGGAAATTGGGGAGGATGCCCATCAATTAAAGAATGACCAAAAGAGCTGTGGCTGATATACAATTGTGATGGAATACTATTGTGCTATAAGAAATGACAAGCAGGATGCTTAAAAAAAACTGGACTTATATGAACTCACATAAGGTGAACTGAGCAGTACCAGGAGAACACTGCACAATATTGTAACGATGATCAACTGTGAAAGACTTAGCTACTCTAATCAAGACAATGATCCAAGGTAATTCCAAGGAACTCGGAGAAAAATGCTATTCACCTCTAGAGAGAACGGATGAACTCTGAGCGTAGGCTTTTTTTTTTTTTACTTTATTTGGGGAAAGGGGTGTTTTCTTTGCCAACATGGCTAATATGGAAATGTTCTGTATGACTTCACATGTATAATCATTATCATACTGCTTGCCTTTTCAAGGGGTGGGGGAGTTCAGGAGGGAGGAAGATGATTCAGAACTCAAAATTTTTAAAAAATCAATGTTAATAATTTTTTAAATGTAATATTTTTAAAATAAAATTCTCTAAAAGATTTAAAGTTGCAGAGAAGGTGTTGTCCTTCACTTTTAAGGAGCTTCCACACCCAGAAATCCCCTATGCCAATGAAATGACAAATCCAGTCCCTATCTCTTTCACTATTTAATACAAGGGCAACTAAAATATAAAGGAACTTCTTAATAGAAGTAGACAAATTCATAATAAAATGTATATGGGAAAACAATTTGGCAAGAATATTAAGGGGTACACTTAAAAGAAATGTCAGTGAAGGGCAAGGTTTTGTATTCTCAGACTTTAAAACAGAATTATTACCAAAACTGTATGGTACTAGGTAAACAACTGAGAAATAAATTAATGAAACAGAATAGATTTGCCAGATATCTAACAATATATTAAATTATGAATTTTGATAAATCTTTAGAAAATAAAAGAAAAAGTTAATCATTATTTAACAAATGTAGTTGGGAAAATTAGTTGTCAAATTGGCAGAAAAGGAATTTGTATCTGTATTTTACACCACATATCCCTTTGAATTTTAGTTAGATGAGAGGGTCAAACACAAAACAAACTCTAGAAAACATGGAGTGTAATGAAATATTTATCATATAAGTAGAGAATTTCCTAAAGCACTAAGAGGTTAAGTAACTTGTCCAGCCAGTATATGTTACAGGTAAGACCTGAAGTCAGGTCTTTGATGCAAATACAAGTTAATTTGAGGAGTATTATCATTTTTTACCACATTAACATGATTCATTCATAAATACTAAATGTCTCTCAAGTTGTTTACACTGATGCCTAGACTTCCTTACCCCATCACTCACTTTTAAACCTTTTGGAATTTGGTTCTATTCCTACTACTCTACTAAATCAATTCTCTCAAAGGTCAAAGACCCAACCTCTAATTGAATATTAAAGCTATAAGAGACCTTAGAGATTCTTTATTCCAACACCCTATTTTACAGATGAGAAACTGAGGTCCAGAGCAAAAAAGTGACTTGTCTAAGGTGATACAAGACAAGGGAGAAGTACGATTCAAACTCAGACCTTCTGAAAACAGGCTCAGTGTTACTTCCAGCAGAATCTAAGTTCCTGAAGGCCATGGGCATTTTCATTTTTTCTCTGTCTATGATTTATCAGTACATATTATACAAAGGAGGTGCTTAAATAAATGCTTGAATTATGTGATACCATATTAAACAACTGCCTTTTCTCAGTCCACATCTTTCTTGACCTCCTTGGACCTTTGAACATACTTAATTATCCTGATATCTTTTCTCCTGGCTTCTGTGACCCTAAATTTCACTTGTTCTCTTTAATAGTTCTTTTCTTCTTCCTTTCCTTGCTCTTCTTTCTTCTATGTTCTTATGTTAAGTATTTCCCCAAAATCTTTCCCTGGACCTCTTCCTTCTCTCATTATACTCTTAGCAGTCTATGCCAAATGCTTTAATTGTTACCTCTTCGTAGATAGTTCCTAACTACCTATTGTTAATGATCTCCCATTTCTAATTCCTCTTAACCCCTCACCTCCTTCAGATTTCCCTATTATTAACAAAGGCACAGCTAGCCACCCAGTCACTGAACACTCACAACCTAGCTGTTATCCTCAATTCTTCATTCGCATAAAACTCACCTATGCAATCTGATGCCAAGGCCTATTGATTCTACCTTCACAAGATCTCTCACATACAACCCTTCTCTGACACAGCTGCCACCATGGTGCAGGGCTTTATACACATTACACCTGGTCTATGGAAATGGCATTTTTGTTGGTTTCCTTCCCTTACATCTTTCCTATTCCAGTCCACCTTCCATTCAGCTGCCAAAGGGATTTTCCTAAAGTATAGTCCTGACCACATAGTATCCTCTACTCCAGGGCTTCTTAAACTTTTTCCACTTGTGACCCCTTTTTGCGCTTCCACAGAGTTGGTTGGCATTGGGTGGCCTGAGGACATGAGCAATGCAAAGTGAGCATGTTTTGTGTTCTAAAGCAAGGCTGCAGTGAAGTTGCAAGAGGCAACATGGGCAAGCACTGCCAGAAACACCTCAAATTCATCAAACGTTTGATTTTTAATTATTTTTGGTTACTGCACCTTCAGAAACCTTTTACTGTTGTGAAATTTTTCACAACCCCATGGGTCTCCACCCACAGGTTAAGAAGTGCTGCTCTACTCAATAAACTCTAGTGGCTCCCTGTTACCTCCAGGATCACATATAAAATCCCCTTCCTATCTTTCCAGTTTTTTTACACTTAATTCCTGCTCCTGTATTTCCAGAACAAATGGCCTTTTTGCTGTTCTCCAGACATGACAGTTCATTTCCCAAACCTGTGCCTTTTAAAGGGCTGTCCCAAAGCCTGGAATGTTCTCCCTTCTCACTTTTGCTTCCTGGCTTCCTCTAAGACTCAACTCAAATCCCACCTTCAGCAAGAGAACTTTTCCAATCCTTCCCCAAACTCCCACTATGAGTGCCTCCCCTCTGATATCACATCTCATTTACCTTCTATATACCTTATATGTACATCTTTGTTTGCATGTTGTTTCTCCCGTTAGATTGTGAGCTTCTTGAGGGCAGGGGCTGATTTCTTTGTATTCCTAGTGTTCAGCACGATGCCCGATGGTAAGCACTTCTTGACTTGACTTGACATAGATATCTCCACCTGAATATCATGGCAATAAGTCAAACTCATCATCTCCCAAACCTTGTATTCTCTGAGGAGGATCAAGTCAACTTGATATAGGGTTCAGTCCAGGGTCTTAGGATACTTCATGCCTACAGGATTCTTGGGGACCAGCAGAGGGCAATAAAGTTCTATCTGAACTAAAGTAACATTATCTTGTCTTGCTTTGAAGTGATGGCCTAAAGCTAGGGAATGCTGATCGTAAAAATGGTCAGAAAGAAATCCATATATACATGTTCTACCAGGAACTACAGAGATTTAGGGAAATTTTGATGATGGTGTCTACAATGAAGAAAAGCATCATGGCCTTGAGATGTAACTTGGCATTGAAGCTAAAAAATATGGCAGCCAATGGCTCTTGGTGATTAGAGACAAAAAAAGTCTTCAAGTCTCTTGGATGAGTCCTTAGCCCAGGCATACATTTCACACATGCTGCTATTGGGGCTAAGGTCACAGTGGTTTTTGTGGCTATGCTGCTATTGACGTTAAGGTCAAACTGGCTTTGTGAGTATGAAAATTCTTCAGTGGATATAGTGGGTCTTGAAGAATTCTATTTGCTATATAACCAAACTATTGTACAATGTGAAAGTATCTGCAGATCCTATACATGATTGCACGCCACCATGGGGGGGGAGGAAGGGAGGGGAGAAAATCTGAAACTCAAGGGACTGTGGAGCTGAATCTTGTAAACTAAAAGTAAATAAACAAGTCATTAAAAAAAAAAGAATTCTATTTGGCCTGAAGAAAAGATGTCTTGCTAAAGCTAAAGTAGCACTTCAGTTTAACCCACTTTGGTAATCATAAGATTAGAAATGGAAGGGTTACCAGGGTATATACACACATACAAAAACATGTATGTGTATAAAGATGGGAAGCAACAGATGATTCCCAATGATCTGGTTTAAGAGATGGTGTATCAGGGGATGGCTGGGTGACACAGTGAATACAGCATGGGCCCTGGAGTCAGGAGGACCTGAGTTCAAATCTGGACTCAGACACTTAACATTCAAGTCACATGACCTTGGGCAAATCACTTAACCCCAATTGCCCCACCCTTCTCCCTCCAAAAAAAGAGCAAAACAAAAAAATAAGTTAAAAAAAATTAAAAACAGAAACGGTGTATCTGATGATGTTACTCTTGGCTATGACATGAAATAAAAAAGAGAAGGTCCACATAATCTACTGTTACTCAAAATTATAATGACTCATTTTCACAGCCTGATCCCTTCAAGGTACAGCAAACAGAACTTAAAAAGTCTAATTACTAAGACCTCTATTTCCCCACACCCTATGGTATTTCTCCACTGATGTAAGTTACATAAAATTAAAAGGCACATTGGGAGTAGGGATGGGGAAGAGTCTAAGCATGGACTCAACATGAAAGAGAGGCTCTGAATACCAAATTAGAGGCTTATGAAATTAAATGATTTTGAATAGCTGGGTAAATCAGAATGTAAAAAGGCCTTGAGTTCAGAGAAGGCTTTCTTGGCTTTGAATGACCACTAAGAATAGTTATTTTTTTTTTTAGGTTTCTCAAGGTAGAAAAATGCAGAATTGTGGCAGTTTTAGAAGTGATAAACATTCTCACTTTTTTGGTGGAATGAGAAGAATTTATGCAGACTCTATACGACTCAACAATGTATTCCAGGATCTATCTCCATTTCTCTTCCCGTAAAATGTGTACTTTACCAGTTTTGCAAATAGCTTATTGTGCTAGGTATGATAGGCTAATTTGGACAAGATATTGGTTGGGGCCCTGATAATTATTTCAGGGTGTCAGCCAAATAGTGCCTATATTTCTATTACAGTCAGAGTACATTAAGTTCATGAGGTATTTTATGGTAAAACCGTAAGGGAATTACAAAGGCCATATGTAAGTTTACATTCTAACAGGCCACTGAGTTGAAAGATGACTTTTCTATTGGCTTTGTTCCTTTATCCATATAAGAATGGTGGTCTCCTCAAACGTCTCATTCTACGAACACTGGTGAAGATAATCCAGCAAGTCAGTAACTAGAAACTGAGGGTACTGATCTTGTACCAATAACGAATTCCAGGTTTTGTGGTCTTTGCAATGAGAACTTCCTACTTTTACTTTTGACAATATAGGATGGGATGCACAAAATAAATGGACGGATGAAATTCTAGTAGAGGTTGATTTCTGAGAATTGTTAGAGGGATTGTCAGCTTCCAACAAGAAGTACCTGACCAGCACTGTTGCACCCAACAGGATATTAGCGGCACATGCAAACGGCAGAGGCAGGTGAAGCACTTCAATTTTCATGGGACTAAACATGTTCTGATATTTCCTAAGAAGACTGAGTGGTAAAAATGGACTCCGGATGAAAGTTGACTACAATGTGGAGGTGATAATAATAATGATAGTTAGCATTTATTTATTGCTTTAAAGCTTACAAAGCACTTTTAAAATGCTATCTCATAAGATTCTCACAATACCTCTATGAAGTAGGTGTGAACAGTACCCCAATTTTACAGATAAGAACATTGAAATTCAAAGAGGGTAAATGACTTGTCCAGGGTCACACAGCTGGGAAACATCTGAGATCTTCAAGTTCAATATTCTATCCACTACCCCACCTAACTAGTAGACACAATGGCGAGTGTAAAGGGCCAATTGGGGGAAAAATAAAGTCCCTTTGAATTCCACACAATTGCTGCATCATATATTGCTAATGAGAATACTAAATGTCACTAGAAACACTCAGTTTTCAATCTCTTCTGGCAAGGGATGTGTCTCATACCTCATACACAATTAGGGGCACAGCCTGGGACTGCTAACTCCCATGTTGAGTCTAGAGCAATGTTTTCCAAAACAAACTATATTAGAAACCGTAAAAAAAAAAATCTAAGTTTCCCCTCAGTGACAATTTAAAATTGCATAGCTATATAATACATATTAAATTCTGCAATAACAGCAAAAGAATTTCTCTTACTCCTAGGACTGAAATGAAATGTAAATCCACATTAAGAAATTATAGCTAAAGATAAGTACAAAAAAACATAAAATAAATTGAAGATAATTAGTATTATTACTACTATGTCTCACTAATTTTTCCATCCTTGGAGTCAGAAATGTGACATCAAAATGTAGAACCGAGTCAGACACCAACTGATGTTTCTTTTGCTTTGATTTTATTATTGCTAAAAGGGTTGCTTGCTGAGAGCAATTCCAAAAGCAATTAAATACAAAGCCTCCAGAAATGATTGTTCAACAAATAAGCACAAAAAAAGATTCCTTTGGTCATTTCAATTCAATAAAATTTTATTTGGAAAAATAGACTGGTTTATTTTCTATTTTTGATATTTTATGGTGAAACTTTGATGACCTCATACACATTTGAAAATACATCTTCACAAATGACACACAGTAATCTCTGCACATTCTTCTCTAATTAGGATCAAACAATAAGCCTAATTTCAAAATAATTGGTGCTATACATCTAGACAAAACCTAAGAGTTTAAGCATTTTGAAAAGTCAAATGCAAAAAATAAAATGCAAAAAAAACTTGCTGTTCCTCTCCCAATCAAAATAATAGTCAAATATTTTATATTTGCTTGTGCTTAACAAAAATACAAAACAAGACAAAATCAAGCAAAACTTGACTAGCCACCTAAACAGATGATGGGACATGGCTGGGAAACCAGTCAAGATGGCAGGGTAAGCGAAAGCAATATAGCTGAGCTCCCTCACCTACTATTCCAACAAAGATCTAAAGAAGGAAAAACCCCAGAAGATCACCCTTCTTTACTAAGTTTACGAATTCCACCCTCAGGTAAGTGACCAAGGCAGGAATGATGGAACATGGGTGGGCTAGGAAAACAGAGCCAGACAAGGGGAACAAAACAGGCCAGTAGCACTGTCCCATTCTCCCTTAAAACCTGAAGGTATATTAAGGATTCAAACCCCAAGGCAAAGAACAGGACAGCAGCTCAGTTGCTTAAATCATGATCGAGTTTCCAGGGCCAGATACTCAAAGCAGAATAAGACTATAGCTTTGTTGTTTTAATCCAGGAAATGGAATCATCACACACTTAGGCTCTGATGCACAACAGGGCTTCATCTTCATCCATCTGACACAGATTAGGCATGGCAAACTCAGTTCCAGAGTAAATGGTATCACTTGGTCCCTATAGAACCAGCTAGCTGGGAGGTGCGGAGGCTAACACATTTTTCTCTGGTGCTCCAATCTGCAAACCTCCAGCTTTATTGCCAAGACCTAAAACAGGCTCTGAAATAACAATGATCAGACTGTGTGCCCTTTGTTGGACCACAAAGAGTCTCAAGACACAATACCAAGAAAACAGTAGCAGGACACTAGATAAGATAGGTCAAAACTATATAAGGCCATGACAATCCCAGCAGAAGTGAACAAACTATGGCCCTAATAAAAATTCTCAATGGAAGAGTAAGACATAAATCCAAAAGAGAATAACTCCAAAACACGTATAAGCAAAGCCTTAAAAGAAAAGCATGGCTAGGTCAGAAGAACATTTAGAATTCCTTGAAGAAATATAAAGAAAAATAGAGTTAAAATTACATTAAAAATTAAATGAGAATACTAGAGGAAAGAATCAGTAAAGAAATAAAAGTTATGAAGAAGAATCCTGGAAAGAATTAATAAATGTAGTAGAAGAAATACAAAACTTCATCCAAGTGACAAATTCCCTAAATTTGAGAAAAGAAGTTAATGATTCCAAGAGAAAAAAAAACTCCATCAAAATGAAGTCAAAAGATCAAAAAGCAAAAGAAAAAAGGATCTCATATCAAAAATACCTGACTGGAAAACAGATTGGTAAGAGTAAATTTAAGAATAAATATACTACCTGAAAGTCATAACCAAAAAATAAAAAATAAAGAATTCAGAGCTAAAAACAAAACAAAATGAGAGCAAAGTGAGAACAGAGAGAATTTCAGATACAACCTGAAACTCCAAAATAACAACTCCTAGGAATGTTATACCCAAAATCCAGAGCTCTCACATCAAAGAAAAACTGTAAGAAGTTCGAAAGAGGGGCAGCTAGGTGGAGCAGTGAATAGAGCACCAGCCCTGAAGTCAGGAGGTCCTGAGTTCAAATCTAGCCTCAGACACTTAACACTTACTATCCGTGTGACCTTGGGCAAGTAGCTTAACCCCAACTGCCCTCCAAAAAGAAAAAAACAAGAAATTAGAAAGAAAGTGTAAATACCAAGGAACCACAATCAGGATCACACAAGTTTTAGGAACCAATACTTGAAAGAAAAGGAGAGCATAAAATGTAATATTTTGAAATGCAAAAAGGCTTACAATTAAGAATAATTGATCCAGGAAAACTGAATATAATTTCTACAGGAGAAAAAATGATCTTTAATGAAATAGAGTACTTCTCAACATTATAGATGAAAAGACTCTAGAGCTGAGCAGAAATTCTGAAATATCAACAACGTAATTAAGAGAAACATAAAAGATCAATATAAATGAGTGACCACAAGGTGACATGTTTGCGCACTAACGGGAGAGGGAGAGAGAGAGAAGCGTCCCTCGGAAATCCAGCATCACCGAAGGTCAGAAAAGCAGGCAAGACAAAGCGACAGGGAGTAGATTTTACAGATATTAATAATTTTACAAGAGGAGTGGAAAGGAAAGGAGAAAGGATGCACTAGGGAAGAATATAATCACGTAGTCAGAGAGTACAGGTAGAAGTCTATGTAAACAAGGAAGGTATACGGAATCTGGAGTCATTTTTATCTGAACTGGTAAAATCAGGGTAGAGTACACACACACACACACACACACACACAATTTGGTGTAGAAATACATTCAACACAACAGGGAAATGAGAAAGAAAAAGGCAAAATAACAGAGTAGATTAAGAGGGGGCAGATTAGTCACAAATATAACAAACCCTAAACTCCAAGGCGGGTTCTGAAGGCGGCTTTAAAAGGAAAGGAAAGTATCTATGATTACAAACTCTGCTTAGTTTCGACTGCTCAGAACAAGGCACCCCCTGGTGACCCTCTTCCCCCCGACCCCAACTCCACCTTGGTTTCTTCTTTACTTTATGTTTTGTCTTTCCCAATTAGACCATAAGCTCCCCGAGAGCAAGGACTGTATCTTTTTCTTATTTGGATCCCCAGTGTTTAACATGGTGACTGACACATAGCAGGTACCTAATAAATGTTTACTGAATTTAATTGAAAGAAAAAATTTAAGAGAATAGGATTGGGAGAAATATACAAGTAGCAATCAAAACTGTAAACATGAATGGGATGAACTCATGGATAAAATGGAAAAAAGAACAGATAAGAAAGCAGAATACAACAATATGTTGTTTACAAGAAACATACTTGAAGGATAAAGACTCATACGGAGATAAAATAAGGGGCTGGAGCAAAAAAAATCTATTCCTTAGCTAAACTGAAAAAAAAGAGGAAGCAATTCTGATCGCAGACACAGCAACAGTAAAGATAGATTTAATTTTAAAAAATAAATAGAAAAACTACATTTTGCTTAAAGATATCATTGAAAATGAATTATAATACATATATATGTAAAATACTTAACATATGTGTACCAACACAGTAATGTATCTAAATAGTTAAAATAAAACACATAAGTTACAGGAAAAAAAGATGTGGTTTTATCTGGAAATATAAATATGAGGTGGTCAGAGGAAAGAGTATTAAGAGTCAGAAAACTTTGGTTCAAAACTGGTACCTGGTATCTGTAAAACCTTGGGCATTTAACATCTCTGAAACTTGGTTTTCTCTCCTATAAAAGAAAGAGGTTAGCCTAGATGACCTCTAAGGTCACTTCTGACTCTAAACCTGTGGACTTTCCACTTCTATTTAGGAATTAAGAGCATCTCAAAAGAGTACAAGAGATTTTTAAGTAGTCTTAGAAACTGACAAGTTAACTAACAGCTTTCAAGGTTTACAAAGCTTGCTTATGAATTGCTAATGTACCTGTAATTTGAAGTCATATGACTTTCAAGCAAGGGTAGGATTTTATAGCAAACAAAATGGGATATTCATCTGGTTTCATGAAGCCTTAACAGCTTGAAAAAGCATTTCACTGAATTGGCAAAATTTGGGGTTTATCTAACATGAGTTCTGAGTTCAGCAACTTTGCTCCCTCCTTTTGGCCTCTGAAAAGTTCAGCAACTACATACAACCTATTTTAGGGGAGGGGAGACAGTCATGTTATTTTGTACAAAAAAGTATTTCACTTAAAATGAATGTATTTCAAAACAATTCATATGGGTTAAGAAAAGCAAGATCTAAGAGTCAGTTGGATGGAAAAACCAGTTTAATCTTTTGATCTTTCTTCTTTTAGATTCCTGGATCTTTTGAGGATTTATTTTATATTGGTACAAGAGTTTAAGTGGATTTTATTTTGGTGCATGTCTGGATTTGGTAGGGGGACACAAAGGGTTAACTGCTTTATCTCTGTCTTCAGTTCAGATAGCACACAATTATTCAGATACAGAATGAAGGAAGTACTTATATAGGATACATATACATATGTGTGTGTGCATATATACATATATATATATATACACACACATACACACACACACATACATTTACATATACATATCATTGTGGCATAGTATCAAAGAAGTTTTCATAATGCTTTTTGGCAGCCTAGAGAAGCCTACGAACTTTCTTACAATAATGTTTTCAAATGCATAAAATAAACCACACAGGATTACAATGGAAACAAAAGGTTAATGAAAATAAAGATCTAATTTTTCTCCCTATCCAAGTTCACTGACCTCAAATCTATACCCAGACATCATAAGAACACTTGATACAGAGGAAAGACCACTGGGTTTGCAGTCAAAAGATCCTCAGATAGTACTAGTTATGTGACTGTAAGCAAGTGCTTTAATCCTTTCTAAGCTTTCTCATCTAAAAAACAAGGATGCTATCTCAAAGGAAATAGCTGCAATGACAGTACTTTATAAACTTCAAAGCAATATATAAAATGAGAATTATTATAATTATTATTTAAAAATATGATGCACAAAGAAAAGCAAGTTACCCTGTAGAAGCAAGTTACCCTGTAGAACACCAAAGTAATTTTGTCACAGAATTTTATAATTTTAACTAGCTTTATAGTCATGTTTATTTTTACTTAGATGTATACTTTAATTTATTGTAATCTCAGCAGTGTCAGCACTCTTTCCATCAATGTAGATTGCAACCCTTCCACATCCTGGTAGAAGGTCTTCAGAAGCTGAAAAAATTCATTCCCTAGAGTGCCCAGTCTTCTGGTGATAGGCCTTTCCACATTTAGCTATGTTGGTCCCCTGATGACATGCATGCATATAGTCTACTACTATCTTTTACAACTTAATAGGACCTGCTGGAACTTACTTACACTCTTCTGGAATAGCCTTTGAAAAATCAAGGGTCACCTCGAACCAAGTTGAGACATTAGGAAGACTTTAGTAGAGGTTTCATTTTTCCTACAATTAAATCTGTGTTAAAAGGAATAGGGGGCCATAAAAGGAGGAATTTCTTCTCCATTTTTAATTATAAAAGCATACAAACAAGTTATTTCTGCATCTGAGTGATATAGAAATCTTGCTCTTGGATAAATATAAATTAAAAATACAATGCTGAAAATTCCATACCTCTCCATTTTCAAATGTTATTTCTCGAACAAGAGGAACACATTTATCTTGAGTCCAAGCATAAGCCAAGTCAAAATTGGTTAGAGATCCTAGGTATACCATATCTGGAGCATGGTCCTGTTGGGAAAGAAACTGAACCTGAATTTTGGTAACAATTCTTATAGGTACTTGGAAAGTACAATAAAGATTTAAGATGGCATGTTTAATCAATTAACTGGATAACCGATTGCTAGAATTCAAGTATGTACTGAATGCCTATATGCTCAATAATGTAGACATTATATGACTAAGGCAATGTATGAATAAGAAAATAAGCATAAGACAATGTTTCTAGTGAAAGAGTTTTTTATTCTAATTTTATAAAGTAGCTTATTATTTCAGAAGGCTCGATGATTATTAGGGATTGCTAACTTATCTAGGTATTTTGTTTATTCAGTTCCTTATCTAAACTTTTCTAGTTTATTCAGGTCTTTTTTACAAGGTAAAGTATGTGGAAGGATTTCCCTTTTCAGTAGCTAATTGTGTTCTTTGTTAATGATTTTGATTTAAAAGTTTTTAAGTAGGACAGCATAGCTGAATATAATATTAGCTAAAATAAAATATTAGGATTCACTTGTAGGTGCCAAGAGAAATCACTCTGAAAAAATAGAAGAACTGCCTACATATATTTATATACTACATAATGTAGCCAAAAAGGCATGAAAGTTGGAGTCAGAAGGTCTAGGTTTAAGACTTGGCCCAGCCCCTTAACTGGATGACCTTGGATGAGTCATTTTACCTCTATGTAGGGAAAATACTTTTGGGAGAAAAATATTTTGTAATCTGTAAAGTGTTACCTAAATGTAGGCTATTATCACTATCGGAACTAATAATTACATGTAATATCTTTGTCCCCGGTATGATGATAATATTTTTTTAAAGTGCAGCTCAAATAAATAGTTGACTAATTTCAAATGTCTGAAACCCTATGGGAGAAAAAAATGATTTCTGAAACAATGAGATTCCCTAACTATGTAGCCTTACCAAATTAAAACATATGTACCTTATACTTGATATCTGATTTTCTCAATAATTGACCTTATTAATCCACCTGTTTGATTCTGAACTAACATCAGGTGTCAAAAGAAATTATGGCACTCAGAATTTTCTTTACAAAAATGTAATTAAGTTATGCTACAAACAAAATTTCTTGTAGCCATGAACCTGACAAGCAAAGCAATCTCTATGGAATACATGAAAATTTCATAAGAAGGTAGAAAAATGAACCAATACTAGACAGATGCGTCATTTCAAAGTAATGTCTTTAAAACAACAACTAATATTTAAATTATCTTTGAATTTAAGTTATTGGATATTTGAACATACCAGCACATTTGTCAATGTATATCACATTAAGTCACATAAATTAATAAGATGTTTCATGGATAGAAATCGGGAACTAAATTTTAGTTCAACAGAATACTATTTAGGGTAACTGAGCTAAATAAGTATATAAACAGTCTCCTTTCTCTCATAAATTCTATAAACATTCTGTCCAAAAGACACAGTGCTTAATAAATGTTAGTTTCCTTCCTCCCTTTCTTCTAAAACTTTAATGACAAAGCTAATGGAGATACTTAGAAAATTTTTATATGTACAAATGATTCATAGAAGCAAGATTTGAAATACCATGGATAACAAGTGGCAGATCACTTTTCCAATAAACTTACCCCTGGTGGTTTGTAGATTACATTGTCTCCACTAAATCTTTCTGGTTTTGAAACAGACCTAATAAAAATAAAGAAGAAAATGAAGATACTTTTTCTACTAGGACAAAAAAAGTTAAAAAATAGTAATGAAATTTTAGCAGCTTTGGCTAATTACATTCCTATAGAAAAAAGTAAAAATGAAGACAACCAGAACTTAACTCTACCTTAAAGCAAAGATCAATAAAATTATTAGGAAGTGGTGAAAGAATAGAAAAATTGATCAACAGGATGCATTAAGCAAGCAAGACCAGAAACAACCAAACATAGTAGCCCATTATTTGATAAACCCAAGGATGACAACTACTGGAATAAGGGCTCTCTATCTGACAAAAACTGCTAGGAAAACTGGAAAGGAGTTTGGTGAAAATTCAATTAATTAAACATCTTATACCATATACCATAAGCTTCAAGTGGATATATGACCATTTCCTGCAACTAAATAACCCAAATTTACATATTATAAATGTGAAGTTATAAAAAAATTAGAACAGAAATATTTTACACAACTATGGTTAGAGGAAGAATTTTTCTCTAAACAAGGGATAAATGTTAAAATAAGAGACAAAAGAGACAATCCAATTATATAAACCTAAAAAGCTTTAGAAACAAAGCAGTTACCTAGGAAAAAAGTTTTTTCAGCAGATGAAGTCTGATATCCAAAATAAAGATATAATTGACATAAATATATAGTAAGAGCCACTCTCCAACTGACAAATGGACGAAGTCTAGGACCATATACTTTTCCAAAGAAGAAACCATATAAAATAATCTTCCATATCACTAATAATAAGAGAAGTATAAATAAGAACAATTGTGATTCACTTCACACTCGGAAAGGCAAAGATAAGAAAAACCAAATACAATAAATGTTGGAGGGGCTATAGAAAGACAGGAACTCTAATGTTGTGTTGAAGAAGCTGTGAATTACTCCAGTTCTGGGGGAAAAAAATCTGGAATTATTCTTAAAAGAATCACTAAACTGTATATACCGCTTTATCCAGGAATATAACTATTAGGCATATATCCAAGAGGTCAAATACTGACACAGTCACATATGTAAAAATATTTATAATAGCACATTTTTGTAATAAAAACTGGTAGTAATATGGGTGCTAATCTATTCGGTAATAGCTTAGCAAATAATGACATCAACAATATTTAACTGCTTTGTATTACTGAATATTACTGTGTTGTAAGAAATTATAAGCATGAAGAATTCTGAGAAATTTGTAAAATCTTGAATGAAGTGAAAGAAGGCAAAGAATTAAAGCACCTTACATAATGATGACAGGAAGGTAAAGGAAAAAAACATTGAAATACTTCAGAATTCTGATCAGTGCAGTCACCAACTACCATGTTAGAAGATTTTACAATAAAAGTATGCCTCCTACCTACTGGCAAAAAGATAAGGGAAAACAGATACTGAATGAGGTGTATATTTTCAGACATGATCCAAGTGCTGCTCCATTTCTTTGATTATACTACTGTTACAAGGGAGTATTCTTTTGGGAAATAAGAGTGATTTTTTTTGGGGGGGGGGGGGAGAAAGAACAAAAGAACATACAACAATACATTTTAAAAACCGGTATAAAACTACCAACAAAAACCTCAAAAAACCCAAACCTATCTATTAAAATGTTTTATTATATCTCTCCCCACTTCCCTACCTATGGAATTCCCTTTGTAACAAATGATAAAGAGAGAGAGAGAAAGAGAGAGAGAGAGAGAGAGAGAGAGAGAGAGAGAGAGAAAACGAACAGTTTGGCAAGACTAACCAACTTATCAATGGAGTGTGACAGAATATGTAAGGTTCAACTGCCACTGACCTCCACCTCTTCAATGAAGGGACAGGAGGGAATTTTTTAGTTAGGACCAGGCTTGTTCATCAGCATTAGAAAGTATTATAGGAACATAGATCTAAAGCTAGGAAGGTACTAAGAGGTCAACTAAACAACCATTCTCATTTTACATATAAGTAGGCTCAGAGGCTAAATGATTTGCCTAATTTCTTACAGGTAAGAATTGTCAGAGGGAGGATTCAAATCTTTTGTCTTATAACTCATTTTCTTTCTTTTTTCCATTTCCACTGTTGTCATCTTGGTATATACTGTTTACCTGGCACTGCTTACTCATTTTTCATTTCATAATTCTTCCCAAGCTTCTCTGTATTATTCCTATTTATCATTTCTTACAGTAGAGTAATATTCCATTATATTAATGTAACATTTGGTTTAAACATTTTCCAATCAAAGCTACCCATCGTTTTCATAAATGATGATCATGCAGTAACTTTAAAATGCAATTTTTTTTTTCTTTTTGGAGTGGGGAAGGTAGGGCAATTGGGGTTAAGTGACTTGCCCAAGGTCACATAGCTATTAAGTGTTAAGTGTCCGAGGCTGGATTTGAACTCAGGTCTTCCTGACTCCAAGGATGGTCCTCTATTCACTGTGCCACCTAGCCACCTCCTAAAATGCAATTTTAAAGGAGTATTTTTAAAATTGATTTGTTTATTTACTTTTAGTTTACAAGATTCAGTTCCACAATCCCTTAAGTTTCAAATTGTCTCCCCTCCCTTCGCCCCTCCCCCCATGGCGGCTTGCAATCATGTATAGGATCTGCAAATACTTTCACACTGGACATTAGTCTGGTTGCATAGAAGGGTTGTAACCAATGGAATGAACAATGGGAAAGAAGAAACAAAACCAAACATGGAAAAGAACAAGAGTGTGTAGTTTTTTTCAGTCTCCATTTAAACTCTGTTCTTTCTAGATCTTTCTCTGAATTTGACATCTCCTTCCATCCTGAGACTTGTAGAGTTGTCTTATAACTGTGCATTGTTGAGAAGAGTCCAGTTTATCAAAGCTGGTTGTCACACATATGATGCGTCTGTCATTATGTGCAAATTTCTTCTGGTTCTGCTCTTCTCACTTAGCATCAGTTGGTATAAGTCTCTACAGGTGAATATGAAGTCCATCTGCTCCTCATTTCTTATAGCACAATAGTATTCCATTAAATTCATATACTACAATTTGTTTAGCCATTCCCTAACTGATGGGCATCCCCTCAATTTCCAGTTTTTTGCCACCACAAAGAGAGCTGTAATAAATATTTTTGTACATATGGGTCTTCCTCCTACTTCTATGATCTCTTTGGGATACAATCCCAACAGTGGTATTACTGGGTCAAAGGGTATGCAATTATTTATGGCCCTTTGGGGCATAGTTCCAGATTGCTCTCCAGAATGGTTGAATCAGTTCACAACTCCACCAACAATGCATTAGTGTTCCAATTTTTCCACATTCTCTCCAGCATTTGTCATTTTCCTGTTTTGTCATCTTAGCCAATCTGACTGGTAAGATGTGGT
>CM053583.1:306439460-306462015 GCA_028627135.1 Pseudochirops cupreus
TTATTTGAAAAATGCTCAACATAGCTAAGAAGAAAATATAAATTTAAACAATCATAGATTCTTAGAGTTATAGATGGGATTTCAGAGGTCACAACCTCAGAGTGAGCAGAAACTTGTTGTTCAGTTGTGTCCAGCTCTTAGTGACTCACTTCAGGTTTTCTTGGCAAAGACACTAGAGCAGTATGCCATTTTCTTCTCCAGCTTATTTTACACATGAGGAAACTTAGGCAAACAAGGTTAAAGGACTTGTCCAGGATCACACTGCTAGTGTCTGAAGGCACATCTGAACTCAGGAAGATGAGTCAGCCTGAGTATGGGCCCAGCACTCTATGCCCTATGGCGCCACCTAGCTGCCCTAGAAGGAATCTAAGAGGCCATCTAACCTAATCTTTCTACCTGGATGGAATAGAAAACTCTGTAAAACAATGGAGGCAAATGATAATCCATCCTCTGACACCTCTGTGAAAAAGAATACACTACCTCTGAAGGAATCTAAATCTATTTTTGACAGATCTAATTTTTAGGAAATTCTTCATTATACTGAGCTTCTGACAGTGGTATCCATAAGCACTGCTCCTGTCTTAGAACTAAGAAGTTTCTGACCATTGTTTTATAGGCAGATAGCTGAAAAATGTAATTTTTAAAAATATCACCACAATACATGAAAACATCTTGTCCTAAAGAGTGGTGTGGTAAGTATCCACCTTGCACACTGCGTGCACCACCCTTCATATATTAACTGGAAGAATACAGGATCACTAGCACCACTGCTACAGGTGACTCTGCTGATCTAGATTCACATAAAAGCAACTCCAAAACCAACAATGGAGCTAGAGATGATCAAAAGGGACAGAGAAAACATCGACCAACTCATCAGTTACCATGTCATCCTTTTTTTTTTAGACAAATGAATTTCTCATAGATGGAGGGAAAGTCAAGTTAGCAAGCATTTCTTAAGCTCCTACTATGTGCCAGACATGGTACTAAGCACGGGGGAAAAAAATCTAAAGAAATACATTAGGTGTTACTTCCATCAACAGAAGGTATGAATAGAAACTTGAATTTGTAAGTCTCTAATGGAAAAAATGTCCATCTATACAAGACTTATCAGTTGTATAACACAAACCTAAAAACAAGAAACCCAATTGTGGCAATTGTGGGCACTGATGTCAGCATTCTTTAAGAACAACTGTACCTCTCCAACGTACAGCAGAGGATTTTTGATAGTCTATAAAGAGAGTATCTACTTTTTTCCTAGGAACTCTAGGCATGAAAATATGATTTCTGATTTTATAATACAAAGTTTATTGCTATGTACACTAGTCCTCAACAGATAACCCACAAACTTTGAAACTAGGAGTCTGTGGTTTATCTGCCCTCATAAAGCCTTTGAGGTGAAGGAGGCAGAACCTATGAAGTGAGGTGGGATGAAGTAGGATAAGAGCCCTGTCTGTACTTGCATGAACTATCTCTGCTAGAGGCTCTATTTTTTGCTTAATTATTTAGATTAGGAATGAGTTATTAGCTTGTGTGAGGGAGAACGGTGAATAGTAAATCTGAGAAATTCTGTTAAGTCTAGTATTTTCATTTCTAATCCTTTCTACAGAATGAGTAGACAACAGAGAAAAAGATAGGGAGAGTGAGAGGCATCTAACAAGTAGTGAACTCCTAAGAATGACAGCTCTAATATAGTAAACACTACTTCTGAAGAGGTAGGAGAGGGTTGGATTTCTAAGGAAATCCTTTCAGGGTTCTTTTTTCTGAAATGAATTACTGGACTCAGCTGTCTTTTGGCAGTTACAAAAGTTTATTGTTACACTGACTTCGCAGCAGGCAGGCGTGGGGGTAAGGGGACCTGCAAGCTGACAGAAATCTAAGGCAGACTTATAAAGTACAATGTTACACTTTGCAGTGGGCAGGAAAAGGTTAAGGATAGAATGCAAAGTGCAGGGGCTAGAGATGCAGTTTTTAAAGCCATAAAACTGTCACTCAAAGGTTGATTATGCTAACTAGGTGGGTAAGGGTGGAGTTAGGGAGGAGTTTAGGAGTGATCAGTGCTTAAAGGGACATGCACTTTTTGTATCAACTGCGCAGGCGTATTGCCCATAATTCACTGGGACATCCCCCTAAGGGGGCCAAGAGGAGGTGTGGTTTTTGCCTCGACATGTTACTAGGTTACTCTTGGTCAAGGATGAATGAGATAGGTCCAATATGTCTGTTGGGAGGATAGGCTTGATTGTTTCAAGAGGTGCCAAGTCTGGAAGCTAGACTGATTAGTGATTTAGGAGGTACCATATTGGGAGGGAGCCATCTCTCTGATAATGTTGTTCAAGGTTTTTGGGTGCAGTTGGCTACTTAGAACAAAGGAGCTATGTATTTCTCTAAAAAATACTTGGGTGATGTATTCATGGGTGACTCTATCTAGGCAGACTGCTAGCTCAGAGAAAAGACTTTTAGGTTGGGGGAGGCAGAGTTAATGCCTTTATGGCTGGGGGAAAGTGTGACTTTTACAACTTAATTGCACAGGCTTGTTACAAACTGATGTTACATACATAGGTACCCAAACACAAGCGAGATTTTACAAACTGAGGTTACAGACAAAAGCATCCCAGACCCCATCACTTCCATCAATGATGCTTACTTCTTAGCCAGATGGTTGCGGAAACTGACAGGCATGCTCTTGTGCACTGGAACATGACCCACATCATGAAGGGTGTTCAGTGGTAATATATGACTTCAAAAAGTCATCCATAAGATCTTTCTAAGTGATCAACTGATAATAGTAATCAGACAATTAAGCTTCTAAAGATATTTATAAAGCGCCACAGTGATTAACAATAATCCATTCAATCAAATCAAATAACTAATGACTCTGATTTTTAAAAAACATTTAAATAACTATAACAGCTGAGACAGCTAGGGAATCATGGGGAGTGAGCTAGACTTGATGTCAGAAGATACTGATTTGGTCCTGCCTATCAGTGCCCTCAGAGAACTCTCAAGAGGGTCAAGTTTCTGAGCAGGAGATGATCTGTATCTAGTGGAGGATTTTTCCTCACCGGGAGTGGCCTATACAGATCAAATCACAGATCTTATCCAAAACAAGCAAACAAACAAAAAATCTCTATTGTGGTCAATCTTTAAGAAGTTTCTAAAGACACCAGAAGTCTGATCATTATTCATACCCAGCTTAAAATCTATTTTTAAATCTGAATACGTTTTAGTATTACTGTTCTAATTAAAACCTTGCTATTTCAGATTTATACCCAGTTCTCCCTCTTCCTCATCTTATATATATATATATATATATATATATATATATATATATATATAAAACCAATCCAACTGTATCACAATTTAATACTTCACAAAGATAAAAGTAAGGCTGCAGTTAATAATTTCCCAAGATTAAACATTAACAATCACCATCATCTTGGAAAAGATCACCAAATCCTTTCTGGTACACCCCTTCAGACTGTAACAAAGCATTTAAAATGAACAAGATGGTCCTAGCCATTAACAATATGACTGAGTACTTACAGTGCTGATCACAATCTACTCGGGCAAATACTACTTGATTCTTATTTGGATATTCTTCCTTAATGACATTGGAGGCTTCCTCAAAGATTGGGTGCAACATCTGGCTGAATCGACACCTATTCACAGCGAAGATACAAATTAAAATGGAAAAACAAAGTATTCAGATTTTATTATAGTTATTCATGCTCACTGTGAGTTTATTCATGTTGAAAACAATATACTATTAATTTATTTACAATGTGATAGTTTTCAAATAAAGTTAAACCACTCTGGTATTTTTCTAAAGGAATTCAAAGACTGAAAAGAGTATATAAGAACAAAGATTTAGATTGTTTTTCTCTTTTTTTTGGAGGGAGAAGGTAGGGCAATTGGGGTTAAGTGACTTGCCCAGGGTCACAAGGCTAGTAAATGTTAAGTGTTTGAGGCCGCATTTGAACTCAGGGCCTCCTGACTCCAGGGCTGGTACTCTGTTCACTGCGCCACCTAGCTGGCCCTAGATTGTTTTTCTTACAGAATGAATACATAACTAAAGATCTTTTAGAGTTGCACTGAAAGAGAAGTCTGGTTGATACTAGGGTGATGGGACATTCAGTAGTACTTATAAAACTGAAAGTAAGGCTTTTAGAAAAGTGCTTGGTTATCACTGTGATACAAAGATTTTAATATATCTGTTCAGTTATCTTTACAACAGAAATCTGACCAGAATTATAGAGAGCTAGGTGTAGATTTCAAAAAAGATGGGTTCAGATTCTACCTCTAACCCTCACTAGCTGTGTGAGCCTATGCCAAGCCTCCTAACCTCTATCAGGCCCAGGCATAACTCCCTAGGATTTATCTATTAAGTCTAAAGTGAGTAGATATATGCACCAATATCTGCTGATACAATGAAAGAAATTACAGATCATTCATGAATCACATTACTATATTAGATCAACTCAAGCTTGTTGTTTTATCTCCATGCTTGCCAATTAGCACAAAAGAAAAGCAATCTATTTTAGATAGATACATTTGTATATAAAGTGCCTATCACACAACATGAAAAAAAAGTGTGTGTGTGCATGTATGTGGGTACATGTGTGCGTGTGTTTGTGTGTACTCAAACAAAAAGCTTTAAACTTGAAAAATACTGCAACAAGCAATGACTCATCAACTATAATCCTTGCAATAAGAAGGGGGGCCTCTGGGCCTTACCATAATGCTAATGCCCTCCAGATATTCAGGCATTGCCACTTCATCTGCCAATGCACACACCAAACCCTTAGGCCTTACCATCCCCCCCTGCTGCTGAAACCTCCAATGTGTGCTATCTCTCCCAATTAAAGGTAAAATCCCTAAAAACCAAAACTATCTTACATTTTTATTTATATCTCTAGTGATTATTAGCATAGCCCTTGGCACACAATAAGTGCCAGATGAAGGAATGATTTGCTTATTGGTCAAGGAAGGAGGAAGGGATATATTCAGAAATTGTTGTTCAGTCATTCAGTCATGTCTGACTCTTCATGATCCTGGGGCCAAACTGTCCATGGGGTTTTCTTGGCAAAGATCCTGGAGCAGCCTACCATTTACTCTCCAACAGATTAAGGCAAGCACAAGTTAAGTGATTTTCCCAGGGCCAGACAGTTAAGTGTCTGAGACTAGATTTGAACTAAGGTCTTCCTGACTCTAGGCCTAGTATTCTATCCACTAAGTCACCTAGCTGTCTCATTCAGAAATTAAGACAACATGAAAATGAAAGGCATCAATAAATGTTTAAAACAAAGGAGTGAGAATACCAGATGACCATTAGCCCTACTATACAGTTAAGTTCTGTTCTACTACTCCAGGACCATGGAAGCTGTTCCGAGAACATGCTTGCCTCCGCCATGCATCTTGCGAGCAAGTCACCTAACTTCTCTGACCTTCAGTTTCCTCATCTTTAAAATGGAGGTGTCTGTACTTCTTAGCTAACTGTAAAGGAGTGAGAAAAATACTTCATAAACTATAAGGCACGCTATAGAAATTACAGTTATGATTTTCTTTTGTCTTTTAACCATCTATACCATAAAAACTAAATCACAGATAAAAGAATAAAGAACTCAGAAAAGATATTTTGTCATGTAATGAGGCTTTTAAAAGCAGCTAAAGCTTCCCTTGTGCTCTCTTTTAGAAATCTGAGCATAAGAGGGTAATCCTCCCAATGTTTCCTCCTATTCTCCATTTTTCTTATTTCTTCTTCCTCTTTCTCATCACTCCTTTTCTTTATTTTCCCCCTCATCTCCCTTTCTATCTTAAGCTGGCCAAGAGGAATCAGAATATATTTTCTTTTTGCTGCTATATTTATCAAATGAAGTTTTGTACTACCTATTAAATGAAAAAGTGGAGAAATAGAAGATATTTTTCTCCCTCCCAAAATCAACAATTCACTAAACTGTTTTTATTGGCATGTGCTCCCTTGCCCTTTTCTTATATATAAATGGCCCTAAACTGGGGAGAATTAAAAAGATTTCCCACTCTTTCATACCATTTCAGTTCTGAAACAAAAATATTAATATTCATAAAAGCAAAACTATTACTTACCAGTCAGCATAAAAATTAACTAAAGCAACATCTGCATTGTCTGAAATTTAAAGAAAACACATTATACTTAAATTATTCATATCCATATTTTTTCTGTTACTATCATTTGAATTTTACTCAGAAACCCATACACAATCAGTCACAGCCAACTTATACAGTTACTGAAGTCCTCCTTTGCTTCATAGCATTCTAATACACATTTTCTCTAGATGATTTCATTGTTCTTAGCATGTACAAAGGATCAGGGAAAGGTAAAGGATCAATTTAAGATCGAGCAATCAATTTAGCTACAGGTATCAGCTTTCATAAGAGCTAGGGGAGAAATAAAACTAAGAGCTGCAAATGAGATCTGTGTATAAGCTCTATTAGTAGAGAAAATTAAGATTGGTTACATAGACACAAAGTTACTTCAAAATTCTAAAAGATGGTCCATTTGATTACAATAATTTTCCTAGAACTAAGAATACCATACAGCAAATACAGTCCAATCCTCAACATTTGTGCATTTAACTTTTGTAACCTCATTTTCACTTTCGTGTTAGCAACCACACACGTTTACAGCTATGTACAGTAGAGGAAAAAATGTGAGCCATAATACATGCAAGTTTGTGGAGCAGTTGGTATCCTCCAACATGCTTCACTGGTTTTGTTCATCCTATTGTTGTAAAGAGCTTCCCATGCATTTATTACACATTAACATTGTGTATCTTCAAAACTTAAGTTCTGTTGTTGCAATTATGTCCCCAAAGCAGACTGGAAGTCTTTTTGACTCTTACATGATATCAAGACCTCACTAGCTTTGGTACCTTCCAACAGCAATAACTAAATCCTTGGTTTTCTGAGGGCAGCCAAGGTAGAGAGGTTTGTAGCAGTACAGTACAGGGCTACTTCATTTTATTGCACTTCACTTTATCAAGCTTCATAGATATTGTAGTTTGTCTTTTTTTTTTTCTAACAAATTGAAGATTTGTGTCAGCCCTGCACTGAGCAAATCTGTCGGCACCATTTTCCCAACAGCATGTGCTCGCATAATGTCATGTCTCTGTGTCCCATTTTGGTTAAGTCTCACAGTATTTCAAACTTTTTCATTATTATTATGTCTGTTATGGTGCTCTATGATCAGTGATCTTTGATGTTGCTACTATAATTGTTTTGGGGTACCACAAGCCACACCCATATAAGACAATGAATTCAATCAATAAATGTTAAGTATGTTTTGACTGCTCCACTGAATAGTCATTACCCTGTCTCTCTCCCTCTTTTCAGGCCTCACTATTCCCTGACACACAATAATACTGATATTAAGCCAATTAATAACCCTACAATGGCCTTTAAGTCTTTAAAGGAAAAGAAGAGTCAATCAATGTGGCAAACTTCTTTGCTGTTTTATATTACGAAATTGCCATGGTGACCCCAGTCTTGACCAAGCACCACCCTGACAGCAGTCAACAACATCAAGGCAAGACCCTTCACCTGCAAAAAGAGTATGACTTGCCAAAGGCCCAGATAATGGTTAGCATTTTTTAATTAAGGTATATACATTGCTTCTTTTTTTTTAAGATAATGCTATTGTACACTTAATAAACTATAGTATAAACATAATTTTTATATGCACTGAGAAACCAAAAAATGTGTGTGACTCGCTTTATTGTGATATCGACTTTATTGCAGTGGTCTGGAACCTAACCAGCAATATCTCCAAGGTATGCCTGTACACAATACAATGCCCTCATCCCACTATCTGACACAGTGGAAATTAAGATTCAAGTCAAAAAAAAAGTTTTCATTTTAAGAATTTGCTGTTCAGAATTTATGGTATAGATTTCATATATTATGAAAAATGAATATTATCTGAAATGAATGTTTTTTAAAAATTGAGATGTTGGCACAAAAGGTCACAGAATTCTAGGGAATTCCTAGTGAGAAAAAATGTTTTGCATGTTGCCAATTTTATTTTGTGTACTTCAATGTAAACATTCCCATTTTTTACTTTACTTTTTACTTTACTTTACTTTACATTTTTACTTTTACTACTTTCAAGAAACATTGCCCCACAAAAATTGAGGATTAACTATATTTTCTTTGGTCCCTGTTTACTTATCAAGAACTCTGGGTAACAAAATAATTGTGACATTTGCATATCATCAAAGGAAGGTATGAGGAGAAAGTCAAACTCCATAGAAAACTTTTTATCTTGCCATCAAGTAGCAAAAAGCCACTTAAATTCCAAACTACCCATCAAAACAAATTAGGAAAATTATCTCATGTTTTAGACAAAAAGGGATACAGGTGTAATACCTCCCTCATCAACTACTATATTTAAATCACTTCTTTTGACTCCCTAATTAACTCAAGAGAGGTCTTTCAAAGCAGGACTTTCACTTCGTCAAAATATATTACAACAAAAACAATCTGCACGTCCCCTAACATTCATTATAAAAAGTTGCTTATTTTAACTCATATCACTTTAATTTTTGCATTATTACTTCAGTGAATATATAATAATACATTATTTAATATAGTTATAATTACTAAAGAAACACAAGCTCTAAATATAACACAACTTAAAAATTTTTCAATAAATCATTTGTTTTACCTCAAAATTATAATTACTATCTACAAAATAATTTTCCCATTACTATTTCAAAAATAGAAAACCATCTCCATACCCATCCCAAAACTCTTTAACAGTGGCTACAATCACATTATTTGCAAATATAACTGTAAAACTCTAGCTGCTTGGAATTTAACTAAGTGGCAATACTCAACCAATAAGACATAAAAAAATGTACTTTACAATTTTTCATAGTTGAGGTAGCTGACAACTAATTAAATTATTGGTGATTTTGTTTAAAAAGCAACCTTTGGAATATGGTTTCAGATCACTAAGTACACAGCCCCAAATACTATAATGTCCATGTCTACTATACTAGATATACATTTGTAAGCCTGAAACTGATACTAAGAATTATGATACAAACTGAGCTAATTCAGATACTGAATTATCACAAAAACATAAAGTTACTTAATATATTCAGTAGAGTAAGGAAGTAGCAATATATTTTTAGAAAGATTAAACAATCCCTGAAATCAAAAGTATTTACTGGTTTCCCTTCAATTAGTAATTACATTAATCAGAATACTGATTTTCCAAGTATTCCAATTAGTCAGAGTTTTACAGTAATTTCACACAGGCAACTCTTTATGGAATTGTAATTATACAAAGAAAATTAAGTTTCCAAGTACTTACTTAAAATTTCATCTATATTTCCACTATCAAGACTCGCTATTTCAGCTGTTATTGGAGTAAAAATCCAAGTTACCTGAAAATGTAAAAAGTATAAAATTAACAACTAATCTTTCAACATGAGGTAAATAAAGTAAATGTGAGGAATACTTAGAAATTTTACAATTAAACTTGATTCCATGTGAAAAGACACAAATAATCAGTAATTACTGTTTCCTAAGAAATTTCAGATCTAAAGTTTTATTTGGAAGGCAAAGAAAATTTAGAGATATTTGCTGTGAGATTATTTCTTTGCTCTCCTTTTTATTTATTTACTTATTTCTAAAGACTAGGTCTCCTTATCTCCCCCAAGCTAGATCCCAGTCTGATAAGTACCAGGGCTTTCTGACAAAGGCTGGTTCACCTCTACTTAGGCAGCCTAGGGGCGCCCCCGCCAGGGTTCACAGTACTGACTGGGTGTGAACACCTAACAGTTTTAGCCAGATGTAGCT
Organism: Pseudochirops cupreus; assembly: GCA_028627135.1. NCBI lineage: Eukaryota > Metazoa > Chordata > Mammalia > Diprotodontia > Pseudocheiridae > Pseudochirops > Pseudochirops cupreus. Next base: position 306,449,298 of record CM053583.1, read on the forward strand.
GAGAACTCTCAAGCTCCAGAGAACTAGGAATTACAAGTGTTCAGAAGCACTGTGCCTGCAGACTGCTTTTATACTATCAAATAAACATAAACAAGCTCTGTAAGCAGGTAGGAGAATTGAGAATGGTTTACCTGCTCAAAGGAGCGAGTCTTTTCAAGATACTCACTGCCAATTCCATAGTTTATCACAATCCCAATATGTGTTATATTGAGAATACTATTTAACTATGCCAAATTTCTTTACGAATACTGTCCAAGGAAATACAGGCTCTTTGTTAATTAAAGAAAACAATGTTTATTAACATTTTTAAGTTCGAATGAATTTAAAGTAAAACTTATCCTGAAATTGCAAGTAAAGTTATTTTAGCACTATTTTAAGATAGAATCAATCATTGTCAAAATGTGGCCTCAAAGCCCCCACCAAGTCCTCATCATACACCTGGATCAATAAATTGGGGGAGGTGAAAACAAACTGAGACGAAAGGAAGAACAAACATTAAACATAACAATAACTGAAATGCTTACCAACTGCTCAAGTAAGATATTCACAAAGGACTATGTCCATCTTATCTATATCCTTCTGGGAAATCCTTTGTACCAGTTCAATTCCTAACTGTGTGACTGTAGATGGGTAAGCCTCAGTTTCCTTATGGGTAAAATGGAAGTGATAATACTTGATCCACCTATTTCACCAGTTTGTTGTAAGGAAGGTGCTTTGCAAACCCTAATCTGTTACATAATAAAATATGAACTATTATTATGAAGATACGACTGCTAAGTAAATGGTTTAGTAACATTGCTGCCCTTCTGGCTGGTAAAATAGAAAAAAACACAGTTCTGGAATTAGAGGACCTAGGTTCAAATGCCAGTCTCCAATTTTTGCTATGTGATGTCAGACAAGTCACAACTACTCCAGGACTCAGTTTTCTCATCTGTATAATAATGGAGTCACATTTCCTATAAGGTTATCTTCCAGTTCTACTTCTATTATTCTATGTAACTGTGTTTTCCAAAAGATAAAATATGTAACCTGAAATCTTGGAATATATGATTTGAATAATAATTTTTATTGCTTATAATACTTTGAGATGTAAATGGTACAATTAAACCTCAACAATCAATAATTAATGTCCTAACTCCTTATATCCCACTTTAATAAAGCAGTAACACATTTATGTAAGAATATATATTCTCCTTATGGAAAGAGGCAATTGATTCCAGTTCGTTACTAAACCCAAGTCTATAGTACAAAATTTTTACCAGGAAAACTGTTTAAGAACAGCTCTAATATAGAATATTCAAATAAAATTATGAAGTGATGAGCCTGTAATTAATGTTATCATTTAAACAATCAAAGCATCATTGTTATTGAAAAATCTTATAAAAAACTTCAAAATCAGACAATTTAAAACTGAAAATACATCTGTGACGGAGAAGCATGATATAGTATATAAAGAGAGTCGATCATGGCATCAAGAGGACTTGGGTGCTGGTTCCGTCTCTGACATATATGATTAGTTAACTGAGCCCTTTAGTACTCATTAAGCTAAGACAGAGGTTCCCAAACCTTTTGGTCCTCTACCCCTTGGCTTTCCATTAATGCTTTCATACCCTCTGTTCAATATGAAAGGAACTAAAATATAGAGTTTAATCATGCATAGCAGAGATTATTTTTATACAGAAAACTTTATTTGGTACATAGCATTTTTAGCACGTTATAAAGCTGTTTGATATTTAGTTCACATGTAAATTTGTGAAAGATTTTTGTTTCTGTTTTTTCCTAAACAATGGTTTCATTGTCAATATAATTTCTCAAAGATATCCATGTATCATGTTCAATATCCAGTCTATTTCTTGCCTGGATTTGGTTGAGAACAGGCCTAATTTAATTCCTGATTCACAAAGATTAACAGGATATGGAATAGGATATGGTTTTTCTAAGGGTACACCAAAAATGTTATAATTTCATTTATTAGAAATCAGTTTGGAATGTCTAATTATTATAGAGATCAATTAGTTCATTTTTCACTATGTTGTCATCACTCATATGAAATATGTATATGGAATATGAAATGGATTTCTTATACTAATCTCATTCATTTGGTTTTGATTAGTAGGAATTATTCCTTCAATTGTATCTTTTAAGTTTTTCAGATGTACTATGTTTCCTCCCTTTTAAATCCCACCCCTACCTCCTCACTGTTCTCCTTTGAATCTATAATTTTTTCCCCATTAACCCTACTACTGTTGGAATATTTCAATAGTTAAGGTAGTTATTACCAAATATTCACATACCTTCCTAAGAAGTTTCTTATATCCCATATGGGTATGCATAATCCAGAGTGAGAGTCCCTGCTAAAGCCTGTAAGTTGCAAAACAGTTGCCTACCTGCAATGAGAGACCGAATTTCCTAATGTAAAGGAAATCACAAGTCTAGACTCCCTCCTCCCCCCAAAAGTCTATGGTAACACAAGTAATAAACAGGTAACAAAAATTACCTTTATAAAAATAAGCTATTCTTAAGGAGGGAATAACATATGCACTCAAATGGGTATCTTACCTTACAGGAAAGTAGGGAGTAAGGGGATAAGAAGAAGGGATGACAGAAAAGAGGGCAGACTGGAGGAAGGGATAGTCAGAAGCAAATACTTTTGAAATGCAACAGGGTCAGAGGAGAAAATAGAATAAATGAGGGATGGGATAAGATTGAAGGAAATACAGTTTGTCTTTCACAACATGACTACTATGGAAATGTTTTGCATAACTACACATGTATACCTATATTGAATGGCTTGACTTCCTAGTGGGGGCGGGTGAGGAGAGAAGAAGGGAGACAATCTAGAACGCAAAGTTTTAAAAACAAATGTTAAAAAATTGTTGTTGGGGCAGCTAGGTGGCACAGTGAATAGAGCACGGGCCCTGGAGTCAGCAGGTCTTGAGTTCAAATTTGACCTCAGACACTTGACACACTTATAAGTCATGTGACCTTGGGCAACTCAATTAACCACAACTGCCCTGCCCTACCCCTCCAAAAAGGAAAAAAAAATTGTTGTTACATGCAACCAGGAAATAAGACATACAGGCAATGGGGAATAGAAATCCATCTTGTCCTATAAGTAAGGGGGAAGGGGAGACATGGGGAGGATATATGAGAGGGCCAACTGGGGGAAAGAGTAATCAGCATGCTTGTTATCTTGGGGTGGGGGTAGGGGAGAGATGGAAAGAAAATTTGTAACTCAAAATCTTGTGGAAATGAATGTTGAAAACTAAAAATAAATAAATTCTGGGGAAAAAAATTAAATAAAAACAAGCCATTTAATGAATAAAGTTTTGATGAATAGCTTGTTTTCCCTTATGAAACACTGCCAATTAAAATTCAACACAATATATTCAGTTGACAAGATTTGTTCAATTCAAAATTGATTTTAAAAAAAATCCAACGTCCAAAAATCTTTCTACATCATGAGCTATCCATTTTTTACCACCACTATTAACATGTAGCACAAAGGAAAATGTATTTGCTTATTTAAAATGCTGACAAGCTATACTGCCCTGATGAGACAGATATCCAGAGCAACCTTGGGCAAAAACAAGATTCTCCAGAAAAAGACATCTTTGAATATCAATGACTTAATTGGTACTCTTGTTTAAAAACTGAAAAGGTGTATCTTTTCTGAAGGAGTAACTAAATTAGGGTAGTAATAATCACAATGATGATGATAATGGCTAACATTCATAGTGCTTACTTAGTGCCAGGCACTTTACAGTCATCTCATCTGACTGTCACAAGAACCTTGGGAGGTCGATACTATTATTATCTGTATCAAATTCCATCAAAATGAGGAAACAGACAAACAGTGGTTAAGTGACTTGTCTGAAGTCACACAAATTTTTTAGTCTTGATATAATTTGTTTGGTTCCTATTTATGCCCACTCATGGATACTTTATTTAATTTAGGTATTTATGGACTGCTAAAAAAAAAAAGCAACAATGTTAACTGCAACTCTTTAAATAATTTCATTCACTAATAATTTGAACAAGTCCATCCACTGAGCCACCTAGCTGCACCACCAATGATTCTAAGTATTTTATTTGGATCTTAAAGATATTTAGTCAAAAGTATTTTTTAAAACAAAAATAAACTCTTTATAAAGTTTTTATAGAAGTTAAAGTCAATCATTGAATGAGGAACACGATTTCTACATGTGGTTCCACTTAAGACACTGTAAGATACAACCATAGTGAATGTTCTATGGTTTAAGAGTTTAGTGGTAAAAAGAGCACTGGACTAGGAATCAGACAATTAATCTCCATCTTTTCAAACTACCACTTACAAGATAGGTAAGGTGAGATTCAGAGATGTTAAGTGACTTATCCAAGGTCACATGAGTAGAAAATGGCAGGCCGACCTGTTAGTCCTCAAACCACTAGTCCACTATTATGATAGAAAGGTCACATCTGAATGTTCTCTTCCAATATCCTCAAAGGATCAATGTTTAATCTGCTATGCAGATCTAATTTAATTCAACAGATAAATTATCCTGAACTTAACTATGTTGAAGGTTCTGTGCTAAGAAATTTAAAACAACAAAGCCACAGTTCTTATTTACAGAAGGAATTTACACAATTTTGGGGAGACAGAGAAATGGTAGTATTTGGATGACAAAAACAAAAGTACATAAATAACTATAGCACAAGGTAGATCACAGAGGAAAACAGAACAGTGGTTATCAATAATACATTTTGCAACATCTCTCAAATATGCCCTCTTTTCTCCTGTGATACTGCCACCATTCTGCTGCAGATCTTCACTATGTTTAGACCATGGCCTGCTGGTGGGGCAGCCTGACCCCAGTCTCCCATGACTCCAAATCACCCTCCATTCAGTCACCAAATTGATTTTCCTAAAGCAAAGGTCCAACCATGTGACCGCACTACTCAATAAACTCCAGTGGCCCCCTATTGCCACCAAGGTCAAATATAAAATCCTGTTTGGCATTCAAGGTCTTCTATAACCTAGCCACGTGCTACCTTTCTAGTCTTCTCACACATTGTTCCTCACCACATACTCTTTGATCCAGTGACACCGGTATTCTTGCTATTTGACAAAAAAGATACTCCATCCTGGGCACTGGGCGTTTTCTCTGGCTGTAACAGCCAGAGCCTGGAAAGCTCTCCCTCCTCATCTCTACTACTGCCTTCCCAAGCTTCCTTTTAGTGCCAACTAAAACCCCATTTCTTATAGAAAGCCTTTCCCAACCCCTCTTAATTCTAGTGTCTTCCCTCTCTGATTTACTTACTATTCATCCTGTATATTGCTTGTCTGTATATATTGGCTTGTTACTGGCCAGGGATTCATGACATCTGACTCCTAGTCCCAGCCTAACTATGATAGAGCCGTCTGGCTTAACCTTTCAAAGTCTATTTCCTCTCTATAAAATCAGAAGTTTGGGCTAACCAATCTTTGTTGTTTTTCTAACTTCCTACAGTTCTAATGTTTAGGATCAAGAAAAGATCTAGCACTGGAGGGGATCCCACAAAGTCATCTAGTCCAACTCTCTCATTTTATAGACAAGGAAACTTGGGCCCAAGCGGATTTAATGAAGAACCCAAGGTTTTATAAGTGAGATATGAACTGACTCAATCACTACTCTTTCCATTATGGCACCCTGTTGAGCCAGGACACACACACACACACACACACACACACACACACACACACACACACACACACACACACACACACACACACCTCTCACAGATAGCCAGTGATATACAGATATGCATGTATATCTGTAATGACAACACTGTAGTGTGGATAATCAAAACCAAATGTAATGGCAATACTGTAGTATGGATAATCAAAATCAAATAAAAACATGTATATTTCACTTGAAGTACATTATTTGGGCGGTGTGGTGAATATCAGATTTAATTTCCTAATTATGACATAGGTAATCTATTAAAAACTATGCATTTCCTGACCTGCTTAATATAAATGGGAAGAGAATGGAAAACAGCTAAGCTGATATGAGAAAAGCTGACCCAGAATTTAAAATTTAACGTAGATTAATTAGTCAGCCAATAAATATTTATTAAGTACCTACTATGAGAGAGATACGATGTTACTCACTGATACAAAAAAGGGGTAAAAGACAGTTCCTGACTTCCAGGAGCTTGTTAAGCAGATATTCTGTACAGAGATTATCAATAGTTGAATTTATGGGTAAAAAAGAGAGGGTAGGATAATCATACATGATTTCATTATTTTTTAAATTTTAAAAAATCATCAAATATAACATTCAGAGATTATAAAAATATTCAATATTGTATTCAATTGTCAAGCAATTACCTAGTGCTCTGCCTTATTTTAAAAAGCCATTACTCAAAAAATGCCCCAAATTTTTTACTACTTAAGAGTTAAGACCTATTGTAGAGGCATTCACTGACATAACCTGGAATTGGGACAGGAGAATTTGGGATATGAAGGAAAAACAGAATAAGACACATTTGATCTGTTACAGAAAACTGAATGTTTCCAAATAAGAGCAAAAAAGTTAATACAAAAGTTTTTGCCCTTTTTATGCTGCAAAGTAAATCAAAATATTAAATGGTATCTAAAAACTGTGGGAGTAGCATTCTAATAATACAAAGAATCAATGAGTTAACAAAAATACTTTGATACTACTTCACAGAATTGTGAAAAAAGTATTGTGCAAACGTTAAACACACCCTATAAATGGGAGTTATTACTACTAGGACTACTTTGGTGGATTTGTGATTACATAGGTATAAGTACTCCTACCAACGTACAAAGAAATACTAGGATGTCTTTAGTGGCTTTCAAATTCCCACCTGATCAACTAGTGCCCTGCTCACCTATACACACAAGGTCTTTCTTTATTCCTTCCAGTCAATAGTTTTCCTCTTCACACATATCCCAAAACTACCTTGAACTTATTTTGTATATACTTCTTGATGTATATCTTAACTTCCCTGACAGAATGTAAATTCCTTGAGAACACAGACTGTTATTGTTTTTGCATCCTCAATGCTTAGTAAATTTCTTGGCACAGAATATGCATTTTAAAAACACTCGTATGTGTCTACGCATATGTGTATATACATATATGTACATATACACATGTGTGTAATATGTAAATGTGTATACATGTAAATAAAATGAGGTACTAATATATCATTCAGGCATTTTTCTGAGAATCTGACTATACTGAATGTAGAGATTGTAGTCATTTAGTCCAACCTCTCATATAATTTAAAAATTTCTTCTAAAAACATCCTGACAGATGGTCATCCAATCTGTACTAGAATGTACCAAACAAATATTTATTAAGCATATACTATGTGCCAGGTACTGGAGATTCAAGGACAAAAATGAACCGTTCTCTACCCTCAAAGATTTTATACTCTAGCAGAGGCGACAACACATACATAGATCTATAAAAATATGTATAAATAAGGATTTATTTATAATAATAAGCACAAGGTAATTTGGAAAGGAAGACACTAAAAGCTTCAGAAAGAAGAGGGAGTTTGAACTAAGTCATGAATAAAACCAGGGCTCCTAAGAGGCAAGAGTGTACAGTGCATTTCAAGCATATGGGACAGCCAGTGCAAAGGTTTAAAGATGGGAGACAGAATCTTGTGTTTGAAGACCATCCAGATGGGCAGTTTGCCTGGAAAGTTGTGTGAAGGGAAGTCACGTATAATAATGCTAAAGAGGAAAAGCTGAAGGCAGGTTCTGAAGGGATTTAAAGGACTAATAGAGGAGTTTGTGTGTGATAATGGAGGAAAAGGGAGCCACTGGAGTTTTCTAAGGAGAAGAAGGAAGAATCACTAAACATTTATTAATCTCCTACTATGTGCCAATCACTGGAGATACAAAGACAAAAATGAAAAGGTCCTTGTTCTCAAGGAGATTACATTCAATTGGGGGAAATGACATTAACATATAAGTAGATAAAAAAAAGCTACAAATTTCACACACACACACACACACATACATTAATGTAACTGGGGAGGTAATGGGAAAGACCACTAGTATGTGGGCAGATTAGGGAAGGACAAAGGGGCAAGTGATTGGGGAATATAGGGAACTGAACTGGTTAACTATAAGGTCAATATTGACAAGAAGGAAAATGAAGCCTTAGCAAGAGTGAGGGTTTGGGAGGGCAGAGAAGTCTCTGCGAAAAATAAGTTTAGGAGGTACAAGGAGCTGAGAGGGTCAGAACAATAGGATATAGGAGGTTATTCTAGTTGAAGAAATTTAAAAGTTCTTGATCATGGAGTAGAATACTTAATAGTGATAATAAGATCAATGATTTAACTGTTTTTGTATATGGCTAAGGTGGAACTAGAGATATAGATAATGGGAGATGAGAAGGTTGTTGAAGTGGAAAAGTGGGTGTTTGAAGGAATCATCCCAACATAAACTTAAGAGTCTGAAGGAACCTCAGAGACCATTGAGTCCAGCTCCCTCATTTAATAGTTGAAGAAACTGGAATCCAAAAAAGACTGAGTGATTTGCCCAAGGTCACACAGATAGTAAGTGGGAGTGTCATGAATTAGATCCAGGTCTTCTGACACCAAATCCATAGCACTTTTCACTGAACAGCAATCGTATCCCACATTTTAACAGATGAAGTCACACAGCTAGTAAGGTGGAATTTGAATTCAGTTCTTCCTAATTCCAAGAATGCTCTATGCACAAAACCACGCCAACTCTCAAATTGTATTGTGAAGTCTCACCATGTAAGTCAAGCAAAGGAATGAGGTGGAGAGGATGATTTTGAGTCATAGAGAATGACCTAGAAAACAAGAGATAACTGTCATCAGGACCTAGATGGGATAATATAGTATGGATAGCATGATCCTTAAAGGAAGTGAAGATGCCAAGTGATAATGATAGAGGAAGAATATAGAAGTGGCAATGGAGAGTTGAGGAATGTACATATTTCTCCTTCTGAAACAGTGTGAATTTAAATGAAAAAAGAATGAAGGGACCTTAATATTCATATCTGTCAATCTCTTACTCAATGTAGGAATCCTCTCTAAAGCATCCTGACAAATGATCACCCAACTCATATTTGAAAATAACCAGTGAAAAGGAGAACACACACAGCTGTCCAGTTCTGGGCAACTATAATAGCTGGAAATATCTTTTTATTGAACTGAAATCTGCCTCCCTACAACTTCTGCCCAAAGATCTAAGCCCAGCCCTATGGGGCCATAAAGATAATCTGAACCCCTCCTTCCACCTGACAACCCTTGGAACATCTGAAAACTGTTTTAAGAAAAACACAACAGGGGGTGCCTAGGTGGCGCAGTGAACAGAGCACCAGTACTGGAGTCAGGAGGACCTGAGTTCAAATTTGACCTCAGACATTAACACTTACCAGCCATGTGACCTTGGACAAGTCACTTAATCCCAACTGCCCTGCCTTCCTCCCTCCAAAAAGCAAAAAAAGGAAAACAAAATTAAATCCATTTGTTGCTGTTATTTCTATCCCTTGCATTTGACCGCTCATTTCTACACCAACTGCCATGGCTTTGGCTCAGGCCTCCTTTATTAAATCTTTAACCTGATTATTATAATAGCAACCTGCTGAAACAGCTTCTTTTTATATTCTTCTTGTCTCCTTCAAATCCCCATTCCAGCTAGAAGTCATTCCTCCTCCTTTCTCTAATCTCTTATATCACCATTTGAATCTGTGATATATTTATCATAGTCTAATATAGTTATTTGTTTACACATCCAATTGACTGCAAGCTCCTTGAAGGCAGGACTATGTTCTTTTTCATTTTTTTATCCTCAGTACCTAAAACATAATAGGTACTTAATAAATATTTGCTGAATTCAATCTAACGATTTTAGACATTGACCCTCCTCCTTCTTTTACCATTCTGTTTGCTTTGTTTTAGGAACTAATTTTTTTTTTAAATTCTGAATGAAATACAGTATTGTCCAGAGATAATTTTCAAATTTGTTAAATGAGTCAAATGGCAAAGCAATTTGGGTCTTTTATGACAAAAATATAATAGAAACTTGTGTACAAGAGACTATCAAACATTGAAACAATTATGTAACATCTAAGGCCATAGATACATTTGAGGAGCTTTATCACAAATGTTTTATTAGGATGTGCTAGCAAATATAAGTTTGAATAAAAAACAGAATATTCTCAGTAAGAACTGTTTTAAGCCAGTGGTTCTCAACCTTCCTAATGCTGCAAATCTTTAATACTTGTATGTGGGAGTTATCTGCATGTGGGCAGACCCGCCTGGAGACAGATAGAGGAGCACATATGTGTTTTCCCATGGTCTTAGGTGATCCCTGTGAAAGGGTCGTTTGATCCCCAAAGGGGTTGTGACCCACAGGTTGAGAACCACTGTTTTAAGCCAAACACTTTACAAGACTATAAAAACCTGTCTGTTCTTAAACCATTCTTTTATATTTTTACATAGTGTATTTTCAGAATTTAAGTACTAGAGAAGAATGGGTTTAAATACCAGAGTGTTTTTACATTAATATTCAGTGAGCCTTTGCAAAAATTTTCTATCTCTAACCTAATTTGAAAATTATATAGATGTTAATTTTATAAACCTATTTTACTGCTACCTGTTTAAAAATAGCATCAATGGGTATTTCTACATTTAAAATATTTGCATGAAATAGTTTTCACTTCTACTATAAACTGTCTGGAGGATGTATGCAATCTATTCTTCCTTGTGGCATTACTTTTTCTAATTAGCATTAGATCTGCTGGGCATGCTATATTAATAGCTTAGTTTATTCTTGTTAAATCTTTCATTTACATTCCTTTCTGTTGGGAAATGCTAAAAGCCCTTTACGAACTGAGTCTCTCTTGTAACAGGAAATTAGTGTTGCACCAGGCAAACAGCTCTCTCCATTTCTAATCCAGATTGACATATTGCAGCTACCACCTGAAGCCCTAACCCCACAGGATCCAATGGCTGACTTTGTTCCCTAGGTACATTTTCCTTTCTGCACTGTTAGTCTTCTGCTGCTCTTAGATTTGCATTAAGCTGGCAGGCAACAGGAAACACAAGGGTTTGCAGCCTGCTACAGGAGGATAGAAGATGTGAACAATCCCCAGAGAAAGCAAAGCTGAGGCTGACAGGAGTTGTAAGAACCCCTGAAGTTTGACTTAAGAACCACCTAATAGGGAACATCTCACTGGATATTCCCAGAAGGCTTATAACGAACTAGAAAGTTCAAAGACTGAAAAAATAATAGTATATGAAATAGGAAAGTAAAAATGATCCACTTCATTCACTCAGAGAAACACATTTAACCCTTAATAATCTTGTTGGTATTTTATAAAAGTATATAACTTTAATAAAACATCAATTCAGCATTACTGGTTTTTATGTATGCTACCACAATAACTCTTCCTCAATTCAAGTGACACTTTTTAAATTCAAAATATCATGCAGAGGAGGGGGTGGAGCCAAGATGGTGGTGTAGGAGCAGTAAAGTTCCACAGCTCCCACACAGAAATTTTAAGGCTCTAAAACACAAAAATACACCTCCTGCTGAAGGCAGCTCGGCAGTAAGGGATCATCACAGCTCTGGGAGACAAAACCAGCCCATCCTGAAACCTCAGCTTGGCCCCAGGGGTGGCCAGGACCAGCCACAGCTGGAGCCTTCAGGAGAGTGGATCACTGGCAGCTGTGGCAGTTTTCCAGCATTATCAAGCCATAAGAAAAAAGGACTAAGTGAAAGGTCAGTGGAACTCAGCTAAACTTGGGGGATAAAAGCGGTCAGGCCAAACTGCCTCCAGGGCAAGGAAGCAGCAGAAGTGGCGGCCCTACAGTGGCCTCCACGTGGCTGCTTCAGAGCTCCCAGTCTGCAGACTGCAGGGGGACCAAGCAATCGCTCAGAGTCTAAGTGCTCTTGTGTTGAGCAGCCTGGATCCAGATCATGGTCTTGGGTGGTGGTCCTGGGGTGTGTTTTCAGTGAGCCAAAGCTGGTGGGCGCTGCAAAAAAACAACAGCCCCCTAATAGCTCCGGCAGCTGGGAAAACCCCAGCAATTTGGGACAGAGCTTTCCCCTCTGGAAGCAGAGTTCCACAGAGCTAAAAAATCAAGTAACTGACTGGCCAATATGAGCAGGCAAAGAAAGCAAAGTAAGAACAGCAACCAAACTATAGATTTCTTCTCTGGGGACAAGAAGGGTCAAAGCATGGAACAGGAGGAAGACAACACAGTCAGAATTCCAGCACTAAAAGCTTCCAAGAAACATGAAGACTGCCTAAAAGCCACAGATCAGCTTAAGAAGGATTCTGAAAACCAAATAAGAGAAGTGGAGGAAAAATTGGGAAGAGAAGTAAGAATGATGCAAGAAAATCATGAAAAGAGAGTCAACAACCTGACTGAAGAAAATAACACCTTAAAACATGGATTAACTCAAATGGCAAAAGAGGCCCAAAAAGCCAATGAGGAGAAGAATGCCTTAAAAAGTTGAATTTGCCAGATGGAAAAAGAATCTCTAAAGTTTTCTGAAGAGAATAATTCCTTCAGAATTACAGTGGAGCAAATGGAAGCAAATGACTTTATGAGAAATCAAGATACTATTAAACAGATCCAAACAAATGAAAAAATAGAAGGCAACGTGAAATATCTCCTTGAAAAAACCACTGACCTGGAAAATAGATCCAGGAGAGACAATTTAAAA
>CM053583.1:306462515-306513415 GCA_028627135.1 Pseudochirops cupreus
CAAAAGGGAAAGGGTCAACCTTACTCTCATTGAATTTGGCTTAGGGAAGGAATGATATAGACTCTAAACTGGGTATCTTGCCACACAGGAGAGTAGGGGGGATGAGGATGAGAGGTGGGATGACGGAGGAGAGGGCAGGGTGGGGGGCTTGCTGGAAGCACACAGTTCTGTAAAGGGACAAGGACAGGGACAGGGTAGAGAATAGAACGAGGAGGGGTTGGGATAAGAAGGAGGGTCATATAATCAGTCTCTCACAATATGCCCACTGTGGAGAGGTTCTGCATAATTACACATGTACAGCCTGTATTTAATTGTCTGTCCTTCCAGTGGGGGTGGGTGACAAGGGAAGAAGGGAAAGACTCTAGAATTTAAAGTTCTATAATCAAATGTTAAAAATATATATGTAAATATATTATTATTATTATTATTATTATTATTATTATTAACTACATCCAACTGGGAATTAAGATACACAGGCACTGTGGTAGGGAGATCCATCCTGCCCTACTGGAAAGTCAGAGGGGTGAGGGGGAGGACATAGGAGACAGAAAACTGGGGAAATGGTTATACAGTGAGATGGCTGTTTTGAAGTGTTGGGTAGGGGAAAGATGGGGAGAAAATTTGTAACTCAAAATCTTGTGGAAATGAATGATGTAAACAAGAAAATAAATTAATTAATTTATTTTAAAAAATTAAAAAAATATCATGCAGATATGGTCAGTAGTTTATTGTCTGCATCTAAAAGGAAGGGTACTCATTATGAAACATCTATGTAGCAGAATTTCACCCTGATTTATATACTTTACAGATGTATGAAAATCCATTCTCTCCCAAGTATAAGAGTTTTGGGAATAACTATGTCTCCTAAACCACTAGACCTTCCACCCCAATCCCTACAAGCTATCACTGAAGGGATATATTTTTTTTAATTTTTGGAGGGGGAAAGGCAGCAATTGGGGTAAGTGACTTGCCCAAGGTCACACGGCTAGTTTTTTATGGCAAGTGTCTGAAGCCAAATTTGAACTCAGGTCCTCCTGAGTCCAGGCTGGTGCTCTATTCACTGTGCCACCTAGCCACCCTTGAACGGAGAAATTATTATGAACAAAGGATCTACCTTCCTCATCACCACCAACTGTTGACCAATTGCCACCAACAGACAGATAAACAGTGACAACATCCAATAGACCACCAGTGCTTCCAGTCTAGCCCTCATGGCCATCATCTGGGGAAGCAACTCCCACAGAGAAGGGGCCAGCCCTCCCCACCAACTGCCAACCAAGTGTGATTCACAGAACAGGCAAACCAGCCTATCTGAAAGAACAGGGCACCCTAAGAGAGCAACAAGAGGCAGCATGGGCCAGGCTAGGCAAATCACCACCATTATGGCATTTACCATGTACAAGGTACTGTACTTCCTCCTTAATGGAGAGGGTGAGAGGCGTATAGGGTAGACACAGAAGACTTCCTCCCAGGTACTCAATTTAAGAAGGGGGCCCATCTCAACATTTGCCACCCAACTACAAGTCTTCATCATTCCCTTATGTCAGGTACCCTTCCATCTCACTGTGCCCCACCCCCATCTTTTCAACTTTTTATGTGCAGTCTTTCTTCATTAGATCGTGAGCTCCTTGAGAGCAGGGGCTGTCTTTCACATTTCTTTGTATCCTTAGTACTTGTACCTGCTTAATAAACTATTAACTAACTATAAGATGTTAGGAATAAAAATACAAAAATGAAATCGCCCTTGACCTTATTGAAAGAATACAACGTATATACTTCTAAATAATCTAACTTTTAACAAAAGATTTATTGCATAACTCATACTAATAACATTGTTGTTAGTCCAGTCATGAAACTTCTATTGGTACGTTACCAGGTTATCCTGAGTATTATTATACAGACAGGAGTCTAGTCCATACAGGTATTCCCAGTATCATTTTGGCCTACCTGAGGTTTTCTATTTCAGCAGATGTTGAGACAAAGTAATTTGAAGAAAGATTCTATCAGTAACTGATAGAATCTAAAAAAGTATTCAAATTGTGCTTTGAAGAAAATGAGGCATTCTGTGCAATACATAATAAGGAAGGAGTATATTACAAATATGAAAAAATTGTGTACTAGGGACAGCTAAGCAGGCAAGTTTGGAACAGAGAATAAAGGAAAGGAAGTGATAGGAAATAAAACTAGAAAGGTAGGTGGTTGCTACGCATATAGTCCAAAGAGATCAAAGACAGAGGGAAAGAAACCATACATTAAAAAATGCTAATAGTAGAAGAAATTTTTGTTGTAGCAAAGAAATGGATATAAAGTGAATGTCTGTCTGGGAATCTCTGAACAAATGGTGGTATATGGATGTAATAAAATATTGCATTATAAGAAATGATAAAAATGATGAATTCAGAGAAACTTGGGAAGATCTATGTGAACATAGTAAAATTAGCAGAATCAGAATAATTTACACAATGACCACAATAAATTAAAGGTAAAGAACTCTGAAAGACTAGAAAACTCTAACTGATAAAGTTACCAATAACTTCAAGAAACTGATGATGCCCTCCCACCTCTTGATAGATGAATAATCAAGATTAAATATAAGATTAACAGATCTACAGGGGTTGAGGGAAGGGGGAAGGCCTAAGAAGGCTAATGCCCAGGAAAAGCTTTGGTTTGCAAAACATGTTAAGAGCAACCAAAAAGGTTTATAAATTATATTGCAAACAAGAAGAAAGAAGATATAGTATAATGCTGAGGGAAGACGATATGTTAACAGACTGACAAAGTCAGAAGTACTGAACTCCAATTTTACTTCATTTCAAACAGAATTAACTTCAGAACTGGATATGGCAGAAAATCATAGAGAAAATGAAGCACAAAATAAGCAAGTAGAGAGTTTAGTGCCTTCTTAATTGCTTGAAAGGAAATTAATTCTTACCCCTAAGCAAATGGAATTGTAGGAAAATGAATATACAAGCTGATGTGATCTCAGGTCTACTAATTGTAATATTTGTGAAACCATGGAGAACATATTCTTATTTTCAAAGAAGGAAGAAAAATGATTCCAGAAATCTCGACTCTAGAAATTACATATTAGAAAGCTTGAAACTGATCCATGGAAAAATTATAAAATATTATTAAATACACTGTTTATAAATAACTTAGAAAAGAAATTAGCAATCATGAGGACCTGAACCAGGTCTACTAAGAATGTCATGACAGACCAAGGTTATTATCTTGTTAGTTAAAATAATCCAGGAAACATGGCACTGGATGACACAGTGTCAGGACAGATGACTCCCAACTGATCCAGTGGTATAAACAATCATGCTGCTCTTCCCACCTAGATGCCCTCTAGGGGTCTAAATCTGTCACACTTGATAATTATAGGGATTTCCAAGGCTCTGTCCTGAGCCCTCTTCTTTTGTTGCTCCCCTCTGTGGTATTTCACCTGGTGATCTCATCAGCTCTCATGATTTCAATACCCTGTACCCTGGCCAAGAAACTGAGGGGGAATGCTGTGATTTCCCTGGAGGGGAAGCCCTTTTGAGTCTCCCACCTCTGCCCCCCCTGCTGGGGCTGCCTGAGCCCAGTGGGGGAGCAGGGTGCCCCCTTCCTGCCAGACCCGAGGGACTAGGGTGATCCTAGCAGGGGCAGGGCAATCCCTTCACCCATTTGCCAAACTGCCCCCGCCCCCTGACCTCCCCCACTTGTCCCCAGTGGCTCTGGCCTTCCCAAACTGTCTTTGATATTCTCATTCCTCTTGAGTTGTAGCAGACCAAGGTCCCCCCGGACACCCACATGGGAGGGAGGCCAGTATTTTTTTTTAACCGACACCCCCACTTTTCCCCCTTCCCCGGTGCTGCCAACTTCTAACCGCCAATAGTGGCTTTGTGCTTGTTTAGTTTTGTGTATAAATGGAATGTTGTAGAGACCCACTCCCCGACACAGCCGGCTCCCCTTCCCCCTTCCCAGTTACTCATGTGGCCAGTAAAAGGAAAGTTCAATTTAAAAGACAAATAAAGAAAAGGTGAGCTGCAAAAAAAAAAAATGCAAACAATTCTCAGATCAACTTATCCAACTCTAACCTCTCCTTCCACTTTCGGTCTCCAATCTCCACCAGCCTATTAAACACTTAAAATTATATTTTATTTCTTTTAAAAGATGGTACAGAGAATATAAAAAAAAATCATTACTCAATTCATCATCAATTAAAAGAAAAATATGATAAATGGAGAGACAACAACGAATCTGATGAAGAAAAAAGGACCCAGAAGAAATTCACTGTATTATTGTACATATTAGTGGACTTAAGTAAACTATGTTATAGTAAATATACTTAAGAACCTGAAATGTCTTTGTAGACTTTTGGTAGGTACAGTTATTGTGGTATTAGAGAAGTGACTGTCTTGTCTTGTCATAGCCCAACGGTGTTTTCGTGATTTTGAAAGGATTGGGAAAGAAAAAGAAAGCAGATGGTCAGCACATATAAATGTGTGGGCAGAATAATAGGTGCATCCTAGGATGGGCAGTTGTTCCTAACAAGTTAGGACTGTAATACAGGTTAGTTGTTTGTTTGCTTTCATAGATGGAAAATATCAAGTACAGCCAACACAACAAAGACAGGTGCTGGGGAGAGAATTCACCGTTTTAGGACTAGGAAGCAACAGGAATGGAACCACTGTCCCAAGCATCAAGGTAATACTGAAGCCATAGAGTAGGCCAAGTAAGAGGGTCTGGGCAACTACAAAAATTAAGCAGATGGAGTGAGACTTGCGAATCACCCAATGTAACATTGGACTGATTGTTTTCTTAAGCACTGTGAGTATGTTTTCACTTGTTAAACAAACAAAAATTTTTTATTCTTTCCTAGTGAATAAATTTTTTGACGTTAAAAATGGCTGCTATCCCTTGAGGAAACAGGGAAGGTAGCTCTCAGGGTCAAGAAAAAAAACAAAGTAAGGCCAGTTATGGAAGGCAGAAGACTACAGACCTGGGGGATGCAGCCAACTGTTAAGCTTCAGGCAGTTCAGGAAATGGAGCCAGAACTTAAAAGAGCGCAGGTCAAAACAGCTTCACTATAGCTCCCCTTTTTAGGATGGAGAGAGACAGTCTTTACTTATGGCCATAAGGAAACTGGTGACAAGTTCCCAAAACAAACTTCTCTCACATTTTTTTAATACTTATTAGTGAATGAAATTATTTAAGGAATTGCAAATTAACATTGTTACTTTTTTTTTGCAGGTTTTTTAGCAGTCCATAAATATCTAAATTAAATAAAGTCTCCATGGGTAGGCATAGATAGGAATCTAAACAAATTATATCAAGACCATAAAAAATTTGGAATATTTAACCATATAATTTTAGTTTCCTACATCTTCAAATTACATCATCAAGTACTTCTGGAAAAATGGAATGATAAGATTTATTTCAAACAAGCAGTTTTTAAATCCTATTTTTGATACTTGCTTCTACATCACATTCATTTCTTGCTCCCCTTCTTACCAGAGGCTGACAGAGTGCTGAGCCTGGAGTCAGAAAGCCCTGATTTCAAATTTCGTCTCAAGTACTTAGTAGCTGTGTGACCCTGGACCCTGTTTGCTTCAGTCTCCTCAACTGTACAATGGGGACAATAATAGCACTTATGTTATATTTATAAGAGCCCTTAGCATAGTGCCTGGCACATAATAGATGTTATATAAATGCTTATTCCCTTCTCCTTCCCTTACCATCTGACCCATCCAAATAAAGATTAATAAAATTAAAAGGGTTAAAAAAAAAAAAGCAATTCAACAAAACTCTATTGTATCTACTGTGTATAAGAGCATTCAAAGCACTGCAAAGAAGGGAGAAAGATTAATTTTCTCTACTATTCTCTGGGACCAAAGCTTGGCCATTCTAGTTATGAGTCAAATTAAATTCTCTTTTGTTCTTTTGTTCTTCCCATCTACCTTGTAGTCACCATGCCTACCCTTTCCCTGATTTCAATTAGTTCATTCTGAATCTGTTTATATCTTCCTATATATTTCTAAATCTTTATGCTCATAGTTCTTAAGTACACTAATATTCCATTATATTCATAATAGCTAACGTTTATATACTTTTAAGTTTTGCAAAGTACTTTGCATATATTATGATTAGATCCTCAAAGCAATCCTGTGAGGTAGGTGCTGTTCTTAAGTGACTTACGCAGAGTCATATAATTAGGTCTTAAGCAGGATTCAAATGCAGGTTTTCCTAACTCCGAATCTAGCAGTCTATCCTTTATACCACCTATACGCCCAAGTATAGTCATATACTTTAATTTGTTTGTTACTACACAAGGTACTGCCACGAATATTTCAACAAATATTTCTAAAGTGTGCGGTGTGGGCGCTAAAGAGAAACTTGAAATGCCCTCACTTCTCATCTCTGCCTATTAAAATCTTTTACTTTCCACCTGGCTCAGACGAGGCGCTATTTCCTACAACAATTCATCTCACCTTGTCTTTCACCTTTATCATGTCCTACCCTGTATTACTTATCCATATACATGGCATAATATTCAATTCCACAAACACTAAGTAAGTACTTATTATAAGCAAGGCATGGGATACAAAAATGAAAAAGTTCCTCAAGGAGCTAACATTCTACTATGAAGAAACAACCAACAACAGGATAAGTAATTACAAAATAATACAAAGTGATTCCAAGAGGTTTTAAGGTCACTCAGGAGACCTAGGGGTGGAGAGGGGAAGCAGGGATCTTTCATGTAAGTCACACAGGGAATGGTACTCACACGTCTTCAATTCAAACACCTTCAGTCAGAACACTGTCCATAGTTAATTTGAAGTATCTTCTAGCTTTTAAAAAACAATACACTGAATATAAGTTTATCAATTTTAGTTACTCATTATGAACAAAGAACTTAAGAGCTAGGAGGGAATTCAGTTTCTTCATCTGTAAAATGAGGGGGAAGGGGAATTCTGAATTAAATTACCTCTAAAGTCTCTTCAAATTTAAATTATGATCCCGTGATCTTAAGAGATCATCTAGTTCAGGGGGTAGGGAACCTGCGGCCTTGAGGTCTAAGTCCTTCTCAGCCTCTGGACTGAGTCCAGGTTTTACAGAACAAATCCTTTTATTAAGGGGATACGTTCTGTGAAGTTTGGGTTCAGTCAAAGGGCTGCACTTGAGGACCTAGAGGGCCACATGTGACCTCGAGGGCACAGGTTCCCTATTCCTGATTCTAGTCCAATCCCAAGGCCCACAGAGGTTCCCAACAGTCACACAAATAGGAAGTAGCAGAGTTGGGGTTTGAACTCCAGGGCTTTGATTCTATGCTGACACTATGCCATTTCCCACCCACTAATTACTATAATTAGTTTAGTGATGCCCACAGGAGTTAACTCAGATATATGTGGCTATTTGACTCTACCCTAAATAACAAGAGAGTCCTGAGTCTTTTTTCAACAGTTTTTCTCTTCCCTCCTTGATGTCAGTTATAACTACTGCCAATGTACTTGCTTGTAACAGTCTCTTTCTTCTCTTCTAATGTGCTATGGGTTTGGAATTTAAATAAGGAAGCTCTGTAGAGTAAAATGTACAGTAAGGGCATATGAGTAAATTACATAAGCTTTAGTACATGTAATTTTGTAAAATCTATTTTGTATGAATGAAGTGAGAAGAACCAAGAGAATAATAAATACAGTAACAACGTAAAAGAAAGGCTTTTAAGAACTCTGATCAGCCATGATTCCAGAGACCTAAAGAAAAAACATGCTACTACCCACTTCCTGACAAAGGTGATATTCTCAAGATGCAGAACAAGACACACATTTTTAAAAATAGTCTAGGACTTGCTTGACTATGATCATTTGTTACAAGGGTTTTGTGTTCTCCCTCCCACCTGGAGAGAGGAGAAGGGTAGATGGAAGGGAGAGAAAATATATGCTTGTTAACACTGAAAACAAAATTTAAAATTCAATTTGAATGCTCAGAGGCCTTTTGAGGGGAGACCTACCTGAAATCTGGGTATGCTTCCACGAAATGAGATTTCTGAATAGCCCAGCTCTAGATAAATTGTGTCACTACAGATATTCAAAAAGATTCTTTCTGAGTAAATGAAAGAGGAAGAAAACTGGTTTCTGTTCTGAGTAGTACTGGGTTCTCCTTATCTGAGGGAGTGAAGCATTATTAGATTCCCCAAGCCAAGATTGTTTAAAGCTCTCAAGATACTTCCAATTCCAATTCAAAAATGAGAAATGATACAAAGGCAAATAAGTTAATTTATACAATTTAGCTTTACATTCATACAGCTTGCTTCAGACATATACAAATACACAATTCATAAATGCTGGAGCTGAGACTAAAATCTTATCCTTCTTCCACATGGCAACCCTTCAAATATTGGAAGACTGCTATATAGATTAGGGCTAAGGAGGAAACATTCATGAAATTTGCTTAGTGATGTGATCTTAAAGAAAAGTTCACAGAAAAGGAAAGACCATTTCTGACTTCAAAAGTGCAGTGCTGGCTCTACATAGATGCATATAAATCTTAAGAGATTCTATCCCCACATTTTTTGCAACCATCCCCTTCTCAACTTCCCTAAGTTCAGGCCCTCACTATATCTCCCCTGAACCACTACAAAGCCCTTCGTATTGATCCCTCTTTCTCTGTTCCTCTCCAGTCTATTATGAACAGAATTTCCAAAGCTTTATTCCTAAAGTACAAGTATGATCACCTCACTCCCATTCAAAAAGCTACAGTGGTTTCCTATTGATATTATTGATACATACCCCTCTGTTTAGTTTTTAAAGCGCTCTGTGATCTATTTTTAAACTATACTTTTGGGTTATTACACATAACTCTTTAGACATTCTATGATCCAGATGAACTGCCATACATGTCATCACAGGATGTCATGACACCATGTTTATACTTGTATTTTACAATTATCATGGCCATACTAAGATTTTATGAGTTAAATTTTACAATGTTTTTGTGAGTTCAATTGCTTTGAACAAATTATTTATCATTGCATCAATTCTTCTTATCCACATGTTCTTTCCAAAGTTGCTAATAATCTCTTAATTGCCATATCTAAAAGCTTTTTCCCATTGCTCACCTTTTTTAACCTCGGCAGAATCTGACACTTGTTGACAGTTCCCTCCACCTCTCTGTGTTATCATGACACTGTTCTCTCTTGGTTTTCTTCCCACCTGTCTGACTGCTCCTTCTCAGTCCCTTTGTTGAATCATCATCTCTTCCTTTCCCTAACTTTAAGTATCCTCCCAAGGTTTTCTCCTGGGCTCACTTCTCTCCACACTCTTGCTGACCTCATCAACTCCTATGGGTTCAATTACCATCACTATGCAGATGACTCTCAGATCTATATATCCAGCTTTAGTCTCTCTCCTAGGCTCCAGACCACATCCCCAACTACTGACTAGAGATTTAAACTGGATCTCACATAGGCATCTCAAATTCAATATATCCGAAAAAGAATTCTCATTAGCATTCTCCCCAGATCTGACCCTCTCCTGAATTTCCCTTGGAGTCATTCTTGCTTCTTCGCTGTCATCCCATATAACCTTACTAGCTGCCAAGTCTTGGCAATTCTACCTTCAGAACACCTCTTCTATCTATCTCTTCTCTTATCACACCACAGCCAACCTAGTGCAGAGCCTTATTGCTTCTCATCTGGACTATGTGGTAGCCTCCTACTGGTTCCTCTTGCCTAAAACCTTCCTATTCCATTCCATCCTTTATATAGATGCCAAAGTAATATCACCTAACTTCTGCCTATAAAACAGAGATAATAACAGCACTTACCTCTCAGCGTTGTTGTGGGAATAAAGCAAGAAATATGGAAACTACTTTGCAAACCTTAAAGCACTCTATATAAACACTAGATCTCATAAAGCATAAATCTGACTATGTCATTCTCCCACTCAATTAACTCCAATGGCTCCCTAGTACCTCTGGGGCCAAATATAAACTCCACTCTGGCATTTAAGGCATTTCACAACCTGGCTCCAACTTACTTTTCCAGTAGTATACACTGCTCCCATTCACACATTCTACCTCACAACCAAACTGACTTCTCTTACTGTTCTTCATCTGTAATCTTTTACAAAGGTTGTCTCCCACACCTACAATGTTCTGTTACATCACCTCTGCTTCTTAGAATTCCCAGCTGGCTTCTTTCAAAGCTCATTTCAAATGCCACCTCCTGGAATAAGGGTTCCTAATATTTTTGTGCATCATGACTCCTTTGGTGAAGCCTATGGACCCCTTCTCTGAATAATGCACAAAATAAGATACATAGGGTTAGAGAAAAAATCAATTATATTGAAATGAAAATTATCACTTTTGTTAAAGTTTGCAGACCCTAAATTAAGAACTCCTAGTCTAAATGAGCTAAAGGTTCTCATAGAGACTCTTAAAAGTTAGAAGTAATTTATTTAGTTAACCCTTACTCAATGTACTATCTCCTCAAGAATTTCCCTGATGTTGTTCCTATAATTTTACAAGACTTTCCACCTCTGCTTCTGGGCCTCTACCTAAACAAACACTGTCCAGAGGAGGTCACAAGGGTCCTCTATAAAAAACTTTTCTACCAACCTTTAGGGCATCCTAGTGAAATCATTAGTAGGGTAATGATGCATGGTGTGAAGTAGTGTGTCACAGATGACAAGATAAATATTTAATAACTTAGCTGCAGTCAAAATAAAAGTTTTGTAAAATATTATACATGAAGTAAGGTAGCTTTAATATTACCATATTAAAGTTGATATACATTTAAAACTGTATACAAATTCTCATTTTTATATGCATTCGTTTTTTCTGTTTTATATATTGGAAGGTTCCTGTTTATAAATATTTCTTAAGTCCATAATATAAAAAACAAAAAATAGAATATTAAAAATCTGAATAATGAGAAAATGGCATAACTTACATGGCATGGAGAGTCTATATCGGTTAATATTTCAGTATTGTCACTAGAATACCAGTCTAACGAGTTTATATATTCACAAATATAAAAGGAGACATGAAGTTAGAATTCTTAGTAAAAAAAAAAAGAAAAGAAAAGAAAAAGCTAACACTGCAATTTTATAAACCCTATCTTTTGGGAAATTGTTCATGGTTGGGAAAAGATAATTGTTTTAGAGTAAGAGAACCAGGGAATAGCTGACATTTATCTAGTGCTTTACAGATCACTTTCAGGTTTACAAACTACTTAAAATATACATCATATCGTTTGAGGTAAATTTAGTCTCTGAAGAGCTGAAATTGAGTATTACCCAAAGAGCAATGGAGAAGGACACAACACAATAACAGCAAGGAATCACAAAGCTAGATAAGGGATTTAATCAAAGCAACATACTGATCAAAAAAGACAAGCAAGTCACTTTGCAAAGGTGAGAGATATCCAATGGATAGGCTATGTGTGCGATTAGTATCCTCAAATGTCAACGAAAAGGCCCTTGGTAGAATGGATAGATCCTCTGGCATGAATTTATGGGAGGACAAAAAGCAGTCATGTGCAAAGTACATATAAATCGTGATGATCTATGTTTACACAACAGTGAAGTAAATACAAAAATAGTCAATTCCATTACTGTTTCTGCTGTTTTACAGCTATACTTTCTCACAGAAGTCAGAGCATTTTAGAAATGGAAGAAACTTTTGGGAGCATCCAGTCTAATCTCCTCATTAGATGTGAAAACAAAAACATTACTTGGCAAAAGTCACCAAGTAACAATGGCAAATCTGGGGTTCAAACTGAGGTCTACTGGTCTTTCCATTACAGTACTCCTGGAGGTCCCCAAAACATAAGAATACAGAAGGACAGAATGCTCTGGATGTGACTTTTAGGAAAAGAAGAGTATTATTTTGATTTGACATTTTAGGTTTGTACTAAAAGAGGAGATACTAAGGTTGCCTGACAACATATGGGAGAGAAAATCACCTAACCTCTCAATACCCTGTATACTCCCTAAGTAGAGCACTAGGCCTGCAATCAGGAAGATCTGAGTTCAAATCCTGCCTTAAACTCATATTAGCTAAATTACCCTAGATAAGTCACTTCACCTCTGTCTGTTTCCCCTTCTATAAGATGGCAATAATAATAGCACATACCTCATAAAACTGATATAAGAATCAAATGAGATAATATCCACCCTTCCTTCTTTTCTTCTTTCCTCCCTCCTTTTATTCCTCTAAGATAGTTACTAAAGAGCTACAAATCTGCATTCATAAAGTTTACTCATCAGATAGTTAAAAATACTAATAAAATCAGATTTAGCCCTACTGACCATAAAAATCAATCAATCTCTCTCTCTCTTTCACTCACTCACTCACACACACACACACACAATAATACAAATACTTAAATACTTAAAGTATTGGTACAGTAGAAAGGAATTGGAGTTATTAAATCTTAAGTTCAAATCCTAACTCTTAAATTGATAAGCTGTATGACTTTAGGCAATTCTTTTAACATCTCTGATCCTCAATCTCCTCATCAATAAAATTAAGATAATATTTATATTACCTCTTTCATAGTATTGTCGTGAGAAAAGTTTATTCTTCAATCTTAAAGAGTTATATAAATGTAAATTATCAGAATTACTTAAGAAAAAGTCAATCTTTTAAATATCAGTCTCTTCCCCTTGATATTATATGGCTGTCATCTCAGAAGAATCAAAACTGAAGATGACTATGGACTGTATATTATTGGCTTTGAATATATTATAAACAATGGCACAACCAAAAATAAGCAAAATAGACAAAAGTAAGTTAGAAAAATAAAGACCAGTCACGTTACAAGAGATAACAGCCTAAATCTTGCACAGATACCCCTGACAAAAAAGGTAGTTCCAGAAAAACTTCAGAAAAAAAATTACATAACTCTGCAAAGTAACATGAGCAAAACCAGAACACTGTACACAGTAACAGCAATACTGTACAATGACCAACTGTGAATGACTTCATTATTCTCAGTAATACAATGATCCAAGATAATTCCAAAGAACTTACGATAAAAAACACAATCTACATCCAGGGAAAGAACTGATGGAGTCTAAAAGCACACTGAAGCAAACATTTTTTACTTAATTTTTCTTGTTGGTCTGTCTTTTTTTTTTTTGCAACATAGCTAATATGGAAATGTTTTCCATGAATGCACATGTATAATACATGACAAACTGCTTGCCTTCTCAAATAGAGGGAGATCATGTTAAGGAAATAAGGGATAGAATTTAGAACTCAAAATTTTTTTTAAATGTTAAAAAAATGTACACGTATATCAGAAAAATTTTTTAAAAATTAAATGTTAAAAAAAGAAGATACATGAAATGACAGTGATGTAAATGTATTAATAGGTTGCAGTCTGTATCAGTAAGATCGTAGTCCATCAAAGATAATGAGAAACTTTTCTTCTAGGAATAAAATATTAAGAATTTGTTAAGAAATAAAGTTTACATTTAAATTTTAAACTCTCAGGTATACACATTTTATAATTTTTATTTAAATCAAAGATTTAAACTGTTTAAATCAAAGATTTCAAAAACAACACAATATTTAAATGAATCACTACAAACTTATCTGTTTTCCACAGAAATTTTAACTTTCTTACTTATGCTTTAAAAGAAATTCATCAACTACAAAGTTAAGATTGTTCAATTCAACAAATATTATAATTTGATATGTCATCTAAATTGTGAATTATCTACATAATGCTAGCCTCTCAATCAGCTCAAGTTGAGTTGCCTAAAAAATAGCTTTCCTAACTTCCCAATGAGGCCATTTCTTTTTCTTCTATCAACTATGTTCCTAAAGCCCTGCAGCTGCATACTTAAACTCATTCCTGAATCCACACATGAAACAAAAACTGAAAAAAGAATATATGATGGATAAGTTAGAAAGCAAAACCTAATTGTTTAAATCTCCTATAACTGATGTGGCTCCATGTGTACTTTTTGTTTGTTTTAAAGAGAACTGACATTTTACACTTATCCTTACTTAAAGCATTTTTGCTGTTGCTTGGTTGTTTTTCAATCGTGTCTAAATCTCCAAGAGTCCTTTTGGAGCTTTCTTGGCAAAGATACTGGAATAGTTTGCCATTTCCTTCTCCAGCTTACTTTACAGATGAGAAACTGAGACAAGTAGGGGTTAAGTGACTTGCCCAGGATCATACAACTAGTAAGCGTCTGAGGCTGGATATGAACTCAGGTTTTCCTGGCTCCAGAGGCTCTGTCCAATGAGCCATGTAGTCACCCTGTTTAAAGTATTAGTAAGTATGCCTGTTGTTAAGAATGATAGGGGCGGCTAGTGAATAGAGCACTGGCCCTGGAGTCAGGAGGTCCTGAGTTCAAACCTGACTTCAGACACTTGACACTTACTAGGCATGTGACCTTGAGCAAGTCGCTTAACCCCAACTGCCCTGCCCATCCCCCTCCAAAAAGAAAAAAAAAGAAAAAGAACGATATCTGATACATAAAAGTTCATAAAGAAGCAGGTATTTTGTGGTAGTGATATCTGAGCACATGATAGAAAAAAATCACTTTGTAAATACCCAAGATTAACCTGGTAAACTACAACGAATTAGTTTTCTATAATTCTGTTCTCTTCTTTAAATGTATAGGTAAATGGGAGATAAATGCTGGGCAGCAAAATCAAAAGCAAACTATTGCTTTGATTTCAAAGCACTGTGTACTTTAAAAATGAAAACAATTTAGGAAGTGTGAAGAATACTTGCTAACATTATCATAAATGACCAAAATGAACTGACTTGCCATTTGTTTAGGTCCAATTACATGCAGCTTCAAAACACAGAGGACATGACAGGCTCTCTACACACAATGAACTGATCAATAAATTATGCTATTTGACTACTAAGAACAAGGAGGGGAAAAAAAAGTTTTACTTTCTGTAGCTCCTCCAACACTCCAGTCATTTTGAAAAACAGAAGAATGAAACCAAATTCCATTATAGAAAACTTCATAGGAATGTCCAAATATTGTCACAAAAGGCAGCATGGAATACAGAGAAATCTGAATTTCATTTGTTTTATGTCTAAAATAAGGACAACAAATATTTACACTACCTCCTTCACAGGTTTGCTGCAATGATAAGATCCTCTATGTGAGAGTGCTTTGTAAATGGTAAAGTGCTACCTATATGAAGAACTATCATACAGAAATTTTAATATATTAATTATCCTATAATTCATTAATAATCATAGTTTATTATTTGAAATGAGTAGTACCAACACAAAGCTTATTATCTTTTTATTATGCATAGATTTCCTACTTGGACATCTAAAGTAAATTATTTTGAACCTATATTTTTTTAAAATAAGTTATCCTGAAAAACTAGCTTATCAACAATTCTCAATCATCATATAAAGGAAGAAATTCAGAAAGAAATATTTTTGTGGACCACTAGACTTGCTAAACCTGGAAAATTGATAAATGAAGCCAAAGTTAGCATGAATCTTGTTTATTTTTAAAATTTCCTTTATTAAATTAACTTTATTAGAATTTGTATTAAATAAGGAAAAATCAGAATATAACAAAATTGATTTTAAAATTCTATCCTGAAATTACTTTTAATGCTTAATGGAACAAAATAACAATATGAGTCAAACTCTAGGAAAATATGGCTGACATGATTCTTTGTACACATATAACAGCAATAATTTTACATGAGTTCTTATTTCCAACAACGTTTTTTCACTGAGTTATGTTTTTTTTTAATGAGTACATTTAATATGGTTTTTAAAAATAGTATAAAGTATCACATAAATGAAAAGTGGTAATTTTATTAAAAGATGACCTGAAGTCCCTTGCAACTTAAAATTTTATTCTAATTAGAAAATTTGAAATAATCTATCTAATGAACAAAGGACATAAACACTGTACCTCAAGTAGAAAGGGGAACTTCCCCCAATCAGTACACAAGAATCCTGGCAAATCACATGTGGCCTTAAAAAACCATATTTTAACATTATTTATGTTCTATTGTGTTTTGTTAAATATTTCTCAATTATCTTTTAATCTAGTTCACTTCAATGGAGAGTATTATGGCCCTACAAGCTGCGTGTTTGAAATCTTCCCCTAATATTATTTCAACATTTCAAACAAAGCACTAAAAGCAGGAATGAACTTTTTTGTTAACTGAAGATTAATCTTTGTAAGGGAAGGCACAAATTTCTTATTATGGATTTGGTAGTGGAAAATTGGCAAAGTGATAGCCCCAGGCCCCATAATAAGAGACTTTAAATGAATTAGTTCTGAACCTGTGTATTGACTCATCTCATTAATTCTCAAATAGGTTAACCTTTTATGAACGATGGACTACTAGCCTCAGGGTGGGAAACAGGTCTAGAACTGTCACTTCCTTTCTAACTCTCAGAGCCCAAATCACAAAGTACCTATTAGGGTATCTGCTTTCATTAATTCAACATTCAACAACCTACTATGTGGAAGAATCAAATAAATATGGTAAAAAGTAATGTGTGTGGTACACAAAGGCGGCATTCAGGCAAAATGCAATAAGAAATTTCAGAATGAGAGATCATTTTTATTTGGAGGAGGCAGGGAAGTCTTCGTGGAGGTCACATTTGGACTGAGTTTCCAAGAGAGGAAAGAACATCAAGGTGGGGAGGGGAGATGAAGGGGGAGGGGGGAGTTCATTCTAAACGTGGGAAACTGATGGTTCAGTAGAGAAGAGTGCCAGGCCTGGAGTCAGGAAGGCGGATCTTCCTGTGTCCAAATCTGGCCTCAGACTCTGCACAAGTCACTCAACCCTGTTTGCCTCAGTGCCTCATCTATAAAGAAAGCTAGAGAAGGAAATGGCGAACCATTTCAGTATCTTTGCCAAGAAAAGCCAAAACGGGATCATGAAGGGTGAGACATGACTGAAAAACAACGGAACGACAATGACATTCTAGACATGGGGAGTGGCACAGAAAAAAAGGACGGGCAGATGGCTTAAGTTCAGTGTTAACAGTTTGCTTGCTAAATAGATAGTATGGTGAAAAATAAAAATAGTAACAATAGATGGAGGTTAAAACCAAAATAAAAGTACCAGGATTGGATTCCTCAGAAAATGTGCATTTCTGTAGGTCCTGGAAGAAAAAATTTCTCCGCCTTCAACACTAAACCTGTGGCACATAAGTCTACTAGGGAAAAAAAAAAGAATGGCTAAAACTGCCCAAAGTATTATAGATTACAAACAAGAAACAGAGGAAAAGTATTCCCACTCCAGCATTCCTCCTAATTCATAGACATTATCCCACGACCTCATTTTTTTCATTGTTTGGTCTCTATCCTTACTGTTGATTGTACAAATTTTCAACACTCATGGAAAGGATGGAATTAGGAAAATCTTAGAATTTTAAGACTAGAAGGAACCTTAAAGATTTTCTAGTCTGACCCTCTTATTGTAAAAATGAAGAAACTGAGGCCCAGTGAGTTAAGTGACTTGCCTAAGATCACACAGGTGTTGACAAAAGTAGAAGTGAACACAGGGTTTCTCTGATCCCAAATCCAGGACCACTTTTCCTATGACATAAAGAATTTGTCCAAGGTCACACAGCTTGCTGGTGGCAGAATCAGTCAGTCAGTCAGTCAACAGTCAGCAAGTATTTATTAAGCACCTAGCATGTGCCAGTCACTATGCCAAGTGCCACGGATACAAACTAAAGCAAAAACACGGTCCCTGACCTCAAAGAGCTCATATTTTACCACAAGGGTGATAAAATGCAAATAACTATATATATACAAGACACATTATACAGTGAAAATAAGAGGTATCCTCAGAGGGAAAGCAATAGTGGTGTATGTGGAGGCTGCAGGGGGTGGGGTGAAGGGATGGAGATCAATAAATACCTTTTATAGAAAGTGATATTTGAACTGAGACTTGAAGGAAACCAGGCAAGATAGAAGGGAAATGTTAAAAAGGAGGTCATTCCAGGCACGGGAGAAAACAAGTGAAAAATGACCAAAGCGGAGAGTGTTTGGGGGGACGTCACAGTTACTGGCTCAAAAAGCATGAGAGGGGGAGGAAGGGGAAACAAATGATGCTAAAGAAGACTGGAGATGGGGGAGGAGAGGGCTAGGTTGTGAAGAGCTGTGGGTGCCAAAGAGGCTTTTGTTTTTGTGTTTAATCTCGGAGGTGATTTGGAGCCAACGGAGTTTACTGAATACGGGAATGACAGGGTCAGACCTGAACTTTAGGAAAATTGCTTTTTGCCAGCTGAGTGAAGAAGAGGCTGGAGTGTGGTGAGATTAAGGCTACTGCAGTAGTCTAAGCATGTGGTGATAAGGGCCTGCACCAGGTAGGTGCCAGTGTCAGAAGAGAAAGAGGGCATATGTGAAGGACACTGTAAGGTAGAAATGACAAGACTTGACAACAGATTGGATAAGTACAGTAAGAATGGAAAGTGGAAGATGACACCTTGGTTATAAGCCTGGGTGACTGGGAATGGCGGTGCCTTTGACAGTAACAGGGAAACTAGGGAAAGGGGAGAGCTTGGGAGGAAAGACAATGAAGTCTGTTTTGGACATGTTGAGTTTGAAATGTTGTATATATTTGGACATTTCACTTGAGATGCCTAATAGGCAGTTGGTAATGTAAGACTAGGGGTCAGGAGAAAAGTTAGGTATGGATAAATAACAAATGCGAGAAAGAATCATCTGTATAGAATTTATAATTGAACTCATGGGGGTTGATAAGATCACCAACTGAAATAGTTTAGAGAGAAAAGAAAAGAGGACCCAGAACAGACCATTAGGGGACACCCATAATTACTAGATGTTATCTAAATAAAAATTCAGCAAAGGAAACTAAAAATGTTCATATAGGTAGGAGGAGAAACAAAAAAGAGTGCCTAACAATGTCAAAGGCTGCACAGAAAAGGCCATTATGTGAAGCTGGACTTAAAAGGATTTAAAAGAGAGTAGAATAGAGGAAGCAGAGGGGAATAACTGTGGATGGCCTTTTCAAGGAGTTTTGCCCAAAAAATAGAAGAGATATGGTGATGGGAGGCTCAAGCGAGAATTTTTTTTAAAGATGAGAGCGACACAGACATGTTTGCAGGCAGCAAGGAAACAATTTGTAGATAAGGAGAGAATGAAAATTCAGGAGAGAATGGGTATGATAGAAGTCAATCTGGAGAAGACAGGATGAAATGAGATCAAAGGTCCATGTTTTGCCTTGGCAAGGAGAATGGCTACCTCTTCATGTGACATAAGATGGGGGAAAGCAAGTGAAAATGACCAAGACTGAGAGTGTTTTGGAGGAAAAAAAAGAAGCCAGTATTACTGGATAAAAGAGTATGGGGGCAGACAGGGAACCCTTAATGTGAAAGAAGTTTGGAAGGGGGTGGTGAGGCGAGGAAGAGGGCTAAGGTTATGAAGAGCTATGGGTGCCAATGACAGGATTATGTATTTGATAAGAGGTAAAGGAGGAAATGGTAAGGGAAGACAACTGAATGATGTGAGATGAAAAGCGCATGAGAGGGAACTCTTAGCAAATGGCTCACAGATTTTGAACCCAGGTCTCCTGACTTCTGGCTCTATGCTTTGTCTATTATCCAAGGCTGGATGAAAAAAGGCAAGCATACATTAAGTTAAAGTACAACATTAGTGCAAGTATACATGTGGATAGAAAATCTGCAGATATGGACAGGATGAGGAGAAAATGTTACTTGTATATGATTTCTAGGCTCTCAAAATTAGAAAATTCACAAAGACCACATATCTAAAATTTTTTGGTTTTAAATAATAATTACATATGCTCCATAGTCTAGTATAAGAATAGAGAGTGGGCTTCTTGGTTCAAGGCTTGCTTCCAATACATACTAGTTGTGTAACATTAGACAAATCAATTAATATATCAATGCCCCATGAAAGTCTCAAGAATAAATCACAGAAAATATGCATTGTTAAATCAAGTTCCTCACTTGGAGTTCCCTACACCAATGAAATCATGTCTGGTAAAGAAATAATAATTTTTCAATGTGTTATCCTCAATGTTGCAGAGACTGTGGTTTCTATGCCAGTTTATTTAGCACGAACAAGGAAATTTCTCTAATAGTTGATATCAATTAAGAACAAAATCCAAAAATTTTAAACCCAACTATACCAAAACATTAATTATTAATGATACACCTTAGCTTCTGTATTTGGGAAAAATAGCAACAGCAACATCAAAAAAGACAATAGTAATTACACTAAATAGGACTACTGCACTGAAATTTCTGAATCCCACTGAAAGGTCTGGTATATATACTGATATACACCATATAGCATAGATTAGTGTTCGGCTGAATACAAGGAAACTCTACTCACAAACAGACAAAAGTTATTTTCTAATTTTTTTCCCATTGCTTAAAAAATATAATGTATAATAAACTTCTAACCAAAACAACCTTCAATGTTTGAATCCTATGCATGGTACTTCCTATATTAAAACACATATATTTGTGCAACACTACCTTTTTCTCAGAATTTCCTATAAATTTCATCAACAAACATTTATTGAACCCTAACATGAGCAGTATAAAAGATACTCATCAAAGAAATGTATAACTAGAAAATGAGGTGGGCCAGGTCATGTAGTCAGACCATAAATTAATAGATGAACAAGTCACATACAGCTCTGGCAGCCAGATAATGTTAAGAAACCTAGAAGACTTCCCCAAAATAGTAGATTTATAGAAAGACAGGGACAAGAATTACAAAGGAAATATTGATGGTTGGGATCCATAGCATTAAGAGGGGATCCCCAAGGATCCATTAAAGTACAGTGAAAGAATGTTCTCTTCCTAAGGCACAAATCCCTAGAGCAGGGAACAAATCATACTTAAAGGTTATCAGACCCCAATACATTAATACAATCTGTAGCAATTTCATAATCACCTCCACCCAAGGAAATCATGAACAGACTGAACTGTTCTTGGTCAAACAGCAACAAAAGGTTCTTAAGTTCTGCTGTATTAATTGGTCTTCTGAAGGGAAGCAATGAAAGAAGTGCTCATGACCACAGGGCTATTCTTTTGCATTTCCTTTCCTTCCCGTAACTCCATGCCCCTCTTTTCCTATCAGCCCTGCCAAACAGCCACGAGTGCACACTGGAGAGAGGTGCCTGTGTCTTCATGCTTTCTTCCTAATAGTGCTATGACAAATACTAGAAGAGTTCAATTAAAAGAAAGTGACCCTGTTTTCAAAGGACAGGCTAGTTATTAATACAAATTTGCCCAATATCCACTTAACCAAAAATGTCCCTTTTCCTGGTGATTAAATTTCCAGCAACTTCAATAAAGAACAAAGCTACAATTCATAAACAGACAAAAAATGGTCTCCAATGATAAGAAAAATACCTGTCATTAAAGCTTTTAAAAAATATTGTAGCCATCCTCACTAAACCTACTTACTGACTTAGTATCGCACTAAGGGTCCAAATACAGAATTATTCAATTAAACACTGCCTAATACCTCTAATTCCCAGAAGAAACAAGAGGTAACTGAATAGCTGATTATGTTCTAATTCCAAATGGGTAAGTAACCCTTTCTAAGCTCTTTGGTGGACACAGAATTTACAGGCCTGGGTTTACTTGTTTATTTTAGGAATATTTAAGCTGTTATATCCAACTCAAGTCCCACTTCTAGTTCATCGAGATTCTTCAAGATCATTCTAGTAAAAGTGCAAACTCCCATTTCTCCAAGGTACCACCAGGACAGAAAGGTTTAAACTATGGACTTAGCAAAGGGCAGTGATAGAATATATGTCTCTTGTCCAATGACAAGTTTAACCTGACTTAGAGAAGTCCACAACAAGAAATCCATCCGTTAGGTAAATAATTTTTTTTTTTTTAGCCACAGGTCTACTAAAGTAATGAGGAGCTTTGGATTCATTGAAAGGAGGCCCACAGTAATGAAACTACATTGAAGAAGCTGAGGCATCTTAAGTCACATCACTGTTCAAGACACAAATACAAGAGCAAGGCATGGCAAGGAATTCTTAGAGATTTACTCTATCACTAGCTTGGAACAAAATAAAGAACCTACTTTCTAATGAAAAAAATGGTAACAATGACAAGCATTTGTCCAATTGCTGCCTGAGTTTAAGTGTTATCTACGATGAAAAGACCAGCGTTTTAGATCTGTTCTAAGCTAAATAATTACCCATAGGGAGTATCTAACAAACTGCCAGACATTATCATAATTATTATTATTATTTTTAAATATCAATCAACTTATAAGTATTGAGTATCTATTATGCTTCCAACACTCTTAGTTATCATAGAAAAAAAACAGAAAATTATAAAATGATCCCTATCTTCAAAAAGAAAAGCTTACAATTCAGCTTAAAAATCAAGCACAAGAACAAGTACAAAGATCATAAAGTACAATAAAGGTCCCTTTGCAAACTGGTGCCAACATTCTTCTGCAACATTATCTCCCACAACTAACCTATATTCCAGCAAAAATCAACTATTCACTGTCCCTCAAGTACCCATCCAATGTTTTGCCCCTTTTATACTTTTACCATACTACTGACTACAAATGGAATCCCCTTTCCCTTTTTCCCCACTTCACAGCCTTTAAAGTCTAACTTAAATGCAACCTCCTCCAAAAAAAATTAAGAAAATCAGAAGACTAAAAGATACTTCAAAGATCCTCTTGTCCCCACTATTCCTTGTCTGATCTTCCCAATCTGTAATGACCTTAACTCCCTCTGGCCTTACCTAGCACACTGTCAGCACCTCTCTTGTACTAAAGGATAAGTCAGTATATATCATATCCTCCTAATAAGTTCCTATGAGCCCAGGAATTTTGACTCATCTAAAGATTTCATCTATTGTGCCTATAGTATGAAACAGAGTAGACTCTTAATAAATATTCAAAGTAACCTAATACAACAATCATATATAGAGAGGATGAGGATTAACTTGCCAATAATATTTGAAAATCGGTGAGTAACACATACTTTTCCTTGCCCAAATAATCTCCAACTATGGTTCCGCTTCAAAGTTTTATCACGATATGGGACTGACTCTGAGGTTCTCTCTTGAAGGATAGCTACATCAAAAGAGCATGAGCTCTGGCAGGTGGAAAGATATTAAGTATGGGCCTGATGATAAACTGTGCATCTGGTTCTGTCACTTGACAAGTACAACCAGTCTAGTTTTATTTGGAGAGATTTATCATAGTCTCAAAGTGATGGCTTTTCCTGCTAAATCACAGAGATAATTTTGAGTGGAAAGTAGCACCAATACCTAAAAAATCAGAGATAAATGATATTCTGACATAAGTAAAAAAAAAAAAACCACGGATTTATATATTCCTAACATCAGTTAGCCAATCACTATTTCAGTTTTCCTAGTCCATCTCTGAATATGTCAAATGCATGTTGCAGAACACTATCTTAAGAAAAGGTAAAGGGAAAACTAATTTTCCTGTATTCCATATATTCAAAAAAACTATAATGTGCAAAACCTAGTCTACATGTGCTGTTAAGTATTTACATAAGGATAGTAAAGTACACTAGCAGTACACCAGAGGCCTCATGTAGAACATCTTTGTTGCCCCAGTCTGATCCTAAATGGATAAAGTGGATCAATAACTAATGTCTAATTTGAAATTTTTATGGTAGTTATAAGAGACTAATACTTAACAGGCATTATTAAGTAACACTCTAAGAATATTAATCTAATTTGAAAATATATAGATAATATGAAAAAGTGAAGAGATATATCATAAATAACTTAAAAGTTTCATAGTTGAAATTAATTAGTCCCTCGAACTAAAACGTTCAAAATTACTCCCCAGGTAGACCTGGAGCTATTCTGTGGCAGTTGTAGGTTTGCTAAACATGGCATTGGGAAGACTGATAACTTGCAGTCTAAATATTACTGATATAGCACTAAAATGCATTTTTCTTAGTCTGGAGAAGAGGGTAAAGTTACTTTATTTCTTTAAAAAAAAAGTGTTCTGGGCCAGGTTGATTCAGAGCAGACAGAGAGATGGTTCAGGCTTAGGACTGGAACAAAATGAGGCCCTTGCAAGTCATATAACATTAAAAAAAAAAGTGCTGCTCTATCTCTTTTGGAGGTATGGGGCAGGAAGAAGGACCAGACTATGAGGGCAGAACTCCACATATAACATTAAATATGACTAATATATTGGTTTGCTTTATTGAACTGTTTTTCCCTCTTTCTTCTTCAATATAAAGCAGTGGTTCTCAACTTTCCTAATGCCGCAACCCTTTAATACAGTTCCTCATGGTGTGGTGACCCCAACCATAAAATTATTTTCGTTGCTACTTCATAACTGTAATTTTGCTACTGTTATGAATCGTAATGTAAATATCTGATATGCAGGATGTATTTTCATTGTTACAAACAGCACATAACCCACAGGTTGAGAACGGCTGATATAAAGGATGACTATGGGAGAGATATAGGAAACGTAGACAAAAAAGACATTTTTTTTTAAACATAGAGCTCTGTTTATGGGGAAAGTTTAGGGTCACTGAAAATAGGGTGCTATTTCCCTAATGCAATTCAATTCTAGGTCACTGTCCATCTGCAATGTTTAAGATATACAGAATGTATTAATGAACTAATTCAGTGAGCTGTCCATCCAACTGCATTCTTCATCTACTAGAGTATTCCTGTATAATTCTGATTTTAAATTTTGAGTTGTTAAACTATTCAGGAGATTTTTCAGTGTTCCAGAACTTATCCAATAATCAGTGCAAAGTCATCCTCAAATGAGAACAACAAAAGGAACTTTATCTACAGGGACTCCTTTTTCCATTTCTATGCTGTACATTCTTTATGGCCTCAGCAAATACTATTGGCAAATATGTTTTTATTTTACTTAATAATAAACTGAGAGTTGAATACAGTTATTACTGTTGGTGCAACTATCAAGGAATTTTGTGTGATCTCAACATATACACATGAGCTATTTCACTGAGAGTCTTTAAGATTGTATTTTGCTATACCAATACAATATGACTTCTTATGCCATAAAATTATGTTCCATTCTTTGAACACATGATAAAAACTGCTGCCTCTTATTTGCCTTTCTACAAGGAGAGCCTATATGCCATCCTTTGCTTATCTGCAACTTCCTTTTGTGTTCTGGTCTCATTCATAACAAGACTATCAATATTGATATAGTTCACAGCATGTCAAGCACTAATCACTGTACAAGGAAGGATAAGATCAAATGCACCAACTTAATTAATGATGGGTCTAAAAGCTATAGTTCCCAGCATCCTTCAACCTCAACACTACAAAAGTATAAGGGATCAAACAAGAGGCCTATTTTGTAACTGTCTTTGTTTCATGTGTTACCACAGCCAAAATATTAATTATTCAGTTGCCTGACTACTGATGGTTAACCTCTTCATACTTTGTCCGGTCATCAGAGAACAAATATGGCATGGTGCTGAGATGGTACTAGTGGTCTTTCAATTAGCACAATCTTTCAAAACTTGCATACCACTGACATAGCCTTTATGAACCCAGGGTCACTTTCAAACCATGACAAGGCTGGAACACAGAAAGTAGGGCTTTGTAAAGGGCATATAATTGCTGTAGGCACTCTAATACTTTGTATACTCTAAGCAAATATACAATACTTGGGTTCTTCTTCTAGTAATTCCAGTAACAAGATTTGTCCATATATCATATGTCTTAAAGGTTACTTCCAAAGATAATTAATTATAGGCTGTACAACTGGATATATGTTCTCACTGGTTAGATTTTCTGGTATGACTGCCTAAATACATATATATATATGTATATATACACACGAAAAATAATAAACAGAAGAAGAGTAGTCCGCTGTCAAGCATCTGACGTTTGCAATCACCCTTTTTTTGCACCAAGGGGTGTGACTTGGAGGCATATGGCCACTGTATTGACAATCTTTCTGAGTTTTAACAGATGGTGCTTATGTGGCTTTTTTGGCCATCTGTAAAGTGAGTTATAGTAATATGAATCTTTATTATATGAGAACTAAATAATTAATGGTTCCTTGAAGTACTTAATCACATTTTTTTCCTATAAGTTGTGACACAGATGTCAAAATAGTGGCAAGCGCAATTAAGATTGATATAAATACATCATAGTATATATTTTTGCTTTTAATACAAACATTTTAAAATACTAATATAAGTAAAGGGAGTCTTCTTGCTAAGTGGTATAAATAAAAATGGAGCAAATACATTTTGTGTTGTGTAGGATGAAAGGTACCATTTCCTTTGCATGGAAAGCCATCACTCTCAATCACCTGAGCACTCAAAATCATTTTAAAAATAAATCTCTGACTTATTATAAATGACAAGCTGCTTGAAAAATGATTATTTTATAGAAATATATAATCTTTCTCCAGAGATGAAAGTATAATTTAGTATGACAGGGAAAAAAATCACCACGTAAGAGCAAATCTTTGCGACCAAAAGACAGACATAAAGAGCATGTTTAAGGGTACACAATTTCAAATAAATGTTTTTATAGTGTCTCAAACATTCATGTAATGCTAACCTTATATAAGTAACATACTTATCTCTTCTTATATACTGTCACCATTGAACAGATGGGGTATAAAGATACTTTTTTTTGCAATTCCAAGTGTAAGATACATACACGTGATATTCACAAAACAACACAGTAATTGCTCACTTTAAGTTTCAAATTCAACAAACATTTATTAATTTCCTATGTACTGAATTGAGGCTATACTTTGAGGGAGATATAAAATTTAGATAAGACAGGTTCCTCATGCTATGGACCTTATTTACAGTCAAACAGAAGGATAAATATATATACAAATAACTATAACATAAAATAATGCAATATAAAGTGCAAGAAAGGGATAAATGTGATGTACAAGGAGTGAGATCATAACTAAGTCTAAGGGATCAAGAAAAACTTCAAGAAAAAAATGCTATTTGAGATATACTGGGATGAAAGAGCATTCCTGGGATAGGAAATAGCATGAAGAAAAGGCAGTAAATTAAATGGCAGAGAGGATAGAGTACCAGACCTAAAGTCTAGAAGACTTGAATTCAAATTGGGCCTCAGACATTTATTAGTTGTGTGACCCTGGGCAGGTCACTTAACCCTGTTTGTCTCAGATTCCTTATCTGTAAAATGAGTTGAGGAAAGAAATGGCAACCACTTCAGTATTTTTGCCAAGAAAACCCCAAATGGAGTCACAAAGAGTCAGACACAACTAACTGACAAAGAACAAATAGAGAAAGGAAAAATTCAAGGTATGTTATGTAACAGAAGTTCATAATTTCATATGCAGATATCTTTTTTTTGCATACTGAAATGTTTATGTTTGTCAATTATTGTCAAGGTCATAATAAAAAAACAATTATAGGAGGGAAAAAGTTAATATAGTGACAGTTTGTAGAGAACTTTGAATGCTAGGCTAAAAAGCTGAACTTTAATAGACAACAGAGAATCACTGGAGAATTCTGTGCGGAGTGATGATCAGATATTGGTCTCGCAACAACAGGAAGAACTGGAGAACAGAGTGGAGAAAGACCTACTGAGGC
This sequence comes from Pseudochirops cupreus, assembly GCA_028627135.1. Classification (NCBI taxonomy): domain Eukaryota; kingdom Metazoa; phylum Chordata; class Mammalia; order Diprotodontia; family Pseudocheiridae; genus Pseudochirops; species Pseudochirops cupreus. The sequence goes on from CM053583.1 coordinate 306,490,089, forward strand.
AGCTGGGGGCAAACTGGATAGAGTGCTGGGTATGGAATCAGGAAGGACAGAGTTCAAATATGACCTCAGATTTCTAGTTGTGTGACCCTGGGCAAGTCACTTAACCTCTGTCTGCCCAGTTTCCTCATTTGTCAAATGGGTATAATAATAACAGGGTTGTTATGAGGATTAAATGAAATAATTTGTAAAGTGCTTATTAACAGAGTGCCTGACACACAGCAGTTGCTTAATAAATGTTTGCTTCTCTCCCTTGTCTGCCTATTATCAGACCATTATAATTCTCCAGGTGAGTATTAATTAATAAAGACCGGGTATTCAAGGGTTAGAAGTTGGAAAAGAGAGAAGTAAGCAGAGGTAAAGGCTGAGATAGAATCAATAAAACTTGGTAGCTAACCAGCTATGAAAGGAGAGGGAGAAGAAAGACACAAAAATAATACGAAAGTTCTAAATATGTGACTGGGTAAATGGTGGTACCACCAACAAAAATAGTAAACTTTGAAGGAAAAGTATATTCCAGGGGAATGACAAACTCTGTTTTAGATACATTAATTTTGAGCTCCCAATGGTATATCCACATCTTGTAGGCAGTTAGATATATAAGCCTAATGATGAGAAGAATCAAGTTTGGAGGTAGAAATGTGGGGTAATTGAAACTATGGGAATGTTAGCAAGGAAAAGAACGTAAAGAAACAAAAGAAGCCTAAGGAAAAAACCTTGAGAAACCTTGGAGAAGAGAGGAGTCAATACGATAAAAGAGTAAAGGAAATTGAGAAGAAAAAATAAGAGAGGAAGAGAAAACTAAGATATCAAATTGCAAAGAGTTGTAGAGACAGTGGGTGAAGAGGAAGAGGGACCAATAAGTATAGATGGGTTTTCCCCACACGAAGTTTAGTTGTGAATAAATGGGGAAATGGGATTACCATCACAGAGTCACAGAGATGGAAGATGACTAATGATATTAAAAGTCTAACCCCCTCATTTTACAGATGAGGAAACTATGGTCCAGAAAGGTAAAGATATTTGTCCAACATGATGTCATCCCATCACAAGAGAAAGCATAAGACCTTATTGTCCTTAAAGAGTGCCAAGAAGACATTTTAAATTCTATTCTGTACTTCCACAGGATTACAAATAATGCTTCATTAATTTCTACAACAGTATTTGCTGAGAACATAAAGTACTTTTATGGATAATTGTAATTGTTCACTTTAATTATTTTGAAATCTAGTTTTCACAGATTCTGAGAAATAAATCCATTGTTGTTATACTTAAATTTTGTTTTAACAAAGCAAATAAACACAAATTTAAAATGATATAATCTTGGGAAGGAATTATGCAAAAGACCATAAAAAGTGATTTAGATTTGCTCTGTTTCCTAATCTATAAAATGAGAAGGTTGGACTAAAGGACATGTAAGTCTTTTCTGGTTTTAAACTTCTGATCCTATAGAGTCTCAATGTTAATACTTAGCCATAGCAAGGACTACACAATCCATGGAGAATAGTCAAGGGAAGGTGTTTTCGAAAAAAAGACACCTGAGCCATGTTTGCACACAGATGAGAAGGAACCAGCAAAGAGGAGACTGGAGATGCATGAGAGAGAAGAGGTGACTGATGCAGCAAAGTCCTAAAGAAGAGTAGATGGAATGTAAACAAATAACCTTAAAAATCTGTTGTTAGTTTGCACTGGATTTTAGTGATAATATATACATTGTAAAACATTCTGTACTCTAACAGGGTTAAAATAATTTACTATTCACAACAGCATAAACCATCTATCCCCTCTTTAACTTAAAGTCATTTTTCACATTTCTCTTATCGCCAGCACATTCATCCTTTAGGTCCCAATATTACATTTGATTGATACTCCTCTTTACTTTCTCTTGCAACAATGACTTTCTTCCCATTCACTTTGCTATCCTCACATCTAGCCTATTAAAATTAAGTCTTATCTTCAGAATCTCTTTTCTCCAAAGCTTCTTGCAGACATCTATCAAGATAATTTTCTAATCTTTTATCCCACCTTTCAGTGGATTACCAAAGCCTACTGAACCAACACCAAACTATTAAGCTTAGGATTGAAGAGACTTAACACAGTATGACTCTAACCTACCCACTTCTTATTCCCCCACAACACAAATGTTCAGTTCTAAGCTGACCTGCTCACTGTCCCCAACATAACATGCACATTCCCATCCCTTTGTTCCTTTAACTCCTCTTTTAAAAAATTCCCGACCTCCTTATCTTTGCCCATTCAAATCTCAGTCATTCTTCTAATTCCTGTTCAATTTCCACCTTACCTCTTGAAGCTTTTATTGCCTATGTTAACTTACAGTGACCTCTCAGAATCCAAAAATGTCAGAGCTTAATGTCATACTGAAGGCCTCCACCAGGATGTTTCTTTGGCACCTCAAACTTAACAGATTCGTAATGAAACATCCTTCTCTCTCTCTTTTTTTTTTTTGGAGGGCAATTGGGGTTAAGTGACTTGCCCAAAGTCACATGGCTAGTAAGTGTGTCAAGTGTCTGAGGCCACATTTGAACTCAGGTCCTCCTGACTCCAGGGCTGGTCCTCTATTCACTGAGCCACCTAGCTGCCCATGAAACATCCTTCTCATTAAACCTGCTCCCCGCTCCCATCCTCCCCCCAAAAAAACCCCACAACAATGAACTAAGAGATCATCTATTTAAATGCCCCCATTTTATAGATGAAGAACCTGAGGTCAAGAAAGGTGAAATGACTTTTGGCCAGAAGTCACATAGCTAGTAAATGACAAAACAGAAACAAGAATGCTGGTTTTTCAGTTTTAAGTCCAGTGATTTACTACACTGTACTGTCTCTCCTTCCCCTGTCCTCCAATGGCATTTATTGTCCATATCTCTTCCCTGAGGAGTTAAATTTCTCATATTTTCGTGTCTATTCCTTGTCTTCCAAATGAGATTCTGAGCTCCCTGAGCACAGAAACCAGAGATTTATATACCCTATATAATGCCTACCACAATGCTTTACTCAAAGTAAGCATTTAACTACATATTGATTGAACAGACAACAATCTTATTACTAACAAGTTCAATTTCCTTAGTAAGTATTTAGTGAAAAACTAGGCTGATTTGTATTCTCATTAACTTTACTACAAGATTAATTTTTTAATTTACTGACAAAGTCTCCCATGATATTACTGTAGATAAGATTAAATGATATATACTAGGTAGTGTAGTTAGGTAAATACAAGGATTGATTAAATAAACAAGCACACCACCAGAGTAGTGACTGGTTAGATGTTAACCTGAAAGAAGGTCTCTAGAGGAATGCCACAAGATTTCTGCCCTTGGCCCTGTTCTGGTCAACATTTCTATGAATGACTTAGGTAGAGTTATAGATAGTATGTTTTTCAAATTTTGGTTGTCATAAAAAACTGTGAGAGTAAGTTTTAACAATGGTTAATAAAAAACTTCAACAGGATCGAAAAATCTCAAACTGCCTAGAATCTAAAATAAACCAAAATCTAAAAAGGTAAAATTTTATAAGAACAAATATAAGGCCTCACTCTTAGATTTGGAAATTCAACTACAGAAAAACAGGATGGAGAAACATGGCTAGATAACAGTTCACGTGAAAAATATTGACATACTATAATGAACTGCAAGCTCAATGAGCAAAGAGTAGGACAGGTCAGGTAAAAAAAATTAATACATAATATTCCAAACTTCTTTATTCCATTCCCTAAAGCTATTCCTCTTTCTATTTCAGGGGGGGAAAAACACCCTGCCTTCTTACTTTACATAGAGAAAATAAAGGCCCAATTTGAACTCTTATTTCTCCTACTCCACATTTTCATAATCCTTTACTCCAAACTCAAGAGAAATAAGAGGTCCTCTTTTTTCAAGGTCAACAATTTCATTTGTGCCCTCCATCCCATTCCCTTCCATCCTTCTCTAATAACTTGCTCTATCATTTCCTTTCCCTGGCAACAGACAGTCCCTGGCCTCAAGGAGCTTACGATCTAATGGGGAAAGACAACATGCAAACAAATATATGTACAGCAAGCCATACACAGGATAAATAGGAAATAATTAACAAAGGGAAGTCACTGGAATTAAGAGGAGTTGGGGAAAGCTTCCTGTAAAATGTAGGATTTTACTTGGGGCTTAAAGAAAAGCTAGGGAGGTCAGTAGTAAAAATGGGAGGGAGAGCATTTCAGGCATGGGGGACAGCCTGAAAAATGCCCAGAGCTGAGAGATGGTATCTTGTTCATGAAAAGACCAGGAGGCCAGTGTCGGTGAACTGAAGAGTACGTGATAAGGAGTAAGGTGTAAGAAGACTGGAAAGGTAGGAGGAAGATAGATTATGAAGGGCTTTAAATGACAAACAGAGCATTTTGTATTTAATTCTGAAGGAAATAGCTAGCCACTGAAGTTTACTGAGTAGTGGTGTGTATTGTATGACATGATTCCTCCATTTGAGGAAAACCACTTTTGTGGTTGAATAGAGAAGATGGATTAGAGTGAGAAAAGACTTGAAGCAGACAAACCTACCAGTAGGCTCTTGCAATAATGAAGTGGCCTGCATGAGAGTGTTGGCTGTGTCAGAGGAGAGAAGGGGAAGTATTGGACAGATGTTGCCAAGGTGAAAGCGACAGGCCTTGGCAACAGCTTGGATATGTGGAGTGAGAGATAGTAAAGAATCCAGGATGACTCTAAGATGTGTTGCCCTCTACAGTAACAGATAAGGTGTGGGGTGGAGGAGAGGATTTAAGTGGGAAAATAATGAATTCTGTTTTGGACATATCAAGATGTCTGAAAGGCAGATGGAAATGTAAGACTGGAGGTCAACAGAGAATTTAGGGCAGGATAGCTACTCAAGTTCCTGGAAAGGATGGTCTCTTCCTACTATCTCCATTTAACTTTTGACAGTGATGACCAGTCTTCTTCCTGTTTCTCCAAGCCTTCTTTGACTTTCTCCTACTTTTATCATTCATTTCTACTCCCTCCTTCTCCCCACCAAACCCACACAAAGGAAGGGCAGTCCTTAAGGATCCAATCTTCTTTCTATATTCTCTCCCCAGGTAACTTGGTCATCTACACCTATGTATTCAATTATCTCAACAACCTGGTGCTGACCAAACTACTTTTCCAGCTTTATCTCAAAATATTCCCCATCATATACTGTAAAATCTAGTCATACTGGAGTACCAACTGTTCCCTGACCTCAATATACATTTTCCCATCTTCATGCATTTGTGTTTATCAGGAATTCCCTCCTCCCCCACGCCCCCAAGCATTTTGCATTTCCATAAACTGTCCTTCCTACCAGAAACGCTCCCTTTCTCAGAATTCTTAGCTTTCTTCAAGGCTCAGCTCAGGTTTCACCTTCTCTGAAACCAGGGGTTCTTAACCTGGGCTCTATGATGTTTTTTTTTTGAAAACTGTAGTTCCATATAATTGGTTTCCTTTGTAATCCTGAATATTTTATTTTATTCATTTAAAAATATTATTCTGAGAAGGGAGTCAATGGACTTCATTAAACTGCCAAAAGGGACCAAGGCACAAAAAAGAGTAAGAACCTATTTCCTAAACCCTTTGTTGATGTACTCAATTTTTAATGCTCTCCTTTCTGCAATTCTCTTGTATTTGCTTATCAGTGTATATGCTGTATTCCTGCCTTCGAGGGCAAGGGACTGTTCCATTTTTGCCCTCGTGTACTTACCACGAAGCCCAGTAACCTGCACAAAACAGAAACCCAAGAAATGTTTGTTGAACTGAATTGGTCAATGTTCAGAAAAAGGGAAGTAACAGTCCCAAATTCTCTACTCCGGTCTGATGACAATGGAAGAAAGCACTAAGCTCAAGGAATACATTTTAAGGAGAATCTTGACAAGCTGGAACATATCCAGAAAAGAATGACCAGGTGGGTAAGAAGGCTTGAAGCCATACCAAATGAACTGAAGATATTTTTCCTGGATGAGAAAAATGTTGAGGGTGAGAAGAGGGGGGAAAAGACATACTATAGTTTTTAATTAAGAACTTACAGGGTTGACATGCAGAGGAGGCACTAGATTCCTTTACTTGGTCCAAGACCCTAGAAATAGGAGCAATGTATAGCTGCAAAGAAACATTTGCCTTACACTTTGCAAAACTTAACAAATAGAGGGAAAACTTCATAATAAGTAAAGTTCTTAAAAGTGAAAAGGGATATAGGAAATAGTAGTGAGTTCTTCTCTTCAGATGTCCATCAGCAAAGGCTGCATAAAGCATTTTTAAGGAATGTTGTTGCAGAGGGCATTTCTGTTCATTAATGGTTTGAAGTAGGTATCCAAGGTTCCTTTCCTGAAATGTTGTGACTCAATCTTTTCTGAATCTTCTTCAAGAGGTCTGTCAAGTTGCCATGGTCTGAACAAATAAAACCTTCTAAGAAACTCTGTTGTATAGTAGTTTTCCTGGTCAATATTTTTCATATTTTCTAATTTTTTTGTGTTTTCCCCTTTATACTTTTTGTATACAGTGCCACAAACAGATGAGTTATGATCTGTGGTGGTCAAAGAAATAACCCGTAAAGACAGACCCACAGGTCCTATAAAAGGACACAGAAGTGTCTTTTTTTTACATTAATGAGGTTGTTGTCAGATTACCTCTAGACCAGAATACCTGGGAGAGAAGCAGCCTCTGAACCACGGCCTCTGTGAAGTTAAAGAACGTATCTTCTACTTGTCACCTATCACATCTCACTATGGATCTATTGTGGCTCCTCAAAAATAAATTCAGGATGAATTAGTATGTCATCAAGTAATATCAATTTGGAATGGTGGAATGAAAGTCTTTCATCAAACTACATTTCAGTTTACGTGAAGCAGCTTAATACAGTGAAAAAAGAACTGGCTTTGGAGTCAGGAGACCTGGGTTCAAATTCTACTTCAGACCTCCAATATCTGTGACCTTGAGCAAGTAATTTAACCTCCTGATACATCAGTGTCCTAAACTGTAAAATAAGAGGATTTGCCTCTCATATCTCAGATAGGAAACTTGTGGTTTCACTGTTGTTGGGAACTCCTACTAGGTAAACTTCCTCTTCCAAAATTATCACCAATACAACAGATAGCGATCTTTTAAGAAGTTTTCAATATTCAAATTATCTTCTTCCACAGGGACTCACTTCTATCTTAGAAAAAGCAATGAATGTTTCTTCCATTTTATTTAACAATCAATTATATTTTATATGACTTTTTTTACACTGTTTTGATACCTTGTGTGAATTTTTATAATACTTCTCCTTTAAGAAAGTCAAAGTCTGTAGTCTCTAAGATCTTAAGTCCTGTAAGGGAATTTCTACCTGGGTTCCAGGGGAATCTCATCCGTCAAGCTGTATTACCTGACTGGAGATCTCTCACAAACTATCTTTTTACCTCATTTAAAACTTTTCAAATATAAACAATACTAAAACTTAGCACACTGTAGCAGAACTGCTTACACAAGATGGGTCCTTAACTTTAGCTGAACTGGTATTCTAATCCCAAAAGTGGCACTCACTATGAAACCCTGGGCAGATTCTTTAACCTCTCACTTAGACCAAATTCCTCACCTGCAAAAAGATAGGGATGGATGACCTGGTCTCAAACTGTTGCACTGAAACTATCTAGTTTCAGCAGTGACACTCACTGTAAACCTGACTAAATTCTTTAACCTCAGCCCCTTTTCCTCATATGCAAAAATGAGAAAATGGGTAAGTTGGTCTCTAGTGCCCTTTCTAGCTCTAACATTCTACAATTCCATTAAGGTTAGAACACTTTCTAACCCAGTATTCCGGTAAATATCCAGTATACCTGTCCAGTGTCACAAAAGGCCAGGCAAGCTTTGGCCCTTTTCCAAAAGTTAAAGTTGTCTAGGAGAGGTCACCTAGGGTGTCACCATACTCAAAGCCTGTTTGGGGAACATGGATTAATGGGGGAACCTAACCTAACCTAACTCTCAATACAATGAGATTCGAAGAAGAGTTTAAAACTCTGGGTATCCCAGCAGATCTAAAGGCAGGGGGGATGAGTACATGAAGAAGACCTGGTACATTCTCTCGACCTAGCTCAGTGCCCGGGGAAGCAAAAAAGGGTTCAGGTGGGTTTGGAGGTTCAAGCAGTCTAGAAATAGCACCGCCACCGCGTCCCCCCACCCCCTGGGCAGAGTGTCAGCCAGACAAGTTCCGTGTTTCCAACCAATCACATGTAGCCACAACAGAGGGATCCACCAAAGGGGCATGGTTTAAGGGGTAGAGAGGGAGAGGAACCAGCCGCCGCACCTGTCAGCTTCACACCCAGGGGCTTCCCCCACCACCGTCTTGCAGGACAAACCTACCCCCAAGCACCTGCACCCCTACCCCGCAGGGAGCAAGGCCACGCCCCCCCCGAGCCCGAGCCCCGCTCCCCCGCCTCCCTGGCCGCACCGAGAGAGCCTCCGTCTCTGCCCACCCCGCCCCCCAGTCCTGGGGAGGGGAAGGGGCGGCCTGCAGGATTTCACTCAGACTCTAGACCCTCAGCCTTCCCTTCCCCGCAGATGTCTCAAGTCCACTGCCCGTGAGCCGCTGGGGCAGCCGGGGGATTCCCTCCCATCCCTGGGTCCGGTGGTCGGGCCTCCCCCCACCACCACGCCTCAGAGGGCTCGGTCCTTGCTCCCCACCCCAAACCCTCAGCCCCGGCCCACCTCACCCTCCCTAGCCCGGCTCGGCCCAGCAGGCGGGAACAGGCCGCGGGGGAGCGAGACCCTGGCCGGGGGAGGAGGCAGCGCGGAGAGCCGGCGGGGGTGAGTCCAGGCCGGCTCCCCTCCGGAGGCTCAGGCTGCTGCGCCTCCAGCGGAGTCGCGGCTCCGCGCGGCCCTCGGCCCGGCCAACGGCGGGAGGAGGAGTGAGGTGTCAACCACTCACCAAAAGCAGCAGGGAGCATCGGAGGTCGGGGGAGGGCAAGAAGATGGCAGCTTTCATTGTAGCGGAGGGGTCTCGGGCAGGGAGAGGCGGAGGCCGTGGCCGAGCTCCGGGGGAGGAAGAGGAGAAGGAGGAGGTTGTGGGCTGGTGGCGGTGGCGGCAGCTGCTCCTCAGGCGACAGCAGCGCCTCGTCCTCTCGACCCGGGACTCCAGCAACTAACACCCGGGACAACTTCCAAAGAGGGCCCGCACGCCCTCACTTCCAGGTCTTGGTCACGCCGAGCTCGCCGGGAACTGTAGTCCCGAAGCCCGTAAGGGTCGGTAGGGAAGCCGAGAACTCTCTTTCCCAACAGGCACCGCGGCACTTGAAGGCGCCCGCCTGATTCCCTCCCTGCCGGCCCTCCTCTGCCCCTCCCCCTACCTCCACTTTCCGGCGTAGCAGTTTGGGATAGGAAAGGAGACCCTCAGGAGAGAGTGCCTGGCCGCCTGAGTCACAACTACAATTCCCAGAATGCACCGGAAAAGCACTCGGGAGTGTCTCGTTAACGCCCCGCTTTCCCAAACTCTTTGGAGACTGGCGGCGGCTTCGGAGCGGAAGTGTTCCTCTGGGGCCTGGAGAGTTTGGGCGACTTTTACGTACTTCGGCGGAACTGCCTGTGGGATGTCGGTGCTAGAGGAGGTGAGGGTGAGTCGGGGCCGAGGGGGATGGGGAATCACCTTGAGGGGAGCTTGGGGCATCACCGACCGTGGAGAGAACAAACCCCCCACCCTCCATGTGCCTCATTTCTGGGGGTCCCACGGTGACAAATTAAGGAAAACACTCTTTCCTCCCCCAACAAGGGGCTGTCAGTACAGATCCATTCCTCTCTTGGCTGGAGGGGTGGGGGAGGTGCCTAGACTTCTACCAGCGGATTGCAAGCTCCATGAGGGCAGGAACCCGGTGCTCGGTACCTAGTAGATGCTTCATAAATATTGACTGATTGGAGGGCACATCCATCTATTCATTGGGAACAGTACCCAGACATGGTCAAACCTGTATGTTGGAAGGAGGAGGGAGGAACTGGGAGATAACATCATTCCGTGCTAGCCCAGGCGGGGAATCTGAATCTGGTTCCTCCGAAGCCACCCCCACACCCCACCAAAAAAAAAAGTGACCCAGCCCGGTGGACTTAGGGCAGCCAAATCATTCTTACTAGCACGTAAGAACACGTGCTTCCTAGTGTCTGACTTGTGTTTATCTCGGTAGTCACCTTTAGTGACACGATTCTTTCCAGTACGGGTACCAAACTGATCTGCTTGAAGCCTAAAGAAAGTTTTCAGGTTCTGTAAAATGCCTTCAGAAACATAACCCTGAGTGATGGGGAACCCTCCGGGATCTTTCCTGCCAGAATATCAGCCCAAGTTTTCAGGACCAGTACAATGTGACCATAAATGCCCGGCTTTTACCATCATTAGGAAGCCTGCCTTCCTCTAGCTCAGAGACTGATCCAGTAATCCTTTACACTGACAAGGAGTAACCTGATCTAGCTTGACTGAAGAGATTTGTCTCGAAACTCTGCCAGATCTTAAGAGTCTCTGAGGTTATAGTGGCATGCTTTCAGTGGAAACTGCATTTTTTTGATTCTTGGTGCTGGACACTTAATTTGGAACCAGTCAGACTGACCTAAGTCAGGTTGATAAATGTTTTTTGGAGCTGAAGAATATCTTTCTAAGCAGTAGCCCAAGGGTTCTAGCTACTCCTTGAAAACTGGTCCGGCAGTTTGGATTTTCTGTCTCCAAATACTAATGTTATAGCACCAGAAAGAAAATCCAGTTCAGTTGCTGGGAATATATACATAGATATGACGAGTACTTTGGTCTTACTGAGTTTACAATCAAATGGGAGTGAGGGTGTGTGAAATGGAACACGAATAACTGATAAAAGAGGAGATTGTGATGTGGTCAAAAGGGCCTATCCAGGCAGAGTACCATGAGAAATCACTTGAGAAATATCAGGTAAGGTTTTGTGAAGAAACCGGTACCTCAGTTGGGTACTTCAACAGCAATTGGCAGGCCTGAGAAAGGAGGAGAAGAAAATCCATTCTAGACATAGATAGAGGACATGGACAGACAACAGTAGTCAAGTAAGATTAGAATGTAGGTAATTGCAAGGAGAGTAGTTTGAGGGGAGTACTTTGTAGTAAGGCATAATTGGATCCAGATTGTGAAGAACCTTGAATGTCAGGAACAGAAATATATTAGTTGGCCCAGGGTAGATCAGAGACTAAATTGAAATTCTCTGATTTGCCCTCTCCCTAGACTCGGCTTTTACTATAAACCAGTTGAGAAACATTTAAGTGTTAAGTGGTGGGGACACTAAGACAAAAGTGAAACAGTCCCTTAGGGACCTTACCATTTAGCCTACAGAGGCCAATTGTATAAAACAAAGCACTTCAACTATTTAAATAGCAGTATATGAATAACATTGCATTTCATTTAACTGCTTGCTTTCACTAAATTAGCAACTACATTTGCTTCCAACTTTACCCCCTTATTTCAAATACAAAGTATTCTTTCCACACCTCATAGACCTAGTCTGTCTGGACTAGCCATATAAAAGCATAGGACAGGGATTTAATTTCCACAATTATTTTATCCTTGGTTTAATCCTAATTTATTCCAGATAGCAATGCATTCATCAGATTAAGTCTAAAATTTTGATTTCAGAGAAAATCCACTTGTGAATTTACAGTCATAGGATAATAAAAGGGTTATAGCTGAAGGGATCTTAGAGATTATCTACTCTGTCCTCTCATTTTACAGATGTGGAAAGTGAGACCCAAAGGGGTTGAAATTTGTATGTATAACTATTTAGGGGCAGAGCAGGGGTTAGAGTCAAGATTTCCTGATTCCTGGGTCACTGAATTAGTTACTGACTCCCAAATCATAGACTTCCAGTTGTAAGGTCTCTTAGAGGTCTTCTACTCCCTTACTCTTTTACTCCCTTGGTGTACCCTCTACAGTATCCTGTTAAGTGACCAACCAGACTCCCAGGGTAGTGATTTTTCCACTACACCATGCTAGGGGGTGGACAGGAGAAGATGGCAGCAACTTTGCCCACCCACCAACCATACCTTGGGCCCTCTGTTGGCAGCATAGTACTAGACTATGTGAACCATGGAACACAACTGCTTCTAGCGGTCTGCATTTTCCTACATAGTGTCAGAAGAGGAGAGAAGAAAGTTTTACTAAATGAATCTGTGATTTCTTTGCTAGAGGCGTTCTATTCATTGGTGCAATTTGCAATTCATTCATGCTTTTTTTTTTCTTTTTGGAGGGCAGTTGGGGTTAAGTGACTTGCCCAAAGTCAACCGGCTAGTAAGTGTGTCAAGTGTCTGTGGCCAGACCTGAACTCAGGTCCTCTTGACTCCAAGGGCCAATGCTCCATTCACTCTGCCACCTAGCTGCCCCACATTCATGCTTTTTAAACCTGTAAAAGTCTAGTTTGTTTTCTTCCATGATTTCTCCAGAGTGTTTCTAAAATATTAGAAATATATTGGGAATCTTACATTTCATGAATACTGGTAGAGTACAAGTGTCCAGTCTCATAAGGAGCAATTAAACTGCTGTACAGTTTGCAAAATGTTGTTGGTTTTTTTTTTTCCACAACAACCCTGAGAAGTGGATATTATTTTTCTCTCCATTTCACAAATGAGGAAACATGCTGAATGAGGTTAAGTGACTTGCCAGTGACTTCACAGAGCTACTAAATGTCTGAGGCTGGATTTAAACTCAGGTATTCCTGACTCCCAAGTCCAACACTCTCCACTCTGCTACCTAGCTCCCCAAAGCAGTCCACCTTTTCTTCTAATCATACATTTTTTTCAGCTTTACTGCGTCTTGCCTATAGGTCTTCTTTGGAAATAAGTTGCAACCTCTTTGGTTTACTAGGTCTCACCATTGTCTTTTGAGTCACTTGCAGTTCGAAGTCTTTGTAAAATCTAATATTTGCAACATTGTAGTATTGTTGGAGAAACATTTCTGTTTAAAAAAAATTGACTTCGTGATATGGAATATGTTTTACTTGACCTCACATATATAATCAAAATCAAACTGCTTGCCTTTTCAGGGAGGAGGAAAGAGCAGGAAGAAGGGAAAGAATTTGGAACTCAGAATTTAAAAAGAAAATTATTTAAAAATTTTTACATGTATTTGGGAAATAGCCAATGGAATAAAAATAGTTTGTTTTTGTTTTTTAAAAAGGTGGACCTTGTTGCTGAGGATCAGCTTGGGATAATTAAAAATCACTGCTTAATTTCTTAAATTCAGTCTTCTCCTCTCTTCTCATTTCAATTCTGCGCCTCATTCATTGCAGTACCTTACCCAACTTTGTGTACCTAGGTAACACTTAACTGCCTGTTGTCTTCTGGACATTAAATAATTTTCATCCTGTTCATTAAGTAATTTTCATCATATTCCTGTATAAATTGTTATGCTAATTTCTTTTTAATATTATTAGGATTTACAGCTGGAAGAGATCTAATCCAGCCCTATTATTTTTACCAATGAGAGGACTGATTTCTGAGAAGTCACTTACTCAGAGTTACACCAGGAATAAATACTAGTAGTGATGCAGTGGCCTTTGTAATATTCTTTGGGGTGATCTTATAACTAACATTGTTGTAACTTCAATCTGTAAAAATCTCATTTGTGTTCAGCACCTAGGTATGTGATAACGGTTTGTGAAGTCACTCTTCCCTCCCCCCCAGCTGTAAAGCATTAATTCTGTCTCTTCCCTGCCTAGAAGTATTTCCTCTGAAACCATTAACTCTATAGCTATGATAACAAGAATCTTTTAAAGGCACTACCTCCTTTTGTTCTAGTAGCCAGCCAAAACAAGACTCATCCATTTGCAAATTGGGTGAGGTACTTCTCAAAGGAATTTGACCTCAAATCTTACTGCTGGTTGACTTTATGACGATTCAGGGCAAAAACCACATCTTTTGCTTCCCTTCCCCTCGGATTTCTCCTAGTGACTTATGGGTGGGGCACATGAGCAGTTGATATGAAGGGTGCGTGTTCCTTTAAGTATTAGTCACTCCCTGGCTCCTCCCAGGTCCCTCCTCCACCTCCACCTAATGAACCTATGACTGACAGTTTTGTATCTTTAAAAACTGCATCTCTACCCTCCTGCTCTTTGCACGCCATCTGCCCACTGAAGAGCGTCACACTTTGCAGGCCTTTTCTAGCAGGCCATCTGCCCGCTGAAGAGCGTCACACTTTGCTGGCTTTCTCTGACATCCCCCCCACCCTTGCACTTTGCAGGCTTTTTTTTGTAGGTTTCCTAGCCCCCTTTGCCCCTGTGTAACAATAAACTCTTGTAACTCTGCCAAGGACAGCTGAGTCCAGTAATCCTTTTCGGACGCCAAACCTAGAAAGGATTTCAATAGAAATCCCCCAACTTATGCCTCTTCAGTAGTAGGATTCAAACATAGGCCCTTCTCTGAATCCATAGCTTTCTACTGTACAGCTTCTATTGTTTCATAGATTTCATTGAGGAGCACTAATAATGTTCTGGGGTTTGAAATCAGGACAATGTCCCCAAATAGGGACATCTTGAAGGCCTCACGGTAGGAGACTCCTCTTCCAATTGGGCCACAGTGACACTAATGTGTCATACCTCCTTTGAAATTGATAATCAGAGGATCTTGGAGCAAGGTTATATACATAATTGCATTTTTGAGGAAATCCTATGTGAGCTTATAAAAGACTTTTTATTGTAAGAGCCATTAAGGTTGTGTTTTCCATTATTGAGTCAAATACTTTTTTGTAATCAGCAAACAGTAATTATAGGGAAATCTTGCATTCTTTGTGCCTTTCAGTTAATTATGTGACTATAAAACTGTAGTCTACTATAAAGAATCATATCTGAAAGCCTGTTTATTCTTTTATTTTTTCAAAAAACTTACTTCATATATGGGTATTGATCATTCTCACAAAGATTTGTAAAAGTGATATAAGTCCTTAATTATTGATACTCTATCACCTTCTTTGAGTTAGTAGTATTATTTGTAATTTTCCTCTTCCTCCCTCTTTTTGGCAGGGGAGGAACAGTATTTTCTTCCTGAGAGATTTTCTGAAAAATAAATACATAATAATAGTAATTCAAGGCTTTCAAAACAGTATTATCTCCAGCACAAATTTCTTTGGTGTAAACCTTCTCTTTTCCTGAATTCATCTATTTAATTGCTTTATGAACCTCTTTGTGTAGCACATTAGAAACTGAAATGTTAGGATCCAAATTTGATAGTTCCTCTGTTACTAATATGAAAATAGATTATTGTAAACACTGATAAATTTATTCCATTTTCTACCCATTTGTTGTCTTCTTGCCATTTTCACCACTGAATGCCCTTGGTATGATTTGGCTCTATCAGGGGGCACTTCAAGCTTTCTACAGACTTGATTTCATTTCTACTGCGTTTCATGATTTTATAAATGGTATAATGGTAATCTTCTGCCATTCTCCTGTAGGTTTTATAAATGAGTTTATATTTCAAACTAGTATTACCCTTCCTTGGCTATCATGTCTCCCCATTTGGCAAAAAGATAAAGTATTTACTGATTAAGGCAGTTTCTGAACTCTTTTGACATTATTATGGTGATTTCACTGTATCAATTAAACTTTAGTGGTGATAAGACTGATATCTTTGCTTTTTTCCATTTCCCACTTTACAGCTTCTTTGAATAGACCAGGTTGAATTTATTGAAATTGTTTGCAGTATCTTCCTTTTTTCCTTATCTTTGTCCTTTCAAAAAAAAAATTTAATTGATTTTTTTTTTTTACCTTTGCTCAAACTAACTTGCCATCCAACTGTATTTAAGTTCAGTGGAGTCAAACTGATTCTAGTATGGCTTCCACAGTAGAAACCAGATGTTTCCTATCTGTTAAGATTTAATTTAACTTTGTGTATAATTATTTTTTCTAGTGTTCATCATATTTAATGTCTTTGCTTTCTCCTGGAATAAAGTATAGGCATAGTCTTCTGGGTATTCTACAGGTCTTTGGCCTCTGCCTTTTCTGAAACCTGAGGTATATTTGTTAACCTACCTTCTCCGTGCCCACCCTCCCATTAATGTCACTGAGTATAAAAGGTATATGTTGACTTTATTTGGAGGGCTTGTCAAGTTCTTCATTGAATATTTCTGCTTGTTTATCTGTTGAGGGGTTCTTAACCTGAGGTCCATGAATGTGTGATTTTTTGGGTTTTGTTAATATTTTGACAACTATTTTAATGTAATGATTTCCTTTTTGATAGTATAGATGTGGTTTACTGTATACATTTACTAAAGGTATTCTGAGAACGGGTCCAGAGGTTTTGCCAGACTACCCTAAGGGGTCCATAACAAGAAAAGTTTAAGAACACCTGTTGTAACAGCTGTTGATGCATTAACTACAGTTATCCTCAGAGGTTATCTTTTTGTTTATGCTTATTAAGAGCACTGCAAGATAAGAATACCAAGTAGCCCATGAAATTATGTTTCTTAATGCCTTTAGGCATATAATTAAACCAACTCTTCCAACTCCTTTGTTTGCCTTGGTCAGGAAAACTAGTAATCTGTCCTTTAACTCCAGCTTCCTTTTGTCTTCTGGTCTCGTTTATTGCAATTCAAGCCTTCCAGCAGTGAGTGATTCATTGTTCTTAAAACAAAGTAACTACAGTTACTCTTTGTATAGTCCAATATTTCTAGGGGTCTAAAAAGTGATTCCTAGTATGGTCTGCCCTCCTTTCTGTTACTCCAGGAGGGCTTTCTCTCACTGACTCTGTCCAGCCACCACTCTGCAGCCCCACCAAGATTCAAGACCCTTTTTTACTTATCTTTTCTTTGTTTCATGGGTTGCTATAGTCAAAGAATTCATTACTTAATAACCAACTTATTGGTAAAGAGTGTCCGCATACTTAGCTAAATTGGTTATGGGGCATCAGACTTGATTTTTCACTGAAACTGTGTTTGAAACCTTATGCCCAAGCTTATGTTACACTTGCATATCTTTCAAGAGTCCAGTGTAATCTCCATACCAACAAGGTAGGATTTCATAACTAGGATAAGAATTTTTTAGTATGAGCATTTTTTTAAATGGAAAGGATAAATCTTTTCTGGTAAAACTAAAAGAATGACTTATGATGACATATGTAATCTATCAGTTTCATAGAGATGATAAAAATGAAAGAGGAAGTGATGTGAGAAACTCTTTTGTATTGCATTAATTGTATTTTGTCAATTGATTCAGGTTGCATTGGCTCACAAAACTATGAACACTTCGGAGAGCTGGTTGCTTAGTGGTTCCTCATTAGCATCCCAAGTTCATGCTGCTGCTGTTAATGGAGATAAGGGTGCTCTCCAAAAGCTGATAGCAGGTAAGCATGCTTTTTAAAGTCAGAAAACTTAAGTAGTATGGGGGAGCATTTACTTCCTTATTTTAGTGTGTGGTTTTTTTTTTATCTCAATTTGATTTGCAAGGAATTATTCATTTTAGTGGGAATCGTCCTCTTAACAAATTATCTTTTATTCAAAGTCTAAAACTTTTCAAAAAGAAAAAGTAGGAAGAATACCTAAAATGGGTCATTTTAAAAGTTATTTCTGTAAGATTGCACTTAAAAATTAGAGCTACATGAAAACAGAATGAATAAATGCCCACATAGGAGATGAAATAAACAGAAAGGACTTTTAAAAATAGAATATTTATGAAACAAGAGAAATGTTAGTACAATCATAGTAGATGAGAGTTATGAGTTCAGTTCTAGTCTCAGACTCTTATTAACTATGTGACCCTGGCTAACTCATTTAATGTCTGCCTCAGCTTCCTCATCTTTAAAATAGAGATAATTATAACACCTATCTCCTAGGGCCATTATGAGGATAAAATGAGATAACATTTGTAAAGCACTTTACAGATCTCACAGAGTGTAACAGCAAGCTCCCTAGCATACCCAGGATGGCTGCTAGCACATGTTCTTTAATCTGCTTTTCTAAAGGAAAGCAACTCAAAAGGGGTTAACAGTCTTACTTTAAACAAACATATATATCATTCACTTAGTTCAAGGGAAAAAGTCAGCACCCTGAACTTCAGAAAATAAAAACAGAAATTACAAGCAGACAAAAAATACAGACGGAGAAAACAACACAATTCAGCAGACAAACAGACAAGACTTCTAACTGTCTGACCATTACATACATACATAGTTACCAGAGAGAGAAGCACCAACATCTGGGTTTTCAAAGCCAGGGGTTTCAACAGCTACCCAGAGTCTCATCTGACCAAATCACACAACTCTTCCTGTAAATGTGCCCCAAAGCAAAACCTCACTTCAGAGTATATATAGCCTTCTCCAGGGTTAGAGGACAACACAACCTTCATGACCCACTGCCTAATTACAAAGTAACAAAAGGTGTGGGCCTTCCTGAAAACCTTCCCTAAGCAAGCTTCTCTTGTTGGGCTCCAAGTGAGGCCCATTAAGAGGCAGGGAACATCTTCAAATTCCCTAGGCCTGTTAAGGAACAGGGAAGATCTTTAAATTCCTATATAAATCTTGCTATTATGAACCACTTTCCAAAGTCTAATTTAATAAGAAAACTGGAAAAGACATAGAAGATAAAGGATTAAGGGCCGAATAACCAAAATTATAGATTAGATGAAATATGGCTAAAAATTCAATTCAATAAATATTAGGCACCTACTCTAAGTCACTATGTTAGTCACTAGGGATACAGAGACACACAAAATAGACCCTGTTCTCCAGGAATTTACATTCTATTGGGCAGTGTAGGAAGGTGGCCAGAGTGCTGAACTTAAAGAACCTGAGTTTTAACTCTTGACTTTTCTACTTAATACTTTGGAACCATGGACAATCTCCTAGCCTTCCTGGACCTGTTTTCTCACCTATAAATGGGGGTGGGAATAGAGGGAGGGTGCTGAACCAGCTGACTTCTGTGGTCTCTTCCATTTCTGGAGCTATGATTTATGTTTCTGTTTTGGTATTAACTACACTAAACACTCAGGTTAGTAAAAATGCAAAGTAATTTGTGAGGGAAGATTACAGCATTACCAATTGAGCAGGATAAGGAGCTCTTTTTTTTCTAGCAGGTACTGCATGAAAATGAGTCAGTCATGGGGGAATATACATGCCTTACTGAACTTGGACCACACCTTAAGTTTTAAAGTATTTCATCTTTGAAAATGAGAGCACTCAAAATGAATCAGAAAAATAAAGAAGAAAAAAAAAGGTATAATTACTGCTTTCACAAGTTCATTGTAGTGATCCTGATAATTATCCCCTGGTTACTTTTAACTTTAATCCCTGGTAATGAAAAGCCGGAATGTAGTAAAAAGAGCGTTGGAACCAGGGTTGAATTATGAATGTCACACTTTTTACCTCCACAGTAACTGTAATATTTGCAACCTCAGAAGATTGTTGTGAGGAAAGTAATTTGGTAAATTTGAAAGAGCTACATAAATATACCAACATAATAAAGGTTAAACATCCATATGTTATAATGATCATTTAGCTTTCAACGGTATCTTCAGAGGGACTCGATCCTTTTCAGACTTTTTATTTTCACAACGTTTCAGTGAGATACGTAGTGAATGTGATTTTTAAAATATATACTTATTCATAATTCTTAATCATTTTTGCTGTCTTGTAATTGTTGTGTTATGCAGTAATCCAAAGTAAAAAAGAAATTCAGAATTCCAAGAATCCAAGAAGAAAGGTGCCAAAAATTAGGTTATATTGTTTGTTATTAGCATATATATTTAAGTGAAACCTAAAATTAATGACCACATGAAATCCAGTTATAAAATACTTTTTACAGGCAAGTCTGTCTGTTGAACCTTGATTTGTTACCTTGAGCATCAGTGGAAAGTTATCCTAGACCTAGAAGCCTTAAAGAAAATAAATATGTAATCTACTGTGCTGATTTGTGCACTTTAAAGAGCACATATGTGATATGTTAATTTTTTAAATGATGGTGGTATAAACTAAAATAATTACAAATCATTGCTGTTATATAATTTTATAGTTTATGTACCTAATATTGTTGATAAACTGCATAAGTATAGAAAAGCAAGTTAACATTAATGCTTCTGAATAAGGAACAAAACCAAATTCTTACTTTTTTCTGTAATTTTCATTATGACCCTCTTAGAGAATTTTGAGGAAACATAAGTACTTCAACATCATTAATCACCCATAATTACTTACATTTTTTCACATTAACATCAGTTGTATTTTTTAAAGGAATACTTTAAGAAAAAATTTAAACAAATGAAAATTGTTTCATAAGGTATTAGCTAGTATGACACCTCTCTTACTGGAACGTATAAATGTGAAAACTGAAATAACTGAATCAATTAAAATCCAAGAATTCAATATAAATAATTAAGTACATGCTTTATGTAAGGAATTGCTCCCAGCCAGTAGAGAACACATATTAAGATTCCAAGCTGGAAGAGACCCTTAGAGAAGCCCAGATTCCTCGTTATAAAGGTGAAAGACATTATTCCTTTTGTCTGGAGAGGTTATAGAAGATTTTGTGGATGAGGTAATAGCTGAACTCAGCCTTGGAGGAGGAGGATTTCTATAGGTATGGGGGCTGGGCATAGGGTCTTTTCTAGGAAGGAGGGTTTTCATATGTAAAAGCTAAGAAGATTTACATGTGATTGGGGAAAAATAAAATATTAAATTTTTTAAAAAGCTAAGAAAAAGATGAAGGCAAGCCAAGACTAGGGAACAAAAAACAAAAAAACTCTCTGGGTCAGAGAAAGGGAGGACTATGTATGAAATAAAGCTGAAAAGATATGTCAGAGTCTTTTACGCCAGGCTACTTGTGAAGAATACGCAAATCTAAAAGCAGTCAATTATTAAACTTTTTTTTTCTTTTTTTAAAATGTAAATTAATTTATTTACTTTTAGTTTACAATATTCGGTTCTACAATCCCTTGAGTTTCGAATTTTCTCCCAACTATTAAACTTTTTGAGCTTTACTTTTATTAATAGAATTGTCTTTCTGTAACCCTTATTTTATGAATTACACATTTTCTAACATAATTTTAGTGAATAGATTTTTGTACTCGACCTCCACTAACCAGAGTTAATTTTTATTCCTACACTATGGCATCTATTCAGAGATGACTGATACAGAGATGACTGGTGATAACACTTTTTATACCAATACCAATAGAGACTAATATCACCCTCCGCAAAATCATGTGGAGGCATATGAAAATAAACATTATAACAGTACTGGTTATTGAGTGGGCAGTATGTATTAAAAAACGCTTTCATGTTTAGTTTCATTAATGAAAGAAGGAACATAGATTTTTTTTTTTAATTTATGTCTTTGATTTGAAGGAATTGGATTCAGGAAAGAGGGAAAAGTTCTAACACTTAAACTTTGATACTTCAGTGGATCTATGATCTCATCAATGTGAAATTTAACCCATAGGTGCAAATCAAAACCCATTTATGCCTTGTCTTGCACAATCCTTGTTCATGTCTTCCCTTAAATCTTCTGCAGAACTTCTAGATTTGGAGGGCCTTCCTCTAGATCAGTGGTTCTCAACCTTCCTAATGCCGCGACCCTTTAATACTCTTATGTGGGCCTATCTGCACATGGGCGGACCCACCTGGAGATGGATAGAGGAGCCATGTCTTGGTTCCTAAGACCATCAGAAATAGGTGTTTTCTGATGGTCTTAGGCGACCCCTGTGACCCCTGTGAAACGGGTTGCCACCCACAGATTGAGAACTGCTGCTCTAGATAACTTGACATTGCATAAAAACTAAGAAATCATGATAAAGGGTGAGATCACCTTCTTTTTAAGTAATACATCTGACCAATGATAATCTTTTAAGAAGCTTCTTTTGTACAGTTATTGGTTGGTACTCTGGATCAAGCTGACAGTACTCTACTTTACTGCCCCTTTGAGTGACCTGAAAGTTTAATTCTTTGTAAACTGTAATGTTCCATGACTTGAAGTTATGTGGGTAGAATTACCGGAAGAAATATTGATATTAAGAAGATAGATTTCAGAGACAATGTTAGGGTCAATAAAAACACTGCTGAGTTTCTCAAAGATAGTCTAGCCTAACCTCTTCTTATTCAGTCCTTGTCCTGATTCATTGTCCATTCGTGGTGTCCATCCAAGCTATGTGTACTTATGGTCCAGTCTATACAGCTGTACCTCATAGCTTGGACAATAGGCACTCTTTACCCACTTGGTTTTTCATGTGTTGGATAGTTAGACAAAATTGTTGAGTGATTTATAGATCTTATTTAGGAGATTCTGAAACATTCTAGGGCTTGATGGAATCAGCGGTGTCATCTACAAATAGGGGCATCTAGAACATCCATCTACAGGGAATCACTCTTTAATTTGGACTCTGTGTTAGACATCCCCTATGATAGTGGCCTGGTAGTGCTTGTTTCCCTATTTTATTCTTCGTTTGACATTAATAATCATGGGTCACAAAACAAATTTATTTTTATTATTACATCTTTCAAAGAATTTTATGAAAATTTAACATATTCATGGATACACCTTGTTAAATGAGAACCTGTAAAGTGGTGTTTTACTTTGTCAAATCAAAGGTATTTTTTTATAGTCAACAATAAGCACAATGAGATTATATTCTCTGAATCTTTCAATTGTCTGACTGTAAAGATGTGGTATGCTATAGAATATCACTTAAAATTCCTGCTGTTCCCTTCTCATACCTTCGTCAGGGATGCCCTAAAACATGTGTAGATTATTGTAATAGTTTTACAAATGGGAAAATAGCCATATAGATCAGTAATTATTGTTTATTTTCTCAGTTGCTTTTTGGGGTGATAGTAAGATCTATGATTTGATTTGATTACCCATCTCTCTTTCAGATCTCTTGAAACTTGATCCTTCAGCTCACTTAAAAATTTTGTTTCCATCAGGAAGCTTCTCATTGTCCATTCCAGGGGTGAGCAAACTATGGTTGACTGCCATATCTGACCCAGTACCTGTCTTTGTATGGCATATGAACTAAGAATGGCTTTTACATTCTTAAGTACAATACAAATTTATTTAAAAATGTAAAAGCCATTTTTGCCCTTCAGGCCTTACAAACATAGGCAGAGGGTTATGTTAAGCTGGCAAGATATAATTTATTGACACCTAGACTTTAGTTTTTCTGCTCTTCCCATCTCTGTTCTCTTTAGAATAGATTTTGACATTAAAATTCAATTGTGATGGGTCTGCTTTCAGTCATAGAAGGAGAGTGTATTATAGAAATCTTGACAGATTTGACAATTTGTTGATTCTTCCTTGTCCTTCCATTTATATCTTAAAATGTCTGGGATGCCCTGACTTAATTGGATCTCTTGCCATGCTTTTTGACAGAATTATTCTCTTCA
>CM053583.1:306513915-306538529 GCA_028627135.1 Pseudochirops cupreus
ATTATTATTATTATTATTATTATTGACTACATCCAACTGGAACTTGAGATACACAGGCACTGCAGTTGGGAGATCCATCCTGCCCTACCAAAAAGTGACATAGGAGAGAATAGACTGGGGGAGGGAGGACATACTGGGATGGCTGTTTTGGGGTGGTAGGCGGGGGAAAGACGGGGAGAAAATATGTAACTCAAAATCTTGTGGAAATGAATGATGCAAACTGTAATAAAATTTAAAAAAAAAAAAAGAACCTTTAAGAACTCCACACCACAATGAAGCATCAGAGTGAAAAAGCTTTTAATATTATAAGAAAAGGGTAATCCATAGGTCAAGGGACAGATTATTGTAGAGATGAGTATATTCTTGGAATTGAGTATATAGCGAGATTTGAATTTGTAGCCAGTAATCCAGGCTCCTACACTAATACCCTATTCCAGTATCACAGTAACCCAAGCAAGCCTTATTATCTATAAAACCTTCATGTATGTAGAGAAACTCATCTGTAGACAAAGGAACAGTCTTGCTAAGTTTGGAGAGACTTATCATCAGGCTGGTCACCATGTGATGATTTCTTCTCTTCCTCCTCACCCTCCCCCCATTCAAGCAAAGAATGGGCTGTGGTCTGGTTTGGTCTCCACTGATGAAGTCAAGTACAATACAGGTTCAGTCATTTATATGAGATAATTAGGTTTTACATGGAACTTAAACTGCCTTATACTTGTAATTCTCCAAAGAAAAAGTATAAATCCTGTTATTAGACCAATTATTTTTAAACAAGATCCTTAAAAACAGAAAACATGAACCAATCAAATCATGATAGAAATTGGTGGATTTAATTTTAAACTGTTCTCCTTGGTTTTTAACCTTCTTACCTGATTCTTAATAGATTTGTTCTGATACCTTATTTTTAATAGAAAATTTTCCACTTTGGTTGTCAATAATACTTTTGCTGTCATAGTTCCCAAATTTTGTATTCTTCTGCAATTAACTCCTATTTCTTCCTAAACTTGCATGTGTTTTAAGCATACTTTTATTTAACCTTTATGTTTTATCTCAAAATGTATGCTGTGTTTCACTTTTCTAGACTGTGGCATGGCACAAGAGATGAAGCGTTTTGTCTGGATTCAGCTTTGCTCACTAACTATTCAGTGAATTCATTCATTTTAGTAACTTCTGACTCCCTTGCTCTGTCTCCGTGGAGAAGTATGTCAATGATAGTGTGTGGTGTGTGACTCCATGGAAACAGATGTGTCCATCTCTACAGACCTGACTGATTAAATCAAATACCTTCTGTACTGCACATTGTCATGGAAGAGGATTGAAGAAGTATTCCTTGAATAAAACATGTAGTGCCAACTCTGAGTATTTAAAATAATATGGTAGATTCCTTTTTTAACAGATTTAGGTCTGCTATATTCTAGATTATGTTCTCTAAAACTTCATCCAGTCAATCCTGACATAATACAGTGATCCATTAAGTGAGATATTAGTTCTCTATCTCAACATCATCAATGTAAAGGGGCCCCACTTAATATTTTCAAGATACTTTACTATCAAGTTAATCCTGCCGTGCTCATTATGAAATCAATCAGTGTTTATTTTTATACTTGGAAGATGATGACACCGAGATGCAAAGTTTGAGTGAGTGCCATAAACATGATTGGGAACATACTTTAGTTTAAATGATATAGTCTAATACTGTCTATGTTATAGAACAGTCTACTGGCAAAAGTCATTTCTTAATTTTAGAAATATCTCAAGAGAAACAATGTGATTTTTTAGAATATTCTTTTATGTTTCAATTTTATCATCAGTTGTATATATCATTAAATAGTGCCAGTTTGTTAAATATCTTTACCTTGGAAAAAAAACTTGAGATTTTATTAACTCTTTTTCAGAATTACGTTTGCATGAAATCTTTTGCTCTGATGAGTAAATTTTACCTAACCGTGTTTTCTTGTCTGTGCTGTTTGCCCTTTCCTTCCATTTCTATTGACAGCTAGAGATGTTCTATGAGTAACCCATTTGTAGGAATTTTACTCCAGCGAATTGTTGGAAATTTATCACTTAGGTAGAATTTCAATTTATAGTCACATCTATATTGCTAAATACGTGAATAATTTCTCTAAATCATTTTACAAAAATAATAAAAAGCAATAAATCCATTTGGTGTGTGCTCAGTCATACTATAATTATTACTAATATCTTTGGGGGTGGTTGTTTTTTGTAGAGTGCGCACTAAGAATCTGTATCTTTTTCTTCTTTTGTGATATTAGCTCCTAATGTCCCTTTTGTCAACATGCATAAAATACTCTGTAGCATTTTAGCCCATCCCCTAAATTTGGTGAATAAATAAGGCAGGGATGAGAGTGATCAGAAGTGGGAAAATGGGTTACTCATTTCAGTTCTTTTTCCTCTTTATCTAAAAGCCTACTTGAAAAATTCAAAGATTATCAAGTGCTTTGTAAATTCCGAGGCCCATACTATAAAGGAAAGAAGAAGCAGTGTCTTACTTAGAAAAAGATAATTCAGTATAAACCCTTGGATGATAAGGTAAGTGGTTATCCAGATGATCTCCATGAATATTTGCAGGCTACAAAGATTACACTTACCTAGAAGCTGAGAAATCTACCAATTAGGCCCAACTCGTAATACATTATGAATATATCAGGGTTATAAATCCAGACAATGAGAGTTTCAAAAGCTCTCCCCATTTCATATCTGCTTCAGGACTGCCATATAAATCTATAAGTAGATATAGATCTATGTTTTATCCTTGACCTCACAGAGAAGATCTATAAAATCTTCTGTAAGATAAATGCTGAAACTTCTTATTGGTGAGCATTTCAAGAGTAGTGCCTTTGTCTTATTGTTTCACAATACTTTAAGTGGGAACTTCATAAATGTCTGTTTTTTTAGATGTCTGTCTATAATTTGGGAACTGAATTTTTTTGTCAGTTTTTTATGGGTTACTTTTACCAAATGTATTCATCTGCCAGGGCCCAGCCTTTTTGTGAGGAATTTCTCTAAGCTTTGCTAGCCTGATCCTCAAACAATTGTCACAAAGTCCGTCATCCTGATAGCACTTGAACCCTTTCCAGCTTGGTAGAACCTGCCAGGGCATGTGTCAGCATCACTTTCAAAAACTCAGGGACATCTAAGTAATAAGGCATTAAAACAAATGCAGGTGGGGCAGTGGATAGAGCAGCCTGGAGTCAGAAAGACCGGAGTTCAAATCTAGCCTCAGACACTTAGTAGCTGTGTGACCCTGGGCAAGTCACTTAACCAAGATTGCCTCTATCCCACCCCCTACACCTCCAAAATTGCAGGTATAGTTTTCTTCTACTCTTGTACCTGCTGTACTCCCTGACTCAAATGCTCTGCTGCTACTTAAATAATGCAAAACTTTTTTGTGAGGACAGACTAAAGTGTTGTTTATTAGTTCAAGTCTTCATTGGCACCAACTGCAGTAGTAATAATAAAAATTAACTTTCATCCTAGCTAAAGGTAAGGAAGGACTTGTACAAATATGCAAGGGGGGAAAGGAATAACTAATATGTGAAAGCTTATGAGCATTAGGATATGTCTTTTGTGACCAGAGGAAAGGAGTAAAGAGTGAGTGAGGAGACTAAGAACATGTCACATCTTCAGTATTGTTAGTGATTTTGGAGGCTAGGTTATCTATTGCATGTAGGGAGATGGGGCTATAAATTTGTAAAAGTTACCTTGGAGAATGAAATAAGAAATTGATTAAGGTCAGAGTAGAAGAATTGACAAGTATTATCATTCCAACCTTAAAGCAGATAATTATTTATTACAGATCACTGTGAATTTATAATGCATGAAATCAGCTCATTTTTTGTGACTTTCTCTAATGGTGCTTAGCAGTTCTGGAATCAGAAGCAAAGGAACCAAGTGGTGGGGGTTTTCCAGGAATAAATGTTATGTACGTCAGAAGAACAAAAGATTCTAAGATAGTATCTATGAAAACTGCAGTATCTGGCTATCTGGCCAAGACTGGATACCAATACAAGTGAAGGTAGAATGAAGGAAGTGGATTGGAGAATAGGAATGGGTCAAGGAACCTGAGATCATGATGAAGGTAAAACATGATTAGTTACGAATGAAGAGGTTATGGTCTTTCCTGGATGTTCAAGGTAGTAGAATTCCATGAAATAGTGAAATCTAAGGTGTGTCTGAGTTACATCTGGGGGAAATGAGAAAATGCAGATGTGAACTTTGAAGGAAACTAGGGATCCCAAGAGAGAGGTGACAATGGAGTATGTCCATTGGGGACAACCTGTCTAAAGGTGTAGAGAAAGATAAGAGCTCTGTGTGAATGACATCAAGAATGTCAGTTTGTGGTGGAGTGTTTGAATTGGAATAATGAAAAAAGTCAGGAAAATTTTGTGGGAGCTGGGTTGACCTAACAGTAGAGTTTGTATTTGACCCTAGACTATAGACAAGAGTGAGCCACTGGAATTTTTTTGAACCAGGTGAGTGACATAATCAGATTTATGCTTAAAGAAAATCACTTGCAGCTGGGTAGAAGATGATTGCCTAGAAGAGATGAGTCAGGGGGACCACTTAGTTAACTACTGCAGTAGTAAAGCTGAGAGGTAACAAATACCTGAATGAGGGCAGTGTCTTTGTCAGGAAAGGAAGAGGTGCAAGACATGCTGTAGAAGTAGAACTAATAAATACGGTGTAGCAACTGTTGTCTTTGTGGGGTGAAGGAGAGAAGAGTCAAGAATGCTAACTACTTTTGAATCTGAGTGACTAGAAGGCTGGTGGTACCTTTGATATATGTAGAGAAGTTCAGGAGAGAGGAGTTTGAGGAGTGTTGCATTTGAGATGTTTTTAGGCTCTCCAGTTTGATATGTGCATTTGATAGTTAAGGAGAAAGACTAAGACTGGCTATATCTGTATAGAGATTTTCGAGCTCTGCACAGAGATGAGTGAACCCATGAGATTGCCAAAAGAGAAAGTGTACAGCAGTAGTTTCAAACTCAAATAGAAACAAATCTCTTATGATGGTATATTGACTTAGAAAACCACAAATTAATGTAATATTTTATTGAATTTTTACTTATCTTGTTAAACATGTCCAAATTATATTTTATCTGGTTCCAGCTGCACCCTAGCTGCAAGTTTGATCCCTCTGGTGTCAAAAAGAAGGGACAGGATAGAGTTTTAGGATATATTCATAATTATGGGCTGAGATATGGTTGATAATCTAGCAAAGAAGACTGGACAGGGAGGTAGGAGGAGAACTGAGAGAAAGAGAGCAATATCATGGAATGCCTAAACTCAAGTGTTTATGAGATTAGACCATAAATTCTCAGAGCATAAGTTCTGTCTTCTAGGGACAGTCACTTATAGGGAGTTGCATAAACATATTGGGACACTATCCTGCTCCTGTGTTGATTCCAAAGTCTCTGTTCCTTCTGGCCTAATTGGCACTTCTCTAGCTCAGCATATAATTGCTGTGTGGAGTTGTACCAACCAACGTTCATGTTAGCCAAATCAGAAAAGATCAAATAAGTCTTAGAAACAGGAGTTTTTAACCTTTTTTGTGTCATGGGTCCCTCTGGTCATCTGACAAAGCTTATATGGATCCCTTCTCAGAACAATGTCTTTAAATAATTGAAGGAAATAATCAAATTTCGGTTAAAGATTTGCAAAAATGAAGTTTATGGACTCCTAAAATCTATTCCCACAGAGATTCATGGACTCCAAATTAAAGAACTTCATGAAGTGTCAGAATGTGACTGATACATTGCACAGACCCAATGGCATTGCCAGATACTTATACCAATCTCTCATCATATCCATGTTGTGCAACTTCTCTTGGCCTACACCTTCATCTGTGACCCCAGCTCTGCCTAGTCTCAGGACTATAGTGGCACACACACACTTTAGCCTCCAACTCAGTCTGGATCCCTCCTCTCCCTCCTCCACGCCCTTTTTGAACTCTTAACTCTGAGAAAGGTAATCCAATCAATACTACCAGTCCTGGTAAAGACATGTCAATGTCTTTTGCTCCAATTACCATTTATTCTAACTTCCCTGCCAAAAAACTACCACTCTTCTGTTTGTGTTGTCTTTTAAATTTAAATTGCTCACCATGAATTCCCTTAGGACCAAGTTTAATTCAGTTTAATAAGCATTTATTAAGCTGTTTACTGTGTGCTGGGCACAGAGGTAAGATTTTAGGTTTACAAAGACAAAAATAAAACAGGAGAAATGTATATGCAGATGAAATATAATACTATAACACACACACACACATATATAGCCCCTGCTTTGAAGGATCCTCCCACTGAATCTGTGAAGTCAGGTGTTCTAAAATTTATCAATGTCTCTATCCACAGGACAGAACAGTCAAGTTCTTTAGTCAAATCAAGAGATGAGAGTGCAAGTGGTTGTTCTGTCATTCAGTCATGTCCTACTCTGTGACCCCATGGACCATAGCACACCAGGCCCTTCTATCTCTCAAAGTCTGTCCAAGCTCATGTTTGTTGCTTCTATGACACTATCCGTCTCTTCCTCTGCCATGCCTTTCTCCTTTTGCCTTCAGTCTTTCTCAACATCAGGGTCTTTTCTAATGGGTTTTAGCTTCTCATTATGCGGCCAAAGTATTTAAGCTTTATTATTTGTGCTTCCAAAGAATAGTCTGAATTAATCTGATCTCCTTGCTGTCCAAGAGATTCTCAAGGCTTCTTCAGCACTACAGTTTAAAAGTGTCTATTCAAAGACTTTCAGCTCGAGGGTGGGAGTGGGAGTGAAGGCCCAAAAGTTGACTGAAAAACTAAAGAGAACTGATCCTGTCTACAAGGCCAGCTTTTTTCTCTTGGGAAGATTGCCCCTATTATGCATGATTTAAACTTAAAGGTGACGTCATAGGCAAATTTGTAGAACAAGGAAGAAGTTACCTGTCAAATCTTTGGATAGGAGAATTGTTCATGACCAAACGAGATAGAGAGATTCATAGGAGGCAAAATGAATGATCGTGATTATATAAAATTTAAAAGTTTCTGCACAAGCAAAACCAATGCAACTAAAATTAGAAGAAAAGTAAGACATGGGGGTGGGGGTGGGGAATCTTTGGGGCAAGTTTCTCTGATTAGGTCTCATTTCTAAGATATATAGGGAATTCAGTCAAATTTAAAATAATAAGAGCCCATTCCCTAGTTAATAAATGGCCAAAGATATTAATAGGCAGCTTTTAGATCTAAACTATTGATAGCCATATGGGTAAAAAAAATGCTCTAAATCAATAATAATTAGAGAAATGCCAATAAAACAACTCTGAACTACCACCTTACACCCATCAAATTGGTTAAGATGACAGAAAAAGAAAACCAGCTCATTCGGAAAAGCAGTTTGAATTATCACCAAAAAGCTATAACTGTGCATAGTTTGACCCAGCAATGTGCTATGAGATATATACCCTGAAGAGATTTTAAAAAGAGAATACCCATATGTACTAAAATATTTATAGCAGCTCTTTTTGTAGTGGCAAAGAACTGGAAACTGAGGGGGATGCCCATTAATTGGGGAATGGCTGAACCAATTATGGTGTATGAATGTGATGGAATACTATTACCTTGCAAGAAATTATAAAGGAGATCACTTCAAAAGAAAAAACCTGGGAAGACTTACATGAACAGATGTCAAGTGAAGTGAGCAGATTTATGAGAACAATTTATCCAATAACAACAATATTGTAAAGATAATGATTTTTGAAAAACTTCCTATCTCTGATTAACCCAGTGTTCAACCACAGCTCCAAAGAACTCATGATGAAACATGCTATCTACCCCCCAGTTAAAAACTGAAGGACTCAGAATACTAATTGAAGCATTTTTTTTTTTTGGTAAGTGGCCAATGAAAAACTTTTTTTTACATGACTATACATATTTGTAATGGATTTTGTTTTTCTTGCCTTCTCAATAGGTTTGGAAAGGGGGAGGAGGGAAGGAGAGAATTTTGAACTGAAAAAAAAATTAAAGTTAATATTAAAAAAAGATTACCCCTAGCGAATTATCTTTATCAGATTGTTTAAATGTATTTGTTATGTACTTCACCTCTGTGTGTGTATCTTTCTAATACTTTGTATTAAAAAAAAAAGATTAGGTGGGACAGGGGTGGCATTTTCCAGGCTGTCCATTAATCCTACTGGTAGTTTACTTTAAGCTTTGGTTATTCCATCTCATGAAATGGAGCTGCAGGAGGAGAGAAGAGGTAGGTAAACAAGGTGGCTGAAGCCTAGATCTGATTTTGACCTGGAAGTTTTCCTCAAAGTCAATGCAATGGTTGGAAAGATGGGGGGGGGGGGGAAGTTGAGCTATTACAGCCAAGTCAGGCTCCTTTATTAGAATTATAATCTATGGCCTGAGAAAGGAAAATCCAGGTACTACATAGGAGGGGTGAAGCTGTATGGGATATAGTGGCATCTATGGAAAACCCTAAAATGCTATAGAATTTTTTTAAATACCTATTTACCCCAGGATTACTGGAAATCACCTGCTTTTCAAAGCCACCTTGGCCACACAGAGTTTAAGAGGCCCCAGCTGGCTCTGACTTTGAGAAAGGAACTTGATAATATTCAGCAGACACCTGGAAGGCTGTTAACTGAGTAGTTACCAACTATTTTTTGTCATTCGGTTCCCCAAAAAGAAATAAGCCTTCACCCTAATTTATGAGAGATTTAAGATAATCTTGAAAAGTTTGACCATCATAAACACTGTTAGAGTGGAATATGCAACTCTAAGAGTGTGTTTATAGAATTTACTATGCAAATAGGTTCAAAATTTAAAGTGGTTTCGTTGTCCTGTCAGGTGGAACCAATGAATGAGAAAGCATTCATTAAATGATTACTTAGTTCCTGGCACTATGTTAAGCACCATGGACACATACAGTCCTTGCTTTTAAGGAGTTTATCATTCAATAACTCTACAGATAGGGGGGTGGGGAGAGGGGTGTGAAAAGGTCAATAGAGGGGGGCGGAGCCAAGATGGCAGTGTAGAAGCAGGAAAACCAAAAACCAAACCTAGATTCAAGCCCTACCTTTGATATATACTGACTGTGTAATCTTGAGCAAGTCTCTCAAACTACAAAGTTATGGAAATGTGTCACATCTGCATTGGTAGCAAGCATTCCTTCATGAAAGATGCCTTAAACCAGCTGTTCTGTGTGGTTCATGAACCCCTGAAGGTCTCCAAGACCCTTTTAAGGGGTCCACAAGGCCCAGATGGTTTTCATAATACTGAAATGTCATTTACCTACTAAGACACTCCTCCCTTTTCCAACTACATATATGTAAGGCCAGATTTTATTCCTGTGCTTCAGCAGATAGAATCTAGCTATCTTCCGTTAAACCAGACATTAAAGAGATTTGCACAAATGTGTAAAACTCATTACTATTTTTTTCTTTTGGAAAGTAGTCATAAAAAAAATTTATGTGATGGGTTTCTTGTTGCTTTTAAATTAATCAGTAAACACTTATTGAACACCCTTAGGGTGAGGGGAGGGAAATAGGTTCTGGGAGTGAGGAAGCAGAGAGGCTATGAGATCTATCTGTTCAGGTGATGGAGGAACTGGAACATTTACCAGTGACAGGGCATGATGAACTTGGGTATGTACCAGGCACTGTGCTAAAGATACAAAAAGAAGCCAAAAGACAGTCTCTGCCCTCAAGTTTATAATCTAATGGAAGAAACAACATACAGAGTAGTATATACAAAGTAAGCCATGCCATGGATAAATAGGAAATAACTAATGGGGATGTAAAGAATAGCTTCGTTGAATGAGCCTTTTGTTTTTCTGGAGATCTTTATGTGGAAGCTTTTCAGTCTTTTTTTTTTTCCCCAGTCATGTCTGACTCTCCCTGACTCCATTTTGGGGTTTTCTTGGCAAAGATACTGGAGTGGTTTGCCATTTCCTTCTCTGGCTCATTTTGTAGCTGAGGAAACTGAGGCAAATGGGACCAAGCAACATACCCAGGGTCACACAGCTATTAAGTGTTCAAGGCCAGATTTCAACTCGGGAAGATGATTCTTCCCTACTCTAGACCCCTGTCACCTAACTACCCTCAAATGGAAGCTGGATGATCATGATATAGGATGTATATGTATAGGATGTTATAGAAAGGATTCCGGTTGAAGTACAAGTTAAACTAGATTCCCTCTTGAAGTTCTTCCCAGCTTTAAGACTTCAAGGCACTTCTAACAAAAGCATTTATTGACAATGAGCTACATGCAAACTACTGTGCTAGGTGCTGGGGATACAAAGACCGAAAATCGGCATTTACATAGAGAAGTAGAAGAAAATTTGAAGAGGGAGAGGCTTTCTAGAGGAGGTGTCACTTGATTGGAACTTTGCAGGAAATAAGTTCTCTTCCAGCTCTAATGTTCTACAGTCCATGGCATGACGTACAATCTCAGCGTATCTTTGAAGTGAGGGAAATAGGTTTTGGGAGTGAGGAAGCAAGAGTCTGTGACATATATGTGTTCATGTAATGGAGAAATTGGAACATTTACCAGTAACAGGACAGGATGAACTTGAGTAGCAAACACCAGAGTGGGTAAGAATGAATAGGTCAACAGGTCAACTCTGGCAACAGGGCAGTATCTATGGCAATATCCAGTGAAAAGTTAGGAACCATAGACTTACAACTTTAGAAGGAGAAATAGTCTTTTTAGTTCAGCCCCTTCATTTTAAAGATTAAAAACAACAAAACCTGAAACTTGGAAATTATGTATTGTCTGAGATCACGTAGGTGGTAATGGTAAATCTCAAAGTCAGGATTTGAACTGTGTTATTCTGACTCTAAATTTGGTGCTTATTCCAGTGCACTGCCATACGAAATCCTCACCAGTTGCTTTAGGGAAGATTCTGAGGTTAAACCAGCTAGGGAATGAATCCTCTACTGAGACAATTACTCCTATGCAAGGAATCTTGTTATGTCAGATATTTGTTAATCAAGGGCTACCAAGACTTCCATGGCCTTGGAAGCTGCACAGAATGGAGTGACTTATTATTATTCTCTTATTGTCAGCCAAGCATCATCTTTCATAACCTCTTCAACTTTACTAACTCCAGCTGTAACTCTTGTCTTTGGGGATATGGGATTTATAACTCCAATTATATGACACATTCTGTATTATAGAAAACTTTCCTCAAAGAATTCTGTGAGTAGGGTATTGGCAAGTATTCTGATCACCATTTTATGGATTAGGAAACTGAGGCCACAATAACATGGTTTACATATGGTTGTACCTGAATTTTTTTTTAAATTATAATTCATGTAATACCTATTTTGTATATAAGAGAAATCACTTTATTGTATGTTTTTAGCTCATGGTTCCTATATTATTCTGCTTTTTGTTACAGCATCATAGGTATTGGAAAACTCAGAACCAAATTCTACAACAGCCTTTTTAACAACAACATCTAACACATACATATGAGTAATATCGCTGTCATGGGGAAGGAGGAATGTATGTGTACATATGTAAATAGATCTATCACATGTATGTATGAGTCTATATATATGTGTGTGTGTAGATAGGCATATGTACACCCATGGGTGTGTATATTTATAGATGTATGTCTATATATTTAGATAGACATTACACCCATATGTGTATGTAGATACAGGTAGACAAACACACCACCAGGGAGAGGAAATAAAATCCTTTCCTCCTAAATAAATCATGAGGTCTTCATCAAAAGTAAATTGTTTCTTTAACCTAACACCATCCTGTGGAAATGCATATGAAATATGGAATTATTTTTTACCACCAAATTTGTTTCTTGTGACAGTATTGAAGCTGGCAAAACCAGCTTCCCAGTGACATGTTCCAAATGCCATGACAAGTATTTGGTTAGCACATAACATATTCATATAAAGTGAACTGTTTGGTACTCTGTTTGTTGTCCCTTAACATTTACCTCCATATTCACAAAGTTAAGAAATCAACAAACATTTATCAAGTGCCTACTATGTTTCAGGCATTGTGCTGAGCATCAGGTATACAAAGAAAGGCAAAAGCAATCCCTGCTCACAAGGAGTTCATAGTCTAATGGGAAATACAGCATGTGCCCATCCAGGGGAATTGCTGAAAAATAGGATGCAGTATATCCTTTAGGTAGTTTTTTTAGGTCTAAATTGTCACCTAAAAGAGATGCATTTCTAAGAAGCCTGCAAATTACAAATGCCGCTAATTTTCACATCCAGTGCACATAGCACAAATACAAAAATCTAAAACAAAACCTATAAATTTCTAATATTGTAGGAATATCCAAAACTTGGAGGCTGTACTTGTAATTCTGAAATACATAAGCAAAAAGATAATATCAATTTAAACTAAGAATAGTGTGCATGTTTCATTTCCTTAGAATTGAGACCTTCCATTAGTGTGAAATGGTTCTCATTCTTCCCCTTTCAAGTTTAAACCTGGTCTTCGACTAGAGATCTTCCCTTAGGGAGAAATTTCTAAACTTGGGTCTGGAATTGTGCTCCAAATTATTTAAAATTCAATTTGTGTTAACTTTAACCCAAGATTATGCTTCATTATCCATTATTTCTAATGTCACTGATAGGGGATTCTGGGATATCTTCCATCCACATGAAACCTAGTTAGATGCCAAGTTTCAATCTAGTGCTAGAGAAAGTTATGTGGTATAGTGGATAGTGTCAGACTTAGAGCTAGGAAAACCTGAATTCAAATCCTACCTCAAGTACTCCCTAGCTGTGTGATCTTGGGTAAGTTACTTCTCTATTTCAGTTCCCTCTTCTGGGGAAAAAATGGGGATGCTATTCTTAATAGCACCTATCTTATAAGGTTGTGGGGATCAAATAAGAAAATATAATGTATATGTATATATATGCATGAATATAAATAACATGTATAGATGTAAAATGCTTTGCAAAATAGCACTATGCAAATGTTAGCTAGTATTATTATTTTACTTAATTGAAGGAATGATAAAGAGCAATTAGTCTATTCATTGCTTGGGAAATTGATAAATTGTTTTCTTCAGAGCACTTGAGATAGATTGGTTTTTATGTTTCAGAAGTATGGGAGATATACAACTATTGCTTCATAACTAGAATGGTCAACAGAGACCTAGGGACATAGTCAACCTGTGTAATATCACACACCAAACCAGTTTCTCTAGAGGTGCCCAAGTGGTGTATAATATTTTTTTTTCTTTTTGGAGGGGGGAAGGCAGGACAATTAGGGGTTAAGTGACTTGCCCAAGGTCACACAGCTAGTAAGTGTTAAGTATCTGAGACTAGATTTGAATTCAGGTCCTCCTGACTCCAGAGCTGGTTCTCTATTCACTGAGCCACCTTGCTGCCCCAGTGTATAATTTTTTAAGCAACATCTTTGGAGTAGTATAAATTTAGTTGTTGCAACCAAGAAGGGTAATAGAAAATTAGGCTACAATGACTAGCAAATATTGATACCTTTTATTTTTTTTAATTTCAGAATCATTTATCTGTGTACTCCATCTGCACTAAAATTCAATGCATCAAACATTTAAGTACTCAATATGTATAAGGTGCTGAGGATGCAAAGAAAAAAACAAAATAATCTCTCCCTTCAAAGAACTCAGATTTCACCTTGTTCCCAATGCACCTTATATCATTGGCTTGATGAAGAATAACTCTAGGTTCTCCTCTGCCTGAAATGGAATATGGATTCGAGTCTTCATGATTCCACACCATTTTTTACATATAGTCTCTTAGGATTCGTTTTTACCTAAACTAAAATGCCTTCCAGTCCTTCAATGAACAACAGTGTAACAATTTAACAATAGTTACTTTTACTTTTCTTTCTTTTGTGGCTACTGTGTCAATTGAGACTTGCATTAGCCTGTCTCCATTTTCATTCCACTCCCTTTCTAAGGAGTCTGAGACTTTACCTTGTTAATTGAACAGATTTTTGTCAGAAAATTTCCCTATAAACTGTTCTTAAGTAATGAAGGTTGTGAATTATGGAGACACAAAAGCACTTAACAATACAGGTATAAATATTGATGGGGCAGCTAGATGGTGCAGTGGCTACAGCAGTGGGCTTGGAATGGGGAAGGCTCAGATACTTACTTGCTGTGTGACCCTAGGCAAATCATTTAACCCTATTTGCTTCGGTTCCTTGTGTGTAAAAGGAGCTGGAGAAAGAAATGGCAAATCACTCCAGTATCTGCCAAGAAATGGGGTCACAGAGAGTCTGACAGAACTGGAAACAGCTGAACAATAAAAATAAATATTGAGATAAATGCTAAACAAACATCAAGTGAGCACACAGCACTGTGCCAGATAGTCAGTGAGATAGAATGTTATATAAAATATCTGCTTTCATGAAGCTTATAGTCTACAAGGGGAGAAAGCACATACACAGAGAGCTGGAGTGTACAACATTGCAACAGAGAATTACAAAACATTCTACGGGAAATCAGCAAAAGGCATGGAGAAGGGGACCCTTGAGGAAGGCTTCAAGGAGAAAGTGCCCCTCCTTGTAGTTCTTTTAGTGGTAGAGCATCTGCTATATATGGGGCAGGTACATGACACAGAGCATTGGGCTTGGAATCAGGAAGACTCCTGATTAAAGCAGTATATAAATGATTGCTGCTGTTGCTGTGACTACTGCTGTTAATATTATTATTAATGATGAGTGAAAACATGAAAAAGAATCTGATCAAATGAGGCTGGGTCGTGAGTTTAAATCTGGCCTCAGACACTTACTAGCTGTGTGGCCCTGGACAAGTCATTTAATTCTACTTGTCTCAGGTCCTTACATGTAAAAATGAGCTGGAGAAGGATATGGCAAACCACTCCAGCATCTTTGCCAAGAAAACCCTAAAATGGGATCACAGAGAGTTGGACACAACTGAGTAACAACATCTGCTATACATGGTGTATTTTTTAAAATCTAGGTTATCTCCATTACAAATTGGTTTATACCAAGAGCATAAGATTTTTAGTAACTGATGTCCTATCATTAATGAAAGAATTATTTTAATAGCCTGAACTCTTAATTTCTGTTAATTAAATTTAGTTAAAATTCTGTTAACTTCTTGTTTAACTTTAATATAATTGTTCTTAGATTTCCTTTATTATATTCATTTTAATTTCTGCACCTACAACACATGTGAATTTTTCAGGGATTTAATGCTGATGCAACCACCTCTGCAGACTCTTGGGCAGCAGGCAAATAGAGATTTTATACCTGGCAGAAGCCATACTTCTTAACAAAAGCTTGCTGGGCAGGAAGCTGGCAACATGCCTGGGCATTGATGGATGTAAAAAAGAGGAGTAGCAGGAATGATAGAGCTGAAAAAGGATGGGGACTGATGACTCCTTTAAAAGAAGTGATGCCTATCAAAAGAAAGAGCAGTTAAAGCCTATCAGTGATGATTTGATGATCTAACTGCTTGTTTTGTTCATTTCTTCAAGTTATCAGTGAGAATGATGGTGGACTCTGGGTAGAAAGTTTGCCAGACCCTAGGAATTGGGGGACTTTGTGCCCTGCCACTTGATAGTCTTCCTGTTACTATTGACTCTTTCCTTAAAAAGCAGGGATCAAATCTGGCCTCAGACACTTGACACACTTAGTAGCTGTTTGACCTTGGGCAAGTCACTTAACTTCAATTGCCCTCTCCAAAAAAAAAAAAAAGCAGGGATCC
Organism: Pseudochirops cupreus; assembly: GCA_028627135.1. Taxonomy (NCBI): domain Eukaryota; kingdom Metazoa; phylum Chordata; class Mammalia; order Diprotodontia; family Pseudocheiridae; genus Pseudochirops; species Pseudochirops cupreus. The sequence goes on from CM053583.1 coordinate 306,529,615, forward strand.
ACAAATTGGCATCATGTTTATCATTGTCTTTGTGGATTGCTTGTAGGTGGGAATTGGGAACCTAACCTCATTTGATCAGATTACTTTTCATGTCTGCAGTCATCATTAATAATAATACTAACAATAGTAGTAGCCACAGTGACAGAAGCAATCATTTATATACTACTTTAAGGCTGACAAACTGATTTACCTCTTAGGGCAGGGACTGGCCAGTGAGGGTCCCATCCTTCAGGCAAGAATAATCTCTGCCTGGTGCCAAACTATCCAAATCCTTTACTTGCAGTTGTGGATGATGGAGAGCCCTGCCCTCCTCTCTAAAAGCCTCACTACCCCTCAGGTATCCCCAGAACCATGAGGAAAATTTATAACTAGCCACAATCTGGGGTTGGGTGCTGACTTGCCAATATCAGTGGAAATGGTTCTGCTACCACCAAATTCATCCCTACAAATTAGGGCAAACAGTATTGTGTGTTCAGATCTGCATGTTGATCCAGATGAGGAGATAAAGGCTTTCTCCATCCAGAAGTTCACAGCATGTCTTTCCTCCACTGCCATCAGGAAAGAGAGCCTTTCTCCTTAACATTGACTGTCCATGCAGGATTTTCAATTCACATGCAAACAAGAAAGAATGGACCATGCATGCTCAAAAATAGTTGGGAAGACTCAACAAAGTCTTTCTTCAGTTGCCACCAATTCATAGAATAATCCACCCACACTCTGAAGTCATGAAATAGCATAGATATTTATCTCCTCAGGGCATCCTAGATTCTCAAGGGGGAGATGTAGCCACCTATAATACAGGGATACAACTTGCTAGTACAAGTGAAAGTTGGAATAAGAGCCCCTAGTGTCTATATGTAATACATTAAGCCTCCATATGCGTTGGCACCAGGCAGAGCAAATTGCACACCATCAAAAGGACTGGGACCCCATTGTCCAATCCCTCTCTGGAAGCCTATTGCAGTTATACATTATCTCGCTTTATCCTTACAACAACTAGGTGAGATAGACATGGTTATTGTTCCCATTTTATAGATGAGAGCTGCTAAAGCTGAGAGAGGGTTGATTTAACCAGGTTCATATAGCTAGTAATGGTGTAAGGCAGAATTTAAATCCAGGTTTTCCTAAATCAAAGTCCATGAACTCATGGACTTATTCACTACATGACTTAGATGCCTAAAATTTCATGTTTTTTCTTCTGGAAGAACAGTGGAAATCACTAAAGTTGTCATCTTAATCACTATTTCCAAGCGAATTGCCAGAAATTTTAAATGATTTTTAGAACCAAGTTCAATTCAAATACAAACATTTATTATGTGCCAACTACATGAGCATCATTTTACCAAACACTAGGAAAGATACAAAGTCTAAAACATGGTCCCTACTCTTGTAGAGTATATGTAGTCTAGTGGGGAGATATAGTCCACATAAGAAGCAGAATGTAAACTCCTTGAGAGCAGAACTGTTTTAAATTTTGTCTTTGTATCCCTAGTGCCTTGAAAATAGTATATAATACCATCAGGGACATCTTTCTCTTTCCTTACCTTCTCCTTTTACTGTTCCCCTCCCTTTTTCCCATTCTGGCCCTCCCCAGAACCCATCTGAGATATTGACTTGCTCAAAGAACTTCGATGAGATTGAAATCAATAAGTTTTGGTGAGATGGAGAACCATCAAATCTTACCATTTGTCCTACCTCTGTGCTCTTTAGATCCCTTTCTCATCTGCTTAATTGGTGTGATCTCAGTACCCTTGTGCTTTGCCATCCACCTTGCTGATGAACCTCATGATTTCTGAACTTTTTCATCTGTCCAGCAATTTAACACTTTTGCTTATCGCCCCAACTAGAGTGTGAGTTCCTTGAAAGCAAGGATTCTAATTTTTTTTGTTTTTAGCCCCCAAATTTAGCAAAGTAAGTATTTAATAAATTCTTTTTTCACTTATTAATAAATGTTTATTTTATTTACATAACAAATAATTTGTGATAAATGTATTAGAAGTGAAAAAGTATATATATATATACGTATATATATATATATGTATATATATATATATGTTAATTTTGGTTACCTTTTTAAAAACATTTAAATCTCTAAAACCAGACTAATATTTGTTACCCAGTATGGGTCACATATTTACTACCTGTGTGGTTGTACAGTGGTTGTTCAGTTGTGTCTAACTTTTTGTGACCCCATTTTGGGTTTTCTTGGCAAAGATACTGGAGTGGTTTACTATTTCCTTCTCTTGCTCATTATACAGATAAGGAAACTGAGGCAAACAGGGTTAAATGACTTGCCTAGGGTCACACAGCTAGTTAAGTGACAGAGGCCAGATCTGAACTCATGAAGATGTCTTCCTGACTTCACTCTATCCACTGTGCTGTGTAGCTTCCCATATACACTACACATGTACAAGAATAAGGATAGATAATATACATATAGTGATATTGGCAGAAATAAACGTTTCTATACTCCAGATTCATAGCTATAGACTTTAGCTTTCCCATTTAATTTATGGCTGTTGCCTATAGATACATTCCCCCTTTGAAAAAACTTTGCTAAGTTTTAATGCAGTCTTATTTTTTGAACAGACCAAGTTACTTGTTTACTAGGAAATAGTAGACCCCGGTGGTGAAGTGTTGACATTACTCTTGGACAAATGTGACCACATTGTGTTTGTTGAATGAATTCTTGTAACTCTTACAAATTCATCCAAGATTTTAGCTTTTTATCAAATGCATAAGGGTCTTCAGCTCAAAGACTCAAATATATGACCACATTGTTTGTAGAATGAAAGAATGATTTTTATCTCTTTTCCAAATCCATCCAACTCTCTCAACTTCTGTTTAAAAATAAACAGGGGTTGCTGAAGAGCCTCAGTTACTTAGGAAAACTACTTTAAAAATAAATGTTTCTTCCTCTATCAGCTAAAAGTTCATCTTCCCATGCTGTCAAGATTACTATCCACATAGTAAGTCCATTTCTCTAATTATTAGTGATTTGGAACGTTTTTTTTCGTGTGATTATTGGTAGCTTAGACTTTTTCCTTTGAAATATGACTACTGTTCATATCTTTTGACAATTTATCTATAGGGACATGGCTTTAAATCTCATAAATTTGAATCAGTTCCTTAATATATCTTGGAGTCCATGATCTCTTCAGTGTGAATACACCCTTCAGCAATACAGACCCTATGCTTTTTCATCTTGGTGATATCTTTTTATAAATCTAGCTTAGCTGTTCTACCTGTTGTATTATCGACCTTACTTAATCTTTTTTGTTTTTGAGAGGCCACTGGGGGTTTGATGACTTGCCATGAGGTCACACAGCTAGTGAGAAGTGTCTGAGACTGTTTTTGAACTTGGATTCTCTTGACTCCAGGGCCTTAATTGATCTTCTGTTCTGTCCTGCATATATATATATATATATATAATTGCAACATTTGGATGGTACCTCTATTATCACGGTCCTTCATCCTTGAATATGTGATATTTGAGGATTTCCAGTTTTTTTACTCCTTAGCTAATCAAATTCTGAAATTTCTTGTGTCATTACTGAGCTGATTGCATCTCTCTAACAAAAGAAAATGTCTGAAGTTGTCAGATCTGACCTCAGACTAGGTTTTTTTTTGTTTTGTTTTTTTGGAGGGGAAAAGGCAGGGCAATTGGGGTTAAGTGACTTGCTCAAGGTCACATGGCTAGTTTTGTGTTATGTGTCTGAGATCTGATTTGAACTCAGGTCCTCTTGAGTTCTAGGATTCTAGGGCTGATTCTCTCTTCACTGCACCACCTAGTTGCCCCCGACCTCAGACTATTTTATCTTCCTTTCTACAGTCCAGGCCAAAATGCTCCCTCCAGTGCAACAGTTTGGTGTTTGAGAGAAAACAGCTTCCTGTGCTACTTGCAAGCCTACTTCTTAACATTTGACAGGAGAAAGTGCATTGCTTTTCATTTTGGGTTTTCTACATTTTGTTTCCACTTCATTGCTAGCAGCAAATCCCATTGTTCTGCTAGACCAGCTTCTCCCATTCTTGTCCTTCCTAGGCCAAATCTGCATTTGCTTCTGTAGCTCCCCCTCCAATTTGATACAGGTTTGAGGTTGAGTCCCAAGGGGATGACTATTCTCAAGTTTCTAAAATATGTCATAACACTATAGACGCTACCAGTGTGCTTTCCATTAAGATTCATCTAGTGATCACAAATTTCTCTTAGCAAAGGCATTTATTAAGAACATAGTAAAGCAGCAGTTCTCAACCTGTGGGTTATGTTCAATTTAAATACATCCTGCATATCAGATATTTACATTACAATTCATAACAGTAGCAAAATTACAGTTATGAAGTAGCAACAAAAATAATTTTATGGTTGGGGGTCACCACAACATGAGGAACTGTATTAAAGGGTCGAGGCATTAGGAAGGTCAAGAACCACTGTAGTAAAGGCTACAGCATCTTGGATCTAGGCAGCTGCTACTCAGGGTCACCCCTCACTGTTTACAGATGATTTATCCTTGAATGTACTGCAGGTTTTGTGTTCTTTCTCTTTCATTTTTCTTTTGTTTTGGAGAGGGGAAGGCAAGACAATTGGGGTTAAGTGACTTGACCAAGGTCACACAGCTAGTAAGTGTCAAGTGCCTGAGGTCAGATTTGAACTCAGGTCCTCTTGACTCCAGATTTAGTGCTCTATTTGCTGCGCCACCTAGCTGCCCCTCTCTTTCATTTTTGAAAGGACTAATGACAATCATTTCTTGACTTGGCATGAACTGCATTTCAGTGAGGCAGAGTTGTGCAAAATCATCAGCCTCATCATCTCTTCAAGTCATCAAAGTCCAGTGGGAAGACAAAAATTAAAATGACTAGTTTCCCTTACTTGGGCCAAGGATTGGGAGAGAAGGTTCTACTATTTTTTTTTTTTTGAGGCAATCTGGGTTAAGTGATTTACCCACGGCTACACAGTTAGCAAGTGTCCAAGGCTGGATTTGAATTTAGGTCCTCCTGACTCCATGGCCAGCATTTTCTCCACTGTACTGCCATGCTGCCCCAGAAGGTTTTGCTCTTACATAGATTATTCAGAGGCCTTTTATACTTATTCAGTCACCATTCTAATTCTATCTTTACCGCGCCTTCCCCCATACACACAACTTTTACCCAAATTTCTCAAACAAAGTAATAAGGCAGGAAAAGATTTTGTGGGGGCCATTGTTTTCCTAGAAGTTGGATTAAACATTGCTATAGTTTCCTTCATTCAGATACGAATGAAATAATAGGTTGTAAAGTGCTTGGCACGTTGCCTAGCTCATAGTAGGCACTGTTGTTCAGTCATTTCATTCATATCCTACTCTTTGTGACTCCATTTGGGATTTTCTTGGCAAAGATACTGGAATGGTTTGTCATTTTCTTCTCCAGCTCATTTTTACACATGAGAAAACTTAGGCAAAAAGGCCCAGGGTCACAGCTATTAAGTGTCTGAGGCTGGATTTGAACTGAGGTCCTCCTGATTCTAGGCCCAGCCTCTGTGTCCCCATACTATGGGACATTACATAAACGCTTATTCCCCCTCTTTTTCCTTCCATGTCTGAAAAGAACTCTAGAGTGGGAAAGCGTTTATTTATAAATTTAGTATTTTTAAATTTAACTTTTTTTCAATTAACAAGGATTTCTTTTCATTCTTTTTCCTATCTCTTCCACCCACTGGGAGGGAAAAAAGGGGGAGAAAATGTAGAAATAAATATCAAGCAAAACAAATTCCCACGTGTCTCGTGGTGCTTATTTAATCCATCACCCCTCTCAGGAGGAGGGCGGTGTTCTTCAACAATGGTCTTCTAGAATCATGGTTGATAATTGTGCTGTGAGATTCTGAAGTCTTTCAAAATTGTTTTTATAATAGTGTTGTGATAGTATTAAATTATTCTCCTGGTTCGGCTCACTTCATTCTTCATCAGTTCTTACAAATTTTAGGTTCTTCTAAAACCATCTCTTTCATGATTTCTTACAGCACAAAATATTCAATTTTATTCACATACCATAATTGTTTTAGCCATTGCCCCAGCTGTAGGGCTACTATCAGTTTCCTATTCTTGAATTCCACAAAATGCTCACCTATGTTTCTGTGCACTTCTGTGTTCACTGTGTACAAAAGCCTGAATAGCTGGAAACTGCACTAAGACTTTTAGGACACCTGTGTGTCAGGCCTGTTCCTCTTTCTTTGATTGCTTTGGGGGTATAGGACTAATAATGGTGTCACTAGGTCAAAGAGTATACACAGCTGAGTAATTTGGAGGTAATAATTTTAAAATGTTTTTTGGTATAGCTAGACCAATTCACAACTCTATCAACCTTGTAGTTAAGTAATGTGCCTATTTTTCCACAACCCCTGAAACATTTGTCATTATTCTTTTTTGTCATTTTCCCAGTCTGATGGATATGAACTGGGCCTCAGAGTGGCTTGAATTTTTATTTCTCTAATTATTAGTGATTTGGAACTTTTTTTTCACGTGATTATTGATAGCTTAGACTTTTTCCTTTGAAATATGACTACTGTTCATATCTTTTGACAATGTATCTATAGGGACATGGCTTTAAATCTCATAAATTTGAATCAGTTCCTTAATATATCTTGGATGAAGAAATCTTTATTTCTAACAACTTGTTTTGTTTCAAAATTTAGTTTTGGTCTACCTGTTTGAAAAACTAAAAATTTTATATAATGAAAATTGTCAGTGTCATCTTCGGTGATTCTCTCTATATGTTGTTTATTCATGAACTCTTCCCCATTCTAGATCTTAAAAGGTGGTTTCTTCCTTGGTTTTCCAATTTGTTTTATGATGTCACACATGTCTGTCATGTGGAATTTATTTTAGTATATAATATTATGTTAGTCTATACCCAATTTCTGCCAAACAACTTTCCAGTCTTTCCAGAAGTTATCAAATGATGGATTTTTACCTCCATATATGTGGTCTTTGCACTTATCATTATCATTCTTCCACCAGAATACAGACCCACCATAGCTAGTAGGCCTGGAGATAACACCCACAAATTCATGGTTACACAATTTTAACAGACTATTATTTTATAAAGTTTTCCTAGGTTACTACTAGCCTTATTGCTTGCAAAGATCCACCCCAATCCAAAGACTTTCAGTCAGAACTGCAAGTTTTTTCCACTTACTGTCACATAAATGATCAATTGAGATTAGGATGATGCATGACCACTCTGAAAATTAAAATTCTCCATTGTGATTTTGTGAGATTTTTATCTTGGGTTGGGAAGGGAAAGGCAGCCTATATTGTCTTGTGGAATTGTCTATAATTACTCTAGATCTGGCACGCTGTTTTTGTGAAAGTTCTGGGTGAAAGAGGTTTTCACAAAGCACTTATTTCATTGTCTTGCTGTTTGACCAATATGATAAATTTGATGAGTTAAAGATATTGAAAAATCATATGCTTTCTTGAGAACAGTCAATTCATTACAATCCACTCCTTATCCTTTGTAGGAAACTGTGACCTGAAAGACAAAGAAGATCAATTTGGGAGAACTCCTCTTATGTACTGTGTGTTGGCTGATCGGGTTGACTGTGCAGATGCCCTCCTGAAAGCAGGAGCAGATGTTAATAAAGCTGATCACAGCCAGAGAACAGCACTCCATCTTGCAGCACAAAAGGTGAGGAGAAACATCCCATTAAAGCCTAAATAGTTCATGTGGTACTTATCACTGACTTCATTCAACTATCTTTGTGTTACATTCACAGCTATCCTACTTAGAAATTTAGAAATAATAATCATAATTGCAAACTCATGCTTAGATGTGTTTTGTTAATTAACTATGTATTTCTAAAGTATTCATTCAATAGACTAAACTCCCTTTACTAGGATGGACAAAAAAAAAGTAATTCAATGGAATTAGAAAACTTCTTTAAACTGAGAGTATTAACATTGTTGAATGGCATTTTCTCAATGGTCATAGAGTCACAGAATTTTAGGGCAGAAATCAACTTGAGAGTTTTTGTCTAAAGATTTTTCTTTAATTGCTCCAAATTCTGCTGTCTTACAAGTTGATTTAAAATATGTTGCTCGGGAGGCGGAGCCAAGATGGCAGTGCAAGGTTTCGCAGCTTGCACATAGCCACCTCAAATACCCATAAAATATGACTCTAAACAAATTTTAGGGCTCCAAAACTCACATAAAAGTAAAGAAAAACACATCTCCTGCTGAAGGCAGCTCAGCAAGAAGGGCTCATCACAGCATGCCGGGAGCCAAAACCAGTCCAGCCTAAAACCACAGCTTGGTCCTGGGGCAGCCAGGACTAGCCACAGCTGGACCCTTCAGGAAAGTGGATCAGCGGCAGCTGTGGCAGTTTCCAGAATTATCAAGCCATAAGAAATAAGGACTAAGTAAAAGGTTAGTGGATGTCAGCTAAATTTGGGGGAGAAAAGTGGTCCAGCCAAACTGCCTCCAGGGCAAGGAAGAGGCAGAAGTGGTGGCCCTGCAGCTGCCTCCACATGGCTGCTTCACAGCTCCCGGAGTGCAGACTGCAAGGGGGCCAACCGATCGTTCAGAGGCTAAGTGTTCTTGCGTTGAGCAGCCTGGATCGGGATCGTGGTCTTGGGTGGTGGTCCTGGGGTGTGTTTTCAGTGAGCCAAAGCTGGTGGGGGCTGCAGCCTCCTCCTAATAGCTCCAGCAGCTGCAAAAACCCCAGCAATTTGGGACAGAACTTTCCCCCCTGGAAGCAGAGTTCCACAGAGCTAAAAAATCAAGTAATTCACTGGCAACATGAGCAGGCAAAGGAAGAAAAGTAAGAACAGCAACCAAACTCTAGAATCCTTTTTTGGGGACAAAAAGGATCAAAGTATGGAATGAGAGGAAGACAACACAGTCAGAACTCCTGCACCAAAAGCTTCCAAGAAACATCTTTCATGT
>CM053583.1:306539029-306565035 GCA_028627135.1 Pseudochirops cupreus
GTCCTTCCTTCCCTACCCGTTATTTTTTTTATATTTTTAGGATATGGACCTAGTAGTGGTACTACTGGATCAAAGAATATGCACAGTTTTCTAGCCCTTTGGGCATAGTTCCAGAGTGCTCTCCAGAATGATTAGATCAGTTCACAGCTCTGCTGAGAGTGCATTAGTGTCTCAGTGTTTCCAATATCCATCATTTTCCTTTTTTGTCATATTAGTCAATCTGATAGGTGTGAGGTGGTACCTCAGAGTTGTTTTAATTTGCATTTCTCTTATCAACAGTGATTTAGAGCATTTTTTTTGTATACTATACATAATGTTATGTAATTTCAATGACCAAACAAACCTGAAGAAGTCAGGAAGGAAACAAGCATTAAGTGTCTACTGCGTTTTGAGCACTTCACTAAGTACATTATAAATTTTATCTCATTTGATCCTCACAACAACCCGAGGAGGTAAGACAAGTGAATTCAGTCAAGTTACAAAATACTAGATTAAACTACAAAGAATCATATTCTTATTAGCCATAAAAAGAGTAACTCAAAGTAAAGATCGAGTTACTCAAAGTGAGGAATTTGGTGATCCAGTTTGCCTGGGTTGTATAGCAGAGGATTAGAATGAAATAAGAGTCAAGTAAGATTGTGGAAATCCTTAAGTGCCAGGTTTAAGAGATTGTATTTTCTCCCATGGGTAATATGGAATCATTGAAGGTTTTTGATCTGGGAAATGATTTGTAGTCAAATCTGTGCCTTAGGAAATCACTTTATAACCTGTGTGAAGATGGATTAAAGCTGAGAGACCAGTTAGAAGGCTGTCTCAATAGTTCAGAAAAAAAAAGTAATGAACTAAAGTAGTAGATGAATGGAGAGAAGAGGTAAATGTGAGAGAATGTGAAAATAGATGCACTTGACAAGAAATTGGATGTAGGGACTAAGAGAAAGGAAAGAATTTAAAAAATCACCTAGTTTTGAACTGGCGTGACCATAAAGATGATGATTCTTTCCAACGAAACAGGGGAGTTTAGAGGGAAGAAGAGAGAATAGGGTGGAAGGAAAAGTTTAAATTATTTCCACTTTCGATTAATTGAGTTTGAGAAGTCTATGAGGTATCCAGAAAGAGATGTCCAGAAGACACTTAGAATCATAAAATAATGGAGCTAGAAGGGAGCTTAGAGACCTCTGAGTCCAACTCCCTCATTTAGCCAATGAGGAAACTGAGTCTAGAGAAGTCAAGTGACTTTCCCTGGGTCATAGAACTAGTAAATATTTGAAGTAGAACTCAAACTCAGGTCTTCTGATTACAGAGTCAGGACTCTCCAAGGCTTGGTTTCAACCTTCCTAATGCCATGACCCTTTGTATGTGGGCGTATCTGCATGTGGGCAGACCTGCCTGGAGACGGATAGAGGAGCGATGTCTCCGTTCCTAAGACCATCAGAAATATGTGTTTTCCAATAATCTTAGGCGACCCCTGTGAAAGGGTCGTTCGACTCCCAAAGGGGGCGCCACACACAGGTTGAGAACCACTGCTAAGCCTTTAATACAGCAGCACAATTCCTTGACTACTTGACTAAGCTTTGCTCAGAGAGAGTTAGGATTGTAGAAAGCTAGGAGGGATTCGAGAGGTCCTCTTGTCCAGTGTGCTTGTTTTAAAATTGAGGATTTACTTGGAACATGCTATTTTAGTTCTGGGTGGCAGGACATCTTGATGGGCACGTTGTAGTTCTTTCTGTTCTGGTAGATTCCAATTGGGTAAAACTTTTGGATGTAGAAGATGAGATGTATGGCCACCTCCAGGAACTCAGAGAGAAGAATGATAACTTGTCCAATCCTCGATGAAGTAAACCTTTGCTTAAGAAGAATAATGGAGACAAGGTTGTTGCAGTAATTCTGAACAAAGAATGTCATTGTGTGGAGAGATTCATTCTTGAACTCAGCAGATTGCCCTTTTCTCTACCAGATCCAACTGGATCATTTGCTTGGTGCCTTCATCCTGAAGATTAACATCTGGGACAATATTCTGGACCACATCCTCGTAATCCACACCTTCACTATTTTAGTTCCCATACATGAAACAGCCCCATAAAATAAGGAGAAGATCCAGTTGACCAAGAATTTCCCTTTGTTCCAAGGAGTACAATGTCTGCATGCATGGCACCTGGCTAATCCCAAAAGAAGCCATGACCTCAAACATTTTAAAGATAATTATGTTGAAAAGAGAACTCACAAGAGTAGCTGAAACAGGCCTGCTCAGTCACCACAGGACTGGACTTTGATGGCCAGAGTGGCACCCCACTAGCCTGGAACTCTATCCTTGACTTGAAGTGCTCTTAGCCACATTATTTATAGACCCAGTCAAACCCAGGGGCGAACTGTTAACCAGTGCTACCTGTATTCCCTCTACTGCCAGTCCTGGTCATGTGCTAGAACTTTGGTCTTCAGGAAGGAATCTCAGGGAGTGAATAGAGATACCTGAGTCCCTTTCTGCTTTTGTTCCTGCATCCCTCTGAACACAAATGGTCATTAGCATGTACTGGTTATAGTTTTTATTTCAAAAGGCCTGTGAGTTTTTTTAAAAAGTCTAGAATATCACAGGATATACTGGAGAAGGGCTCAAGAGATTGATGGAATTGGCCTTACATCCACCCATTTTAAAACATTGTTCATTTTGTTCAGTAATTTTTCTTCATATTTGACTCTGTGACCCCATTTGGGGTTTTCTTGGCAAAGATACTAGAGTGGTTTGCCATTTCCTTCTCCAGCCCTTTTTATGGATGAGGAAACTGAGGCAAAAAGGGTTAAATGACTTGACCAGGGTCACATAGCTAGTAAGTGTCTGAGGGCAAATTTGAACTCAGGTCTTCCTGACTCCAGGCCCAGCACTCTACCCACTATACTACCCAGCTGCCAGTTACGCAGTTATTATTCATGTTCCAAAGTCTCTCCAGGGAACTTCCACTGGACATATAACTCCCCCAAAAGCATACTTCTCAGATTCTTCCACATGCAGAACATCATCAGAGGCATTCTATACATGTGCCAGTCCCTGTTACAATAGTTGATGTTATTAAATTTTGAGACTTTCATCAAGTTCTTCATGGAATTTCCCTACTTCTTCATCCTCTGCAACAGAATATAAGCCAATAAATATATTGCTGATAAGAGTATTTTGATCATAAGGTAGTGGCACGTGGGTTGAGTACTAGTCCGGGGGTCAGAAAGACCTGAATTAAAATCCAGCCTCAGACACTTATTAGCAAATGACCCTGCGGAAGTCACTTAACCTCTATCTTTATCTATAAAATGGTGATAGTAAAAGCATCTCCCAGGGCTGTTGTGAGGATAAAATGAGTTACTGGTAAAGTGCTTTACAAACCTTAAAGCACTACAAAATGCTAGCTATTATGATTGTTATCATCATTATAAACTGCAGAGATGTTCATGCTAGACCTTTTGCACACCCTTATCGTGAGGACTGCAACACAAGTTGACCAAAAGCCCCATGAATTAATGTTTCTTGTTGATTTTATATGTCCTATAAAGTCAACCTTACCAACTGCTTTACTTTTTTGTTCAAGGAGAATCTTTGATTCATCCTTCATTTAGCTTCAACTTTCTGTCATTTCTGGTTAAAGCAAAAGATGTCAAGACATCTATAATTTGGTTCTTCCAGGAACCTGTCCTTTTGCTGCTCATTGGACAATAAGCAATCTTACAATTACAGTACCAACAGCTAAGTCAGTGTTCGAAACGTATGTCGTCCTTTGTACCTTCTGCTCCCTTTTCTACTGGCACTGTCTATATAGAAGAGGATAGGGGCCACTCAGGATCCGGGGCCATTTGTATTTTGCTTTGTTTCAAGAATTGCCATGCCAAAAAACTCATTACCAAGCGGTCTGCCTCTTGGTAGTTTTTGACACTCTTGACCACACCCTTCACCCCCAGAGGTGAGAAACTTGTGTCCTAGAGGTCACGTGACCTTCTAGATCCTTGGTTACGGCCCTTTGACTGAGTCCAAGTTTTATAGAACAAATCCTTTTATTATGGGGATTTGTTCTGTGAAGTTTGGATTCAGTCAAAGGGTTGCACTTGTCATTCTCTCCTCCCTGGAATTCCTTCACACTTACTCTCTCTTCATTCTTTTTTGACTTATCTGTATCTTCTCAATTTCCTTTTCTAATTTATCATCCATGTCTCACCCACCAACATTGGGTGACTTATCTCTCAACATCTTCTCTGTGATTTCATCAAAATGGGAAAGAATGGACCAAAAGATCATGATTGAGACAGTGACTGAAAAATTTTCATGACATTTTAGTCACTGCAATTCATTTATTGAAATGTAAATAAATGTAAAATATCAACTATACTGATATTTAATATTACATTTATTATAAAGTCTTTATAAATAAACGTTTAAAAAATGAACTGGTCATTTTGACATTTATTTAGGATGAACCCCCAATTTAACATTGAAAATACAATATAGCAGACTTGCAAATCCAAACTTAACTTATCTAATATCAATAAAGACAACATTGGATGAAAAAGTATTTTGAAGGTTGGTTAATTATTTTTTAGAATGTTTTTATTTTATTTTTTCTAAATTACATGTAAAAACACTTTTAACATTCATTTTTAAAATATTTTTTGAGTTCCACATTCCCCTTTCCTCCTCTTTTTCTCCCTCCTTGAGAAAGCAAGCACTTTGATATAGATTATATGTGTTCAGTCATAGAAAATATATTTCCATATTAGCCATGTTGCAAAAGAGAACACAAAAAAAAACCTATGAAATATTTAAAAAGCAAAAAAAGTATGCTTTGATCTGCATTCAGGCTGCAAATGTTCTTTCTCTAGAGATAGATCCTTAAGAAAATTGTATCATTTTGCTTCCTCTGTCATCCCCACTCTTACACTTATCTTCAGTCTTTCCTTGGTTGCTTCCCTATGGCCTACAAATATGTTCATATAACCCTATCTTCAAAAAATACTCACTTGGTGGGTCCATCTCCACTAGCTATCATCTCACTAGATAGATAGATAAGTAGATAGATAGATAGATAGATAGATAGATAGATAGATAATTTATTTTTCTTTTGTGGCTGAACTCCTTGAGAATGTTGTCTGCAATCTATATGAACATTTCCTTTCCTTTCCCTTAACTCTCTAGTTTGACTCTCTGGCTTCTGATTTTATCCTTTAACCAAAACTACTCTGTTCAGAATGATCAATAATCTCTTCATGCGTAAGTCCAACTCAAGCATCATCCTTCTTGATTTCTCTGCAGCCTTTGACACTGTTGATCACTTTGTTCTCCTTCATACTCTCTTCTCTCTAGGTCTTTATGATCCTACTCTGTCTTGGTCTTCCTGCTACCTATTTCACCACCCTTTCTCTGTTTCCTTTGCTGGATCTTCATCTATATCATCTATATCATACCTAATGATCATGGGTGTCCAGCAGGGATCTGTTCTGGGCCCTCTTTTCTCTTTCTACAGTATTTGACTTGGTGTTCTTGTGAGTTCTTATGAATTCAATTAAAATTTTTGAGCAGTAACAACAATATTGTACAATGGTCCCAGATAGTTCCAAAGGATTTATGTTGAAAAATGCTATCCATCTCCACAGAACTGACAGAGTCTGAATGCAATTTGAACCATACTTTTTTAAACTTTATTTTTGAGGATTTTAAAAAATCTTCTTTTATAACATGACTGATATGGAAATATGTTTTGCATAACTGGACATATATAATCCACATTAAATTGTTTGCTTTCCCAATGAGGAGGAGGGAAGGAAATAAAGGAGAGAATTTGGAGCACAATTTTTTAAAAAATGTTTTAAATTATTTTATGTAATTGGGAAAAAATTTAAAAATATTGAACAAAATTTTTAAAAAGAATTACATCATTGTATTGCTGAGAATGGCTAAGTCTTTCACAATTTATCATCATACAATATTGTTGTTCTTGCATATGATGATCTCCTGGCTCTACTCATTTCGCTTTGCATCAGTTCATATAAGTCTTCCCAGGTTTTTCTGAAAACTTCATGCTTATCATTTCTTATAGCACAATAGTATTCCACCATATACCACAAGGTGAGTTGATTCTACCAGAATGATGTTATAGAAGGATAAGTGGCAAACTGATATTGGTTGAGTTTTAAGACGTTCAAATGTTGTTGGTCATTCTGTATGTAAAACCATATTGATTAGAACAGTTATGTGGGATATACCCTAACTTTCAAAAACATATATAGCCTTTAGAATTTTAAATCCACCCTACTTACAAAAAAAGCTCCCATATTTCTGTCTTCCTCTCTTTGACTTTCTCTTCCTAACTTATAGGATTGTTGTAAGAAAAGCACTTTGCAAAGTGTAAAGAACTAAGTAAATTTGAATTTTTATTACTACTATTAATAATTATTATACATTCACTAAGCTAAGAATACAAATATCTGTCTGCTACAAATAGATTCAGAGTTCTTCACCAGCACAGATTCCCATGGAAACCGATCAAAAAATGAAAAGAAAAGAGTGAAAGTATATTGAATTTCCTTTAGACCTACTGCTTGGTTTTCATTAGGCCCATGCTGATTTCTTTTAGATCCTGGGCATATGGCCAGTGATTATTTTCATGGCTGATGCAGTGGATCTTTAAATCCATCAATTTTCTTTTTTAAAAAAATCATTTTGTTTAAATCCTCCTTTCAAAACAAAATTTAGACTTTAACTCTCAAAAGTGATTCTCACATATTATAGTACCTAGTCTTTACTCATATAATTTTTCCTCTTTTTCTTTCCTCTATAGACATATTGATTTAAAAAAAAGAGGAGAGGGATGGATACTGTGTGAACCCAAGCATCCTTGAAACCATAATTCTCCCCTGGCAAATGAACCATATTAGCTTATCTGTTGATACACATTTTAAAGGCACTTATCACCATTTAAATGTATAGTAATGAAAATTTGCCTATTTCTCTAGGTAAAGATATCTTAGGCTATTCTCCTGTGAAAAGGAGTGAAAGTACACTAGAAGACTTGGTCTAAGATCCCCTTGTGACAGTTACCAGCTATAAGACCATGTTTTGATCATTTAACCCCTCTCAGCATAGTTTTCCTCCTTTCATGAGGAAAGTGCTTTGTAAAGGACCAGATGTATATGACTTATCAGCTGGTATATAGGTGTTCAATAAATGTTTGCTTAAAGAAATGTTAAATCAAATGCAGAAATACTAGTTACTTTAACGATCTAGATTGCACAGGGGTGGGAAACCCCCGGCCTTGAGGCCACATGTGACCCTCTAGGTCCTCAAGTGCAGCCCTTTGACTGGATCCAACTTCACAGAACAAATCCCCTCAATAAAAGGATTTGTTCT
Source organism: Pseudochirops cupreus (assembly GCA_028627135.1). Lineage (NCBI taxonomy): Eukaryota > Metazoa > Chordata > Mammalia > Diprotodontia > Pseudocheiridae > Pseudochirops > Pseudochirops cupreus. The sequence continues at coordinate 306,546,408 of CM053583.1, forward strand.
GTGAAAATTGGACTCGGTCAAAAGGCTGCACCCAAGGACCTATAAGGTCACATGTGGTCTTGAGCTAGATTCTACCCAAATTATTATTAAGGTGACTAGTATACTACGGGGTGTTATGTACAGTTCAAAAGGAGGCTGGAACAGATTCATCACTAGCATCTTCTCTTTGGCTCTTGCTAGGAAGGAAAGAAGGAAGTTGGAGACAGAGGCTGCTCTGCATTCCTCAGAAATGAGGTATTAGGTTAGAATTATATCTATATGATCTCTGAAATATTATTGGTCTAGAGGAAGTAGGTTTCAGGTTCAAGCTATTTCTTAATAAGGAAGGAGGAAACCCAAGCTTTATACCCAAGATATACCCTTCCCACAAAATACCAGTTCCACAAAGAACACACATAGCAAATAACAAATAGCAAAGGAACTCTTTTATCTCAGTAAATAGCAGAACAGAAATCAGAGAAAGTATAAATGTGAGAATATATATACCAGATTATGAAAAGTGAAGAAGTTCTCCTATTGGAGTGAGGTATCTCTGCTCACCCAAGACAGAGTCTCAGATGTTATCAATGGGGAAATTCCCCAAAGTCTCTAGAGCAGCAAGCTGTGGATAGGCTCATGATGGAGATTGTCAGCTCCTCTCATGTCTGCTTTTCCCAGAATCTTTTTCTCCCTTTATCATCCTAAAGCAAGATTGGAATTGTTTGTCTCTTGAAGATGAAAGTCAAGAGACCCCCAAAGGCTGACTAGAGCAAAGAGACTAAAGGGATCTCTCCTCTCTCACTCTGTCCCTCCCTTGAGCAGGCAGAAGACACATGGTCTCCACCAAAGAGAAAATAGTTCCATACCAATGAACTCAGGTTACACTCAGTTTTTCTAGGTTTTATTTCCATTTCTGAGGGACAACCTGCATTATGAATAGAGTACTGATCTTAGAATTAGTACAGCCTGAGTTCAAATCCTGTTTCTGACACATACTAGCTGTGTGACCTCAAGAGAGTTACTAAACTTCTCTGTGCCCCAGACTGTTCTCTAAGACTAAACATGTAAAATGCATTTCTCTATGAGTGAGATATGAAGGTAGTTTCTGCACTGGGCACTCCCACACCAATTAAATTATAGGTCTAGAACGTACAACTTACAACTTGCTGCAGTAAATTCAAAAATAAATTTAAAAATTTGGGGGTAGATCCCACATGTATTGATCTTTTTGCAGAAACAAACAAACAAACAAAAAAGCACGAAGAAACCTATTTCAGCTGTATCATTGGGATGAATTCAAACTGTTAGGAATGTCAAGAGAACAGTACCCCATGGTCAGATGTAGAATTACATCAATTGTTTGCTAAAATTCTGTGAGACAGAGATCTAATTTTTTTTCCCCTCTAAGGCAGCAAAACAGTAAATAGCAAGCCTCTGGATAATACCCAGGGGTAAACCTCACCAGTCAAAGTGCTATAAATTTTACCTTAAGATTGCAACCACTGGGTCTTACTGTGCCTTCAGAGATTACAGATTGCTATGATTGACAGCAGTAAAGTTGGCGGGGAGGGGAAAGGAAGGAGAGCATCTTATATTTCTTCTTTAAAATTATGAGGTAGGGAATTATATGATATAGAAAAAAGTATTAAAGTACAACCAAAGAGATATAAAAAGACAAGATCCACATCCTAATAGGTGAAATAATACCTCAATAGCTGGAAAGTATTGAGGTTATCAGAGACCAATGAAATCTAACCCAGGGTGAAAAAGGAACAACCTTTAATACCATCAGAACCCTCTAGGCAATTATTTTTCACAGCTCCAAGAGGACAAGTGATGTCTGTGATGTAATCCTTCGAGAGCTAACTTGGTATATATTGCAGTGAGGGGGTAGGAGGGAATTTGGGTTTGTATATATGGGTTATACACCTACTCTTGTCTATGCACATACATTTTTAGCTACTAGAAGTCCAGGAAATATGGCTTTCCCCCTTTTGTTTCTTTTAAGTTAAGATTTTAACATTTTCCATAAGTTCTTAATCCTTCCCTACAGTCCTTCCAAATCTTTGTCCACACACAATCACCAACATCTTAGACCACCTGTAACTATCACTCCCTTGCTGGTATCTAACACTTTTTACTAATAGTTGACTATCGTTTGTCTAATAGTGTCTATCATTTGTCGCTAATTGTGACATGAGTTGTTAAGTCACATATGCAATATAGTATCTAATGTAGTACCTTGCACACTGGTAGATACTTAATGGGAAATGAATCAAAACTAAGATCATTTGGACTATCTTGTGTGAAGGGTGTAGGTGATCAAGGAGTGAGAGAGCAAGAAAAAAAGCAGAAATTTTAGAGAACTGAAACCAGAACATATCTATGATTTTGAATGTCTAGAAGAGAATGTAAAGATAAGATGTGAAGATGAGATGGGGGGAAAAGAGACAAAAGGAGAGAGAGCACAGGAGAAGTTTAATTTGAAATTTTAAAAAGTTTGAATCTATGTATGTTCAAATCAGTCAACTATTTCTTGAGCAGTTACTATACTAAGGGATACAAAGAAATAAAAGACAGTTTCTGCCCTCAAAAAGGCTATAATCGCATATGTGTGGGATATAATGTATATTAAGAATCATGAAAAATATCCTGATTTCTTTCTATAATGAGATAATCATATGGGTCAAGTCTAGTGTGTTTAGGTGAAGTTTGAACGGTCACTTACTTATTGTAAGCCACAAACTTTGTTTACCTTTTTAAAGTTCTTTCTGTTTAAGGTCAATTTCTAGGTCAAAACATTTACCCAATTTTTTTTTCTTTTTTTTTGGCAAAGAAAAATATAGACATCTCTGATTGGATTAAAGACTTCTTATAAAGAAATTTTGCAAAACAGACAATTTTATGTTAGTGCTAAATTTCTTATGCTGTCAGAATATTATGTCATCTTTTTTTTTCTACTCATTGAATAATCTTGCACAATTTGAATTGGTGTGTTTTAATTTGGGGGTTGCTTTCACTTGGAAGCTTATAAGATTCTTTCTTTGAAGCAGTCTTAGATATCAGATCATCTAGTTCAAACCCTGATTTTCCAGAGAAGAAAACTGAGACCTAGAAAAGTGGAATGATTGGGGCAGCTAGGTGGTGCAGTGAATAGAGCACTGGCCCTGGTGTCAGGAGGACCTGAGTTCAAATCCAGCCTCAGACACTTAACACAAAACTAGCTGTGTGACCTTGGGCAAGTCACTTAACCCCAATTGCCCTACTTTCCCCCCTCCAAAAAGCAAAAAAAAAAAAAATGGAATTATTTGCCCAAGAATACATAGATGGTAAAGCTTGGATGCAAACCCAAGTGCCCTGATCCAAATTCTCTTTCCATTGCAACACTATAATACTGTAACATTAACACTATCAGAGTTTGGTCACTATATTTCTAGGTAAGTTAATCTTGCTGTTCTTTGAGTGTCCTTTGGATTCTATTAATCTGTACTTTGTACATTCTTTTCAATATAATTTTCTTATGTGACTTAATGGAAAATAATATTCAGACTATTTGTTCATATTTTACTAGCAGACCCCAAATCCCCAGATTATTTTACTAAGCACAAGTTAATAATTCCATTGCATTGCTTTGTAGAGATCTCAAATTTTCTTCCAGGTATGATTTTTTTTTAAAAAAATTGTTCAATAGCTCACTTTATTTAATTAAGCATTTATTAAGTGTCTATGCTATGCAAGGTCCTATGTTAATTGCTAAGGTTATAAAGACAATGCCAAAATAAAAAGTCCCTGCCCACAAGAAGCTTACATTTTGCTGGAGGGATATAACACTTAAAATGATAAATAAGTATAATATAATCCAAAGAGCTACTAAGCATTGAGTAAGGATTGAGAAAAGTTTTGAGTAAGAAGTAGCACCAGAGATGAATAAGGATTCTAATGGTAACTGAGAACAGATTGCCTCCATGGCCTGGGAAGTAGCCTATTGATAGGCACCTATTGATAGAGGTAGAATAAAGACATGAGTTCAGAGAATAGCTAGCCAACTGATTTGCCTGAAATATAGAGATTATGAAAGGGAGCTAAATGGAATAAGTCTGGGAAGGTTGGCAGGAGTCCAACTGTGGATAATTTTAAATGTCAGAGGAATTTCTTTTTTATCCCAGAGATAGTGGGGAGCCACTGAAGATTCTTGAGCAGAGATGATAGAGTGATATACCTGTGCCTTAGTAAGAGTATTTTGGCAGTTATATGAAGAACAGACTGATAAAAGGACAGGTTGAAAGCATGGAAACTAGTTAGGAAACTATTGTAACAGTCTATGCAGCAGTTGTTGAAGCCTAAAACTCAAGTGGTCATGTCAGTGAAAAGAAGCAGATAGATGTGAGAGATGATATAGACTAGAGGCAAAATGGATATCGGGATGGAGCAAAGGTAAAGAATTAAGGATGACTCTGAAATAGTGACCTTCACAGTGGTGGTTCCCTTAGGAGAAATAGAGAAACTTGAAATCATGGTACACATGTGTAATACATTACTGGTACTAAAAGATAAAACCAGTAGAAAAAATTAGAGATGCATGGGAAGACATATGAACTGATACAGAATGAAGTAAGCAGAACTAGGAAAAAAAAATATATATATATATACACACATGTATATACTAATGGCTATAACACTGTAAATGGAAACAATTAAAAAAGAATGTTCTATAATTATGACAAAGTATGACTCCAGGAAAGAAATATTGTTAGAGTTTATTAATGAGTTGGTTAGTTTTGCTGAACTGTTTTCTTTTCTCATCTTTCTTTGATATTCTTTGTTATGAAGAATTGCCTGGGGGGGAGAAAAAGGGGGGAAATCATATGTAGAAATGAATGAAGGTGATGTTAAAACAAAAATAATGAAATTTTTAAGAAGTAGAGAAATTTTTAAAAAGAGTGGGTTAGGAGAAAGTAGTGGCCTCCATTCTAGACATTGATTTTGAGACTCTTCTGGATATGTACAGCTGGAAGTAGAGTTTAGGAGACAAATTAGGAGTAGATATATATATTTGTGAGCCATTTCTATAATGATTAATTGACCTACAGAGAGCATTGGGAAAGAAAAGTAGAGCATCCAAGGTAGAGCGTAGAGGGGCATCTACACTTAGGGGGAAGACATGGATGCTGACATGAAAAAGAAGACTGAGAAAGAACAACCAGTTAGGTAGGAAAAGAAACCAGAGAGAGCAACATCACAGAAACTAAGGGATGGGGGGCAGGGAATAGCACAGAGGAAGAAGAAACGGTCAATAGCATCAAAAGCTGCAGAACAGCCAAGAAGGACTGAGCAATTTCTAAAAGGCCATTGAATTTAGCAATGAAGAGATTACTAGTAATCTTGGGAAAACAATTTCAATTGAGCCAGATCATAAGGGATTGAGAAATGAATGTGATGTAAAATAGAGCAAATCAGTATAAAGAACTTTTTTTCTGGGAGACTGACTGAGAAAGGGAGGAGAGATATAGTCCAGGTATTGAACTCCTTAAGAAAGAAAGGAAAATGACCTGAATAGAGGCTGGCAGATGACTTCCACTAGGATCTGAAGAGGCTGATATGGATTGATGCAGTGGACCTCAAAGAAGAGGTTGTTGAATAATATTAACAGAGGAAAGATGTGGAAGTGGCAATCAAGAGTAAGGAGTATGCCTCCTCTTCTTGTCCCTGTGGACCAGGGTACACAAGAGAAGGTACAGCCAGTACTAGAGAGGTTGCTCAGTGATTCAAGAGCTTTTGGGAAAGCCATGTTTTTGTGTGAGAAAATGGAAGGAGTCTGAGAGGGGAAAAAATAATCTAAGATAAAGGAAAGTTTATTACAGATCAAACTGGGTTTCCAAAGGGAGTATTGAAGGGAAGGGCAGTGGAGGATATGGGAGGGATAGGCTGAAGTGGGTGGAAATGAGAAAGCAGTGAGTAGAAGAAGCAAGAGACAAAGTTTTTTCTTAGCCAGCCAGACAGTGATTCTGAATCACAGGAATTAGAAGAGACAGAGGTAGGGGTTGAAAAATGAAGGGGGGATCAGGCATCTTTGCCTGTAAATATCTTTGATTGGGTTTTCAGTGGCTGTAATGTTAATGGGATTTAAGATCTTCCCCACCCATTAATAGGCCTCATGTGGAGCCCATTAAGGGAAGCTTGCTTAGGGGAGGTTTGCTTGCAGGAAGGCTTTCACATCTTTTGCCAATTTCTAATTAGGCCTTTAGTCATCAAGGTTGTGATGCCTTCTGGCTCTGAGAAGTGTATATATACTCTGAGTTGGTATTTTGCTTTGGGGCTCACTTATGAGAAGGATCTTGTGATTTCCTGATTGAGATTCTGAGTGGCTGTACGTTCAGAGCTCCCTGATTGCTCAGATGTAAAGGTTCTCCAATTCAGGGGTGTATGTAAAATATGTAACAATATTACTTTGATTCAGGCAGTCAGGACCCAGTCTGTTGGTCTTTATTTCTCTGCCTTGTATTTTCTCTGAAGTTCAAAGTGCTGACTTTTCCTGAACTAGTGAATGTAAAAAGATTGTTGACCCCTTAAACAGCTATCTTTCCTAGTATAGCAGATCTAAGAACCTGTCCTAGCAGCCATCCTGGGTATGCCAGTGTGACTGCTGCTACAGTGGACTAACTGAACTCATGTTCACATGTTTTTTTTCTGTTTTGTCCTGCCTTCTCTGCATATTCATGTTCCACCTGAGAGTATAAGTTCTTTTCTCCAGAATACAATGCTCTACTATGGTTTTTCCACCCATTATCCCAAGCTGAGGAGTTTCCTATTCATCTTTGTGTTTTCTTTTTTCAATACTCATATCTATTTTTCTAAATGCCAGATCTTCCTTTACGTCTTTGAGTTTTTTTTCCAAATACTCTGAATATTCTTGTGTTTGCTTCATTTTCCTTTCTGGGAATCCAATTGTCTTTTTCTTTTCTTCCTAGAGTTATCTCCTTCCCTTGTTCTACCCCGCAGTATTTATTCATTCCCCTGAAACCTCTCTTTTACATAATCATTTCTTTACTCTCTTTCTTTGGTTTCCATGAAGATTTTGCCCCCTATCTTTTCTCTTTTTTTTGGTTGTTGTTCTTTTATTTTGTTTGGCGTATTTGCTGGTTTCAGGTAATGAGGGACATGACCCTCATGATCTGCATCATACTTAATCCCCTGCAATTTCATCTTCAGCACTCTAACCCATCTACATTCTTGAAGATCAGATTATAGATTAAGAGCTGAAAGGTACCTTGCAGATCATGTAGTTCAACCTCCTCATTTTATAGATAAAGAAACTTAAGGCCTAAAGAGGTTAATTAACTTTGCCCAGTGTCAAACAAGTTGTAAGTAGCAGGATTTGAACCTAGCTCCTCTAACTCCAAATCCAGTACTCCTTCTTCCTTACCACATTTCCATGACCCCTTAATTAAGAAATCAAATAGCATTTTCTCAACTTTCATTCTCCTTGAACTCTTTCGTATTTGATTGAGTTGATCACCCCGCTATCATCACTACCACCTTTCCTCTTTGAAGCTTTCTTCTCCCTTAGCTTCTTGGACTTCTATGTCCTTAGTTCTCCTCTTACCTTTTTGACCATTACTCTGTTTCCTTCAATGGTTCCTTTTCTCTTTCTTTTTTTGTTAAACAGAATTTAATTAGCTAATCTGCTTATTTTAGCCCAACTCTATGGGAAACAGTTTATTAACATATGAATATTCTTGCTTAGATTATGGTCTTAAATGGGCAAAAATTTCCCTGCTATTTAAAATTCTCTTTCCCCCAGCAATTTCTTTAATGACTCCTTTTCTTTATACCCACTGTGAGCATTTCTTAAGGCTGGTCCTTGGCTCTTTGCTCTTCTGGTTTTATCTCCTTTCCCTCAAAGAATTCACCCACTGTCATGATTTTAGCTGTCACCTCCATGAGAATGGCTTCCAAATATATGTCTCCAATGCTTCCATCTTTCCAGACCTCCATCTGGCTGTCTCCATTTGTCAATGGTAAAATGTTTACATATCTCCAACTCTCACCTCAAACATGTCTAAAACTAAATTCATTATTCTTGCTGAAATGACTCTCCTCCTGATTTTGGCATTTCTTTAATTAGAAGTCTTCCAACCTTAAAGCTCTGTAATCATCTTCTTCCCTCCTTTCCTTTCACTATTCCCTGCCCCCACCCAAATCCCTCTGTTCTAACAAATCTACTCACTATACCCAGTAGAATGTAAGCTTCTTGAGGGCAAGGACTATCTCATTTTTTGTCTTGCATAAGGGGAAAGTTGGAAAGTTCCCACTTGTTGCAGGAATGTGCTAGGGGTATTAGAAAATCATCTAATTCTAAGCAAGGTTAGGTATCAGCAACAGTACTAAAAGCTATACTCAAGACAACCACAGTAGCCCTGAACCTTTTCCATTCTGTTTACAAGGTTGTTTCTTTATTAAATCTCTCTGACTTAAAGAGAAATCTAGGGTATGCTCTGTAATAAGGCCTCAATTTGTGATTTCCCTGATCTAGACAACTTCAAGATGAAGGAGGCCTCTATAACAATGTGCTTTCTCTGTGATTTATCTCAAATTCAGACTCATAGACTTAGACTAAAAATCACCGTTAACGATCATATCCATTATTAGCAGTATTAATAATATAGAAAAGCAGACCAGTATTAAAACAAAAAGAGAAGGATGTGACATGAATTGCAGATGGATGGAATTTTTCCTTTCATTCCCATCTCCTACCCCTCCTCCCACTGGTTGGAGGGGAGAAGTAGTTGAACAGTAGCTTCAGCAGGCATTGATCCAAAGAAGTAGAGAAGAATCAAGCTATAAGCTGGACTTCCTTCACCCTCAACAACTGACCCAAGCTACTGATTTAGCCAGATTGCTTTCTGTTCCTCTGACCTGTCCTAGTCCACCTAAACTTAGGTATACTCACTCTTTTTTTTTTAATTTTTATTTTTGGTTATTATTCTTTTTTTAATTTTAAAATTTTTTTAAAATTTGTTTTAGTTTTCAACATTCATTTCCACAAGATTTTGAGTTCCATATTTTCTCCCCATCTCTCCCCTACCCCCACCCCAAGATGGCAAGCATACTGATTACCCCTTCCCCCAGTCTTCCTTCTCTTCTGTCCCCCCATCCCTTCCTTACCCCTTACTTTCTTGTAGGGCAAGATAGGTACACTCAATCTTGCCCAATCATTGGGATTCTTCTGGTCCTGGTCTGAGCACTTCTACTGTTCCTTGCTTTTGGTGCCAATCTTGGCAGTATTAGAAGAAGTGTGGGACTGGAATAGCCACACTTCTTCCTTCTCTAAGCCTTCCTGGAGAAATTTTCTCAAGATCAAAGACCTTAGAAAATTGGAGAACTCTTGATAGGTCACTCACACTTTCAGCCTAAATCTCTATGGCAACATATATTTGGGAAGGATATCCTTCACTTAGTTTACATTCTCATCCATACTGCTTATCACAGCTTGTTGTTGTTTAGTAGTTTCAGTCGTATCCAACTCTTCATGATCCCATTTAGGGTTTTCTTGGCAAAGATACTGGAGTGGTTTACCATTTCCTTTTTCAGCTCATTTTACAGATGAGGAAACTGAGACAAACAGTATTAAGTGACTTGCCCAAGGTAACATAGCTAGTAAGTGTCTGAGGCCAGATTTGAACTCAGGCACTGTGCCACTTAGCCGCCCACTTACTTTGTACATAGATAGAGCATTCATTAAGTGTTTACTATGTGCCAGGCACTATACTGGGTGCTAAAGATACAAACGTAAGCTAGCAAACCAGTTCCCACCCTCAAAGAGCTTATATTCTAGTGAGAAAAAGATAAATATCTAAAAGGAAACTATATTGTTTCCCCCAGGAAACTTTCTGGGATGATCCCACTAGTTCAGGGGTTCCTAACCTGTGTGTGTGTGTCTGTCATGGAACCCATTGGCAATCTGGTGAATCCTGTGGACCCCTCCTTAGAATGTTTTTAAAATGCATAAAATAAAGTACATAGGAGTATAAAGAAAATGAATCATATTAAAATACATTTATCAACATTTTTAAAAAATAATTCATAGACTCTAGGTTAAGAACTTCTGCTTTGTTAGTTTTCTCTGTTTCCTCAAATAATATTCTATTTGTTTGTTATACTCTGTTACTATAATAAGCCCATTTTAATCAGATAGGCAGTACAATGGCTCTTCAGGTCCAAAGGTTCTCTTCTCTGATACTTCAGAGAGTTAACATTTAACAAAGAAGTTAGAAACACCATCAGTGTTTGAGCCCCCAGCTAGGAAGATTCCCATAATTTAGACAGAGGCTTTGCTCTCTGCTTTAATTATATTTATATTTATCTCTTGATTACACCTGTCCTCTTGGTGGTTGGGAAAGAATTCAGATTACTAGAAACATTTGGGTAAGGAAGCAGCAGAGTGTATTAACCTGTGATTAATAATAAGTTACTGAGAGGGGAGGCTGGAGATAGAATAGACTTTTCTTAGGACTTCCTTCAGTCCTTAAGGAGGTGGGTCCAAGTGGTGACATTAGGCAGAGTCTTCTGCCTTGTGGTACCTGTAAGTCCAGTAGGTCTCCTTGATTTCTCCCTTCTCTGCCACAGATCAATTCACAGTTTCTTCTTTTATTGGTTACCCCTGTGTTCTTGATTCTTTTTGCCTTGCTTCTTGATGTCCCCATTCCTTTGGCTTTATGGCAAGATCCTCAAAATGTTTCTCTGGTTCTAAAATAGTTTTTCATTTTATACCAGTTCCTTTGGTAGTGACTAAGTGTCTCATCCAATGGGAATAGCTTTCATTCATCCAATGACTTTCAAAACTTGTAGCATTTGTTGTTCAGTCATTTCATTCCTATCTGAGTCTTTGTGACCCCCTTTTGGGACTTCCTTGATAGAGATACTGAAGTGGTTTGCCATTTCCTTCTCTAGCTCATTTTACAGATGAGGAAACTGAGGCAAACAGGATTGAGTGACTTGAAGATAGGTCTTCCTGATTTCAGGCCTATTACAGGGGTGGGAAACCTGTGGCCCCAAGGTCACATGTGGCCTTCTAGGTCCTTAAGGACTGTTTTCATCTTGTCTTTGAATCTCCAACACCTATCAATTTGCCCATATTCAGATAATCAAATAGATTTATCTTATTGGTTTAAAAAGTTGAATGAATAAAAAAAAGTCCAACTTATTAAGCACTTACTTTGTACAAAGATAGTCCTAAGTGTTGGGAGATAAAAGCAGAAAGTTAAGACAATCCTTGTTCTCAAGGAGCTCATATTTTAATGGAGGAGTTTCTAATGTTAACTATTTGACAATGCCAAGAACTTTGATGGCAAAAACTTCCTTTTCCGGGTCTTCAGTAATTCTGGGTTTATCATCTGCTAGGAATTGCCAGGCTGATCTCCACAGGGTCTGTTTTCCAGGGTGGTAACTGAGCACTGGGCTGAAGGCATTCCCATTCCCAAAGCTCAGGGTCCTAGGCTGCATCCATCAGGATCTGAGGGGGGAAATGGTTCTTTCCAATGATGCAGATTAAAATTCATCTGTATTTACCCATCCTGTACATCTCTCATCCATGCCCTCCCAAAATTTTTCTACAGGGTGTCCATTCAACATATGAGTAACCTTCCTTGCTGCTCTGAGCCTCCCAATGGAATTTGGACATCATAAGGTTCCCAGTAGAGAATTCTAGCCTGTCAGGTTTTATGGCTAGCTCATCTTTTCTTTTTGTCATAAAATTTTTGATATCTTTTGCTCGTGCTACTGTTCAGAGTTCCTTGTTATATACTGCATAATCAAATTAATGCGCTTTTCTATTGTCCTCTATGATGCATTCATTTTTAGTTTTTCAAAGACAGAGGTAACACCATCTATAAAATGCTTCTATTAAAAAGGTGGACCTTTGTTATTAAAGGAAGTTTGGGGTTAGTAAATATGCTTTGCAATTTCCTGAAAGTAATCCAACCTACTCTTCTCTTTTTTATCTTTGAGCCCAACTCACAGTCTGTTTCATCTGTCCCAAAATACATATTGTTGGTCAAGCTTTATAAGATATCCATTCAGTGTATATGTAATATAAACTGTAAACTCTTATGAAGAAGGATGATGAGCCAGAGAAAAAACAGTGATGGGTAAAACCAGTCAAATGAAAGATTGGCAAGATATGCAACCCATAGTATTCAAGGATAAAAGCCATAGTATTCAAGGATAAAAATGGGAAAAGGAAACAGAAGAAAAATGGAAATTTGCAAACTTTTCTCATCAAGGATATTAGAGTCACTACAGCTGAACCCTAATATCACAATCCCTGAAGTATTAATAGTCAGCAAATAAGCACTTATTAAGTGCCTACTAGGTGCTAGGCTCTGTACTAAGTGCTGGGGATAGAAAGAGAAAGAAAAGATAAAAGACAGTCCCTACTGTCCATTAACTCACAGTCTGAGGAAGTGGTAATGTCACCAAAGAGAAGAAAGAAAGAAAAGGCAGTCAGAATGGATTGGATACAAAGAGAAGGTGATACAGTCGTCAGACACTGAAAGACTGGTTTAAAAGATGTCTAAAAGATAGGAAGATGTCAAAAGCAAAGAAAATCCTTTCAGATCTTATACTACTAACTTATATGTGAATATCTCATCTACATAAAATCTTTGAGGGTAATGTGAACATAAATTGAGGGCATTCCCAAGGCAGATATTAATAGGGATCAAGTAGTCTTTTCCAAATGACGTTCAACATTGCACCCTGTTCATTACCATTCTTACAACTGACTGAAAGATAATAAGAAAATATAAGATTCCATTTTACTTCCTGTTTGCTGATTTTTAAAAAGCATTCAACTGAGATGAGCAAAACACTGCCTTATAGGCTTTTTGAAAGCAGTTGTCTTCTTCCATTTATCCACATCAATCAAGATTCCTTGGAAGACATAACAACACAAACATTTTTCATTGACCCTCTTACAATAAACATCAGGCAAAGCATGAAACATGGAGATGTATGCTTGTTAAAGATGTTGGCACTGTGATGGAGGACATCCAGCCTAGAGTCCAGGTTAAAAAGGGATTCCATTGAGTGGTGAGATCCTCCAAACATTCCTATTTGTGGATAATATGGTATTGAATGCATCACCCTTCAGAACATTACAGAGCTTTTTCAAAGAAACCTGTAATTACTCAGAGTTTGGTCTTTCCAACCACACAGGAAAGATCAAAAGGATGAAGTCTATCTCTTGCCTGTATTTCAACATGTCTTGCCTTAAGTAGGTGCTTAATAAATGTTTGTTGAGTTGGATTGAATTTGTTGAATTAAATTAATTAACCATGTACATTTACATCCATCTCTTTCAGTACCCTTACCCAGAAAACCTTCTTCCATCCTTTTCATCTAACCAAAGTCTATTCATCCTTCAGCACTCAGTTTAGGTCCTTTATCTTCTGTGAAGCCTTCCATGGACCCCTGAAGCTTAGAAAGATATTTTCTTCCTCTTAACTAATAGCACTCATTTGCAGTTAACCTCATACAGTACTTCCTTCTGCCATCTCTCACATTTTATCTTACGTGGTCATTGAACTCCAATATTGTTATTTAACAAAGCTTTATTAAAGTCTTACTCCAGTGCCTCACCTTTGCATGGAACTAACCATTGGGTTTTGGACCAACTGAGTACAAGTATACTCAAGAACTGGCAATGAATTCTATGTATATCACCTAAGGAAGTGCCTACTAAATTAGGATAGAAGGATCATAACTTTAGAGCTGGACTAGATATTGGAAATCATGTAGTCCAATCCTCTTACACATGAAAAAACTGATTCCCAGTTTGTAAAGACCATAGGGTAATGAATTTACCAGCCAGAGCAACTCTTGAAAACCATATAGCAAGTCAGATAAGATTAGGGTTGGGCTCTGCATCAATGGCATGAATACTAACACTAATAAGATCACAGATCCTTGAAGAAATGTTGATAGTCACCTTTTTACGTAGGTGTTTCTTGACTCCCCAACTCCTTCATGTCCAGGACTGTTGTACTCTTTGTATTTCACACATCCGTCCCAGAGTCAAACACATACACAATGGGCACTCAATCAATAGTTGTTGAATGAATGAAAAAAACTTAATAAGTAAATTAGATTGGAGGTGAATGTTCCACTAAACTGTGTTTTGGACCTCCTACAAGAATTCTTAACCATTTATTTGTCCTGGACCATCCCCACCACGTGGGGATTTTGGTAAAGCTTCTGGACCCCTTCTCCAAATAATGTTAAATGCATAAAATAAAAAATAGATTGCAAAGGAAACCAATTACACTGAAACACTGAAATACAGTTATTGGAAAATGTTTTCAGTTCACAGAGTCTAGGTTAAGAATCTTTGTCTTATAATAACACTATAATTATATTAATTTAGAAAATGGCATGCATATTATGTTCATCTAAAAGGTGAAATGAAGGTAATAAGGAATAAAAAAAACAATTTGGAGAACCTGATGAAAATGCAGAATTTTACTATATTTATTAAATCAGAGAAATAAGTGATAGAAATATACTGCAAATCAACAGAGAACTAACGCAAACTATCATTCATTCCTCAACTACTTATTGAACACTGCTACTTGTCAGCACCAGCTGCAGCTCATCAGCCCAGCATGAGTGAGGCAAGCTTGAAAAGCAGATGGCTTCCAGCAGTCCAAGAACAAACAAAGCCAAGTACTGCTGCTATTGCATGCTCCATGGAATCTTTTGGCCCATTGATTTCCCTACGTTATCTGACCTGCATCTCTCTACTTGGCTGCTTCTCTTGGTCTGATCACCTCTTGACATATCACATGTGTATTCTCCACTCCCCTTCCCTCCCTCCAACTTCCTCATCCTGTACTACATGAACCCACTGGCAAAATCCTGACTTGGTCAATAAAATATTCCTGATCCCATCATGACTTCCTCCTCGCAAAGTCAGAAATATTACCAGGCTGGATCTTGATTTGGGCTCCATTCTCTCTTCTTTACCCCATCCTCCACTATCAGCATCAGCAAAAGAACTTGTCCAAGATGAATGAATGAAGCATTTATTAAGCCTTTACTATGTGCTAAGCGCAAAGCCCTGGGCTAAGTGCTGAGGTTACAAATAGAAAAGTTAAGACAGTCTCTGCTCTCAGGGAGCTCATGTTCCAATGACAGAGACAATACATATGGAAGATTTCAGCTGCAAATCAGATAAAAAGGTCACACAGCTCCTTTGAGTATAGTGGCAAAGCAGATTTTAATGTCTTTTCTTTCATGTTGTTTCCCCTAGCAACATGATATCAGTTTCTAATGTTGAGCCATTTGACAGTGTCAGGGACTTGTCTAGGAAGAATTTTTCTGAGTATTCACTAATTGTAACTGGCACCAACAAGAGCAGTTCCCAGGCTACATCTCTACCTGGATTGCTTCCTAGGATGATGGTGAAGGGTTCACTGGGTTAGAAGCCCAAGACTCTTGGGTACAGGGTGCTAGGCTGTTTCCATCAGAGTCTGAGGGGACATGGTGGTCAAAGTGGTTGTGGTTTGACTTGCCTGGCACACGCTGCCTCCTATCCCCCTCAGGGTGCCTTGCTGCTTCTGTTAGGCTGGCTTGCCTGACCTGTGTGCATTAATTGCTCCCTCCCACCCTTTTCATTCTTTCCTTTCCTGTTGCCTCAGCCAGAGTGATGGAGTTCCAGATTGGAATTCTCATCACATAACTGCATAATGAAATAACAACCCAGAGGAACTGAGGGTAATGCCCAGCAGAAAAGCTAGTGTCAAGTGCAGGAGAGAGGTAGAGAACAATGAAGACTGGGAAAAGACTATCAGATGGTTTCATCAAGTAATTTTCCCTTTCACATGTTGTAATCATACTATACCTACATTCCAGAAAGGTAGTTGACAGTGTCTCTCAAAAAAACTTAGTTGACATGAGGAAGCAATAGGTATTAGATGATATAGTTATACTGAGCTGATTGAAGGACCAGATCCAAACAGTGATGGATAAAAGAATTGATACTACTTTTTTAAAAAGTTTATTTATTTTTAGTTTTCAATATTCACTCCCATAAGTTTTAAATTTTCTTCCCCTCCTCTTCCTTTCCACTCCCCAAGACAGTGTGCAATCTGATATAGTCTCTACATGTACATTCCTATTAAAAAATTTTCACATTAATCATGTTGTATAGAAGAATTAGAATGAATGAGAGGAACTATGAGAAAGAAAAAAAAACAGAAAAGGAAATAGTCTGCTTTGCTCTGCATTCAGATTCTGCAGTTCTTTCTCTGGATGTGGATGGCATTTTCTATCATGAGTACTTTGGAATTATTTTAGGACTTTGCGTTGTTGAGAAAGGCTAAGTCTATCAAAGTCAGTCATTGCACACTATGGTTGTTATTGTGTATCATGTTCTCTTGGTTCTGCTCACTTAGCTCAGCATCAGTTCATATAAGTCTTTCCAGGTTTTTCTGAAGTCCGCCTGTTCATTTCTTTTGGCACAATAGTATTCCATTACATTCATATACCACAACATGTCCAGCCACTCCCCAATTGATGGGCATCCTCTCAATTTCCATTTCTTGGCCTCCACAAAAAGAGCTGTAAATATTTTTGTACATGTGGGTCCTTTTCCCATTTTTATGATCTCCTTGGGACACAGCCCTAGAAGTGGTATTTCTGGGTCAAAGGGTCAAAGGCATATTTTAATAGCCCTTTGGGCATAGTTCCAAATTGCTCTCCAGAATGGTTGGATCAACTCACAACTCCACCAATAATTATTCATAACCTTTGATCATTTAACTAATCCTACCTTTGAGAGTTCTCTAGTGAAATGCCCTAGGATTTTACCCTGGACCCTTCAGTGTTTAACAGTGACTTCTATCAAGACATGAATGAAATATGTATTGTTTTTAGGTAGCAGGAAGACAGAAAAGATAACTAATACATTTTCCATATGGAGTCTAAAAGAACTTGACAAACTTCAACAATGGACCAAGAAATAGGATAAATGTTAATGGAGGTAAATATGTAATCATTCACTAGAATTCAAAAAGCTCACTGTACAGAGACAGGATAGGAAAGAGATAACAAAATCAAACCTGATATAAAAAAAAAGATGTGAAAGTTGTAGTAGACACGGCAGACAAATCTTAGACCACAATACTAGAAGCATAGTTTCCAAAATTATGGAGGGTATAGCCAGTGATTTGCTGGTAAATGTTTAACAACCAGCTATATGTGTGGGGAATTGTATACAGGAGACTTTTAAGATTAATCTGCTACATTAACATTTTCTCCATCACTTTCTTAAGATAACAAAGCAATATATCAAGCCCTGATGAAAATTTAACAGTTTTCCAGGTGTATATGTTAACACTGAACAATTAATAATTGACTTCTGAGATCCAGTGGGAGCTATCTCTAGCACACCCCTGGTTATATTGTAGCACTTTGCCCTGGGCAGACCTCATCTGGAATACTGTGTTTGGCTCTGAATGCCACATTTTAGGAAAATTTTTAGCAAATTAGAGAATAACCAAAAGAGAGTTGCCACAATTGTGAAAAACCCTTCAAATTGAAATTATGCTGTTTTTAAGAATTGTTTATAGGAAAATTGTTGTTGTAGAGAAGAGAAGACTTAGACAGGACATGATGACTGTCTTCCAGTGTTTTGAAGGTTATAGGTGGTATGGGGATTCTATTTGTTTTGCTTAACTTGCACCCCCACACCTTCACATTTCCCCAGCCAAGGGCAGAGCTAGAGCCAATGAGTTTTGGCTTAGTCTCAAAAACAAACAAACCAAAAAAAACCCCAAAACCCAAAACTGCTAACAATTCAAGCTGTCCAAAAGATGAGTGCCCTGCCTTGAAAAACAATAAGTTCCCCATTGCCAGAGGTCTTCAATGAGGACTTTGTTGGGAATGCTATTGAGAAGATTGTTGTTCAGATATGCCTTGGATTGAATGATCTCTTGGATCCCTTTTAACTCTGAGATCCTAGGAGGTGCATTTTTTCTAACATTCTTTTGTGATCAATTTAAATTTCCAGATTTTATGCTCAGGTCTATAAAATTTGGTAAGAGTTAGTAAAATACTCTCTTTTAGTTCATAATCCCTTGTCTGAACTTTACCTAGCTGTTAGCACTAAGCAGGAATCCAAAATGAGCTCTTCTCTTCCCTTGGGTACCTTCCTACAGAACTATTCCTAGGAAACAAAGGGCTAAAAATAACATTAAAATATACAAATAGTGGAGTTTACAGAGTGCAGATTTCTTATTCTAGTTTAACCTAGAATAGAATGAGTTGTCTAGTCCAGTTTAAGGAGTGAGGACTTGGTACCTTTTCCTTCCCTTAATCCAACTGCATTTGATATGATAGAGAATGGATGCCAAAGATATTTTAAAAAAGGAGGATTTGGAATGCGCTACTGTCAGATCTGGTTTGGTTTATTGTATCATTCTATTATCAACCAGCCCATATGCCTCCTTTTTTTTTTCTTTTTTTTTCTTTTTTTTAATTTTATCTAATTTATTAAATTTTTTTGAGTTACATATTTTCTCCCCGTCTTTCCCCCACCCACCGCCCCAAAACAGCCATCCCAGTGTGTCCCCCCTCCCCCAGTCTATGCTCT
>CM053583.1:306565535-306585117 GCA_028627135.1 Pseudochirops cupreus
TATGGAGAGAGACAGAGAGAGATAGACTACATATATATGTCTTTTCTATATATGTAGCAGTCTCCATATGAGAATAGAGAGCACTTGGGGATGGAGAGTAGACAGATTCAAAAGTCAGACTGTGATGGGCTTACCTTTGAACTATAAAATAAAATCATAGCATCAGAGTTGGAAGGTACTTAAAGATCATCTAGTCCAACCCCCAACCTGATACACAAATAAATCCCTTCTTCAACATCCCTGGCAGATGATGTCAGCCTTTATTTGAAGTATACTACACCTTACTGTCTCTATTTAAGCTAGCATCGTTTGCCAGTGGAAATAATACTGGTTTGGGGGCTGGAGAATTTTGGTTCACATCGCAGATCATCTATCTGTGTGAATTTGAACAACTCATATAACCCTGCTAGACCTTAGTTTTCTCATCTGTAAAATGGGGGGGGTTAGATTTGATGGTGTCTTAGTTCCTTTCCAGTGACAACTCTCCAGGTATACCCTTTTGTTCTAGCCTGTATTGTATTTTCAATCGACAACTGCTCTAATTGCTAGACTAAGGAAGGTACTTGGTTATCTAGTCTCAAAAATTCTGCCTTTGAGCTTTGGGTCATCTTGTGGAGACTTTATAGTTGCCTCCTTTACCCACTTTGGAGTTAGACCCCTGTAACTTGTGCTGTCATCCCTGATCCGTTTAGTTTTCTTGTGGAATATTTACTTAATAACTATTAGAGTTCTACCCTTAGGTGAACCTCAGGAATTCATTTATTATCATATTAATCTTGTGCTGCCAGCTGTCATCTGGACCAGGTCTTGCTAGAGACCTTGGGTGGCAGGTACTGTTTTTCCCAAATTCTTTTTCCATCACTTTCCTTTGATAGCTAGAATCAAATTTCATAGCCCTTTGATTTTCAAAGCTTACACTTCCTTCTGTTTTGGTTTGTCTGAGAGATGTCTCTAGGTTCATAAGAAAAGCAGAGAAGTCTTGAATTTTCTGGATTATGAAACTTATGCCACCAGTTAGCTCTACCTACTTCCCAAATTTCTCTTTTGAATCTGTGCTCAAGTGTTTCTCCCTCCCATTCTTCTCCTCACTTGATCTTCCTCTTGTCTCCTAATTCCCATCCCTGCCAATTGCCAAGGAAATAGTCTTCCTGATCCTGATGGCCACAATTTTATGTGAAAAAATATTTTATATGCTGTAAAAATAAGTCATAATTTCTACCAAGGGAAGAAAGAAATTTTCTACTGCAAATTTCACCAAATAGTAAAAGCTTTATTAGCTTGCCAATCAATTAATGTATCCTTTCTAAACCTGTAAATAACTATTCTTCATCTAAAATTTGGCCCTTCTGTATATAGGAATTTTTCATTCTTGAGATTCCCATTCCTGACCCCAACCCAGACATTCAATTCCTGAAAACATCTCCATGGCAGCCAATATTTTACTGTTGCCTATCTGATCATAAGAGGTGCTGTGATACAAAGGAAAGGATATAGGGTTTGGAATCAGAGAGCCTGAATTTCAATCCCAGTTTCCCTATTTACTCCTCTGTGTGACCTCTGGCAAGTCACGACACTTTTTTGGATCTCAGCTTCCTTATCCATAAACTGAGGACGTTGGACTTGGTGACCTCTAAGTTTTCTTCCAGCTCTAAATCTAAAACCCCAGGATCCATGAAGTCAGACAACCAGTATTAACATAGTAATCAACTATAGCCCATAGTAATAAACCAAGGAGTAATGTATCCTGATGTTGGCTTTTTTCTTGTTAGATCATATTAACAAGCAATCATGTCAATAATAAATATATTTGTCCCTCTACAATGTATAAGGCAACATGCCAGATGCTATAGACTGAGCATCATGAACAAGATTTAAGTAGGCCTTCATCTTGGAAGAGGCATTAGATACTTTGTGTAGTTTTAGGACAGAAGCAGAATTAATGGATAGAAGTTATAAGGAGTCTTATTTTAACTGAACTCAACTCTTTAGCAATTAGAGTGAATGATCTGACTTATTAAGTAGAGAGTTCTGCCTTACTGGAAGGATTCAAGCAAAGGGTGGATAATCATTTACTGGGGATATTGTTGAGAAATTCCTTCATTGGATAGGAAATGGGACCAGATGACCTCAACAGGCTAAGAGTGTGATATGACCTAGTCTTTCTTTTGCTCAACCCCACTTCCAAAAAAGAAACTTCAGACTAAAATGTTAATCAGGTAGCTTTGACAAAGGTTGCAAAAAAGTAGTGAAGAAAGTAGGTGGAATATGGGAGGAGATGCCAGAAAATTGATGTCAGGAGTTGTGGAAAAAATGGGAACCCAAAACAGGAGATGAAATGTCTTGATAGCAAGTAGTGGTTAGCTAAACCCAGTGTTCTCAGAGCTCTTTCTCTAGGCATAAGAAACCAGAAATAAGTTCTAATGGTACAATTCAGGTAGGTAGGACTAACCCAGACTGACCACATCTTTCGTTATTGCTTATATCACTAGGGGCACACACTGTGCATGGATGGTAGAACATTGCAGGCCATGAACATGAGCCCATAATACCAGTGAATACCCACACATCACGATGAGATCATAAGGGGAGGAGATCAAAGACCAGATATTGTAAGCAAATAGTCAGTCTCCCACCTCTCAAACTCTTCAGATCTATTCCCCGTCATACACTCCACAAATTCACCAAATTCTCTCTCCTTAATGGCTGATCTCTGGTTACCACCCAAAATAGCTCAATAGAAATTCCTACCCCATCAGCTATTCTTCCTTCACCAGTAATCTCAGTGACAGGTTAATTTCCTGTCTGTCCTGTGCTCCCTTCTGTTTCTCAGCCCCACATTGCCCCAAACCCACCAAAAGTCAATGATCAGAACTGATACACAGGATTAACCAACTGGAAACAAATGCCAGGAACAGAGATACAATCCTTTAAACTCATTACCACCTTTGAAATGTTTCTACCCATCATGAGAAATCCCTGTGTGATCTTCAGTCACCTAAGTCCATGCCATGGGACATGTGCTGTTGACAATTTTAGGACCCTAGGTTCAAAATTAGGATCTTAAACTGCTACAAACTACCTGTGGCATCTCCCCCTAACCCTGTAAACCATTTTGGAGCTACGCCGCTGTGCCCAGTAGTCTTCAGAGTACATGGCTAAGGGCAGCTCCATAGGTGCATTTATGGAAGGTAAAAAGATAGGCTAATAAATGGGACAGCAGAAGGCATGAATTTTCCTATTTATCAGTTTATGCAAAATTCATGTGAGAAAGGTACAATGTGTGTGGAATGGGCTATGAGAGGTCTCTTGGAGGAAGTTGGACTTATGACCAATATGGTCCCTTCTAACTCTGAGATTCTATGATTTTAAATTGTTAGAAAAGTACCATGTACACCATTGACTTATACATGTGGGCAAAGGTCAGAATTTTAAGGTGCTAGAAAATCCCCCCCCATTGGATTTCTCTAACTAATGTCGTTTCCAAAATTGGTTTAGTTAGTAAATAAAAGCAAAGTAATTTCTTTTGCAGGATATATTATTTTCTTACACTTGTATAAGACTCTAATGCACAAAGTTTCTTCCAACCAAAAATCTCAGGAAATGTGAACTAGGGACAAGTCACCTAATATGTCTGGGCCCTATTTTCCTCATCTGTAAAATATTGGATCAGATGATTAAGATGCCCTCCAGTTCTATATCCTTAATCCTAAGTAGTACAAGTAATACTGTCCCAACTTTACAGACGGGGACATCAAGACTCAGAGAAATTTAGAGAGTCACTTCAAATTCAGGCCTTTTGACTCTAGGACCAAAATGTTTTTTAAATTTTTTTTTGAGAAATTATTATATTGGATAAGCCAAAAGCTTATTAATGTTGCTCTTACATTGTGTTGGATAAGATTCTTGGAACAGAAATAGTTGCTGCAAGTACAGATGGATGTTTTAAATTGTAGGTGTTAATGAAATTAACTATAAATACAAATTGGATTCTTATTGTTGCTCTATGTCTTAATATCACATTTCATTATCAGTTTCTCAAAACCTTAAGACGGTTCATACAATTTAAAATCTGTTTCTCAAATTGGTAGTTTTATAAAATTCTCCTAATTGGTCCCTCAGCATTGGCCATATTTTGCATCTTATATACTTTATATACATCTAACTGAAAAAAAAATAACTATTTTAGGCATCTAACATTGGATGGATTTTCCTTTTTTTTTTCCTTTAGGATTTGGAGGGCGAAGTGGGGGTAAAGGAAAGAATAGCTTTGCTTTCCAGTGTATCCAACTTTCTAGGGCCAATAAGTTAATGAGCTTCACGCTAGGCTTAAGCAATTCCACCCCAATAGTGTTGCTGATGTGCTCAATAGCACATTTCCCCCTTTGGTGTTTTATACTGTATTTTCAGGTTAATTTCTGCAGTTTCTGTTGGAGCTGATTTTCTAGGGGAAGAGAGTCAGTGCAGCCTAGTGGAGAGGAAAGACATAAGCATTTGCATCTCTAGAATGTTTGTATTGACAAATGGCAGTCAGCTATTGACATTCTTATCCCTTGATGATACTTCAATTGGTTTATCTTTGCTGGTCAAATGCCTTAATTGTTCTGGCCTTTAATTCAGTCAAAGTTGGAGCTTGAGCAGAGGAGAAAGAGAAGGAGCAAGGCTCAGAGAACATCAAGCTTGAGCAGGGAAGCTGCTGGCAACGATCAGCCTGTCATAATGTTATGATTTGTTCATTTTTATACCATTTATTAGCCTTTACTTGTTGTGCCATTTGGCCTCTGGGGCAGATAAAGTGCTGTCTAATTTGGTGGGTTTGCTTCTGTCAGAGTGGCCTCCACAGAGAAGGTGTTAACTGTAGTGACAAGAAATCAATAGCTGTCCTTGTCATGAGGAATGTGAGTAGTTGGGCCTTTCATCTGGAGGATTAGAGGTCTAATTGGATTGAGAATAGGGAGGGTGGGCTGTTGGGTAACCCTGTCAGCTGGGTGAAGCTGTCAAATGTCAGCCTTATTCATACTGAAGGGAAGGAGTGAGAGTTAGGCTTTAGAATCCAGGAGGCAGGCAGGCAAATGAAAAGCTCTTTTTATAAAGTAATGGATGGTGAAGTAAAATAGATGAACATATGCTATCTCTTATTTTAAAATTAGACATCCCTTTGGATAATGAATCTCTGCAACTTTAATGATATTTTCATACCCTGTTGTGTGAGGAAGCACATATTACACGTCCAAGATGGTTCTTAATGTCCTCCTTTTCAGCAAATACACTGGTCAAATGGAGATTAAAAATGGGAAAAGGCAACCTATGGTTGGTTTAGTTGGGAGCAAGGGGGTCTTAAATGATTACACCGCTATTAGACAGTGGAAAGTACTTTTATAATAATTAGTTATTAATGAAGTAGATGGGTTTTTGTTGTTGTTGTTAGGTGTATCACCTAACCCAGATGGAATATTTTATAATTCTGGATAGATATTTAGCGATCTCTTTTTTTTTTTTTTTTGGACTGCTATGTGAAAGTCAGGTCCTTTTTTTAAATAAAATATTTTCAAATTTATAGGAAATAAGCCAATGGATGAAAAATGATAGAGAATTAAATAAATTTTTTATTTTATTTAAAAAATAATGCCCAAGAGATTAATCTTTTAACATTGGAATAAATAAAAGGATTAGATTTTAAATGCCAAGCCCCAATGGTATACAATTTCTTATTCCTTTCCTGCTTTAGATAATCTCTTCTCTACTTGCATTTTTTGTAACATGCCCACAGGGCTGGGGTATGGGTGGGATGAAGGAAATTAAATTGCCCTCTAACTGCAATAGGCTTAAAACTATCTCTTTGAGACCAAGTAAAGTACTTTAAATTCAAGTAAATCCTTGTAAGGGTAATATGAACAAACTTAATCTTGATAAATGCTGAATACAAAAGCAGAATTTGTAGCACAGACACATATGCTCTACATACAAATCTAATTTGAAGGACTGTTGTTCTCTAAAAGCATTTCTAAATTTCTTTGAATGCACTGAGCATATATTAGCTTCTGGGAAGCAGTTATGAGTGTCCTAGTTAGTTACAAGCAATAATAAGGTTTACAGTCTGTCACATAAACAAACATATATAGGATCCCACAAAAACCTTGCAAAAAGACAAGCTGATGGTAATGATGATGAGAACCAAATAATTTTTGAGTTTGGGAATATACATTCAACTCTTCTCTATAATTGACTCTTCCATATTTATAGAATATAATTTCAACCCATTTGAAATGATTCAAAGGAGTTCTGCAACAGAATGGAATATAAGTGCAAATAGAGAAGAACAGAAACTATTAATGTGATATCAACAATGCAAATGAGTGAGAATAGCTATAGGATCCCATAGTCATAGATTTAGATGCAGAAGAGACCTTCTAGACCATTGAGTCTAACCCCCCCTCTTATTACAGATAAGGAAACTTAAGGCTGAGAAAAGTTACCATTATGTGTCCTTCTCCTAGTCATATATCTAGTGTCTGAAGCAGGATTCAAACTCAGGTCTTTCCAAGTCCAAGTCCAGCTCTCTTTGCTCAGTGCTACCTAGCTATATGTTTTAAGCTATGGTTTGCCCATGTGAAATCACTTCACTTATTTTTTAAAATACTTTTTAAAAGGTTATAAAAAAAGATGCATCCTAGGTTTGGAGTCAGACTCAGATTCAAAGCCTTAGTAAAGTCACTTCTATGTGATTCATCTCCCTAAGAATTATCTCTTATAAGGGGTTATGAGTGTGGTGATGGGTTTTAAGGGTGGTAATCTATGCTTATGAGGGGAGTTCTCACACTGGGAGTTTCATACACTGAAAAAAAATCACAAATCCTTTTTGTGTTCATTCATAAGAGTTGTATTTTTTTCTTTCATTTCAGGATTGATATTTGAGAGTATGGAAACTTCCTTATAAATTAATCATTTTGTTGCTCATATTAGAAGCTATTAATCTTGATGAATAAATGGTTTTTATGATTACTAGAGATTACTACAATTAATAAAAACTGTGGGGTAGTATTCCCACTTGTTCCTAAGGTAATTCATCTGGAGAAAACGGTGGAGGGGAAGACCACTTGATGGACTAGCAAGACCTTTCAAACGGGGTGTGTGTGTGTGTGTGTGTGTGTGTGTGTGTGTGTGTGTGTGTGTGTGTGTGTTGGGGAAAAGGGAATGGTGGATTATTTCCTGCGAGCAGATAAGAATATTGGGTCTCTCTTTAACCACCCTCCAATATGATTTCTCTTTTTTCTAATCTCCCCCAACCACACATCCTGCTGAAATTGCTCTTTTAAAAGTGTCCAGTGACCTAATCACTAAATCCAATGGTCTTTTCTCAGCCATCATTCTCATTGACCGCAGTAGCTGTAGAAACTGTTGCCCATCTGCTCCTCAAAATTCTCCTTCCCTTTGGCTTCTGTAATACTTGTTCATTCTCTATCAGTTGACTGGCAGTGCTAGTTGAGGGGCACACAATTTCAGGATTATCCTTTTGGGTCACAGATAGCATAGTGTGGATGAGCAAATTGGGTTGGACACTTAATCTCTCTAGGTATGTTTCCTCCTTTCCCAAATAAAGGTATTGGACTAAATGATTTCAAAGGACTCTTCCATCTCCAAATCTATGATCCTATGACTTCTACCATCTTGTAAATGTTGTTTCTAGAACTTTCTTAATATTTTGATGATCTCCTTGGATGATCATCTAGCCTTGTTACATTCAGCAGAACATATCCACCAGAATATATTCCCCAAAGAGTGTAGTAGTGGATTGTGTAAGTCCAAGGGAGTCACCAGATGTTTCCTTTTGGGTCTCTGTTGTGTTCTGCCGAATTACCTCTCCTCTGGGGGAAGTTGTTGAGGGAAGTACTTTGATTTTTTTTTTCTTTGATATATCTGTGGCCATTCTATGGTTGACCTTGGGTTCAATGCACAGAGAAGTGCTAAAGGCGGACAGACTGTATTGAATATGTAACCCAAGATCACTGGCATGGATAGGCACCTTCTGGGTCATTCACTTTTTCTCAAGTTGTGTCTATGGCAACCATCTTTTATATAGTACTTTTAAGTTTACAAAGCAGTTTCCATATTATCTCATTTGATCCTTAAAACAATCCTGTTAAGTAGGTGCTATTGTTGCCCCCATTTTACTGATATCTATGTCAGACATTCAAGGATTTCTAACAAATCTATGGAGAAATCATAAGGGCAATGTGAAAGGAACATATAACCCCTTTTTTTCCCTTAGGAAATCCCTGCAGAAGCTAAATATTTGGCAAGTTTGTAGCTGAGTTTTGGATTGAATCAGAATAGCTTTTCATTGGGTAACGGTCCTTGAAGGTGTTGTACATGCCTGAGCTATTTAAGATTACCTTGGGAGTGGGTCACATTGGCAAAGTAGCAAGTAGAATAGAATAGTTTATTAGCTCCCTATAATAGTGAGGCAAAAATGATATGTCACACATCTGAGTTGTTTGTGATGATCAATGAGGAAGAACATGCGCATTAGTGTGGTCTCTCCTAGGTTATTGAATAAGATGACAAAGAGTCCTCTCTGAGCCTTGTATAAAAGTTGAGGTGATTTTAAGCCATGGCAAGATACACTTGAGATATATTAATATCCATGAAATTAGTCTTCTAAATCAGTCATGGCAGTAAATGGGAACTACAGCCACAAGTTGAGTAATAAGTATGGTTCCTCAGACATTGATCCTGATGAGACCCTCTCTTTTCGTTTCCTCCATCCCTGCCCTCCCATTTAACTAGGACAAGGGCAGCAATGTTATATTCAATTCAACAAGCACTTATTAAGCTAAGGACTGGGGTTGCAAAATCACTCCCTGCCCTCATGAAGCTTACATTCTCTTGGAGGGAAACAACATGTATATGTACACAGATAAATATAAAATAGATGCAAAATAAATACAAGGTAATTTTAAAGCAGGATACTGACAAGTGGAGAGGTCAGAACATGCCTTGTGTAGAAAGTAGCACTTGGGCTGAGCCCCTTCAATGGACCCAAGGATTCCAGGAGGCAGAAGGGAGTAGTGAGAGCATTCTGGCATGGGGGACAGCCAGCAAAGGCAAGAGATAGAATTTTGTATTTGAGTACAGTTTGACTAGAACATTGAGTGTGTGAGGGAGAATAAAGTGATAGGTTGAGCCAGATTATAAAGTGCTATAAAAGCCAGTGTAACATGAGATGTTCTGGTCTCCATGTAGCTAGCATGCCATTCAGTATATGTTCAGATTGGGGTCCCTTAGGGGTACGAAGACATTATTTTTAATGCCAGCCAATGCTAACATTTCCTTGAGGAGCATGAATTCAAAATCTCTGCCTTGATCCAAACAGATCCTGGCGAGCAGTTCATATGTTGGCTATGCCTGTGTGTACCTTGTGAAATGGTCAGTTACCACAAATATATGATATATGACACGTTTTTACTTTCTTCTTCCAGCCATAAAATGGCAATGTAAACAAGTTCTAAAAGTTTTCTGGTGCTTATCTTCTCCATATGCAGCATGAGCTGGTAGTACTTTTTTTTTGCATACATCGAACAGAAGTCTCCCACTACTTTGTGGCATCTGAGGCTATCTTTGACCAGCAAATTCTGTTTCTTCCTGTTTTTAGAGTCCTTTCATGAACTAAATGTCCAAAACCATCACTTAGAGCAGTGGTTCTCAACCTTCCTAATGCCGCCACCCTTTAATACTTGTATGTGGGCATATCTGCATGTGGGCAGAACCACCTGGAGACAGATAGAGGAGCAGTGTCTCAGTTCCTAAGACCATGGGAAATAGGTGTTTTCCTATGGTCTTGGGCGACACCTGTGAAAGAGTTGTTGGACCCCCAAAGGGGTCACGACCCACAGGTTGAGAACCACTGATCTAGAGTTTTCAGGGCCATAGAGAGATGTGCCCTGGATAGTATTGACTGGTTCCTATTACCTTGTGTAATAAATGACAGTCTGGTACAGTCCTAGGTTGCACTGCTCCAGCTTCCACCATTGTATTGACACTCAAGTGCCTTTAAGGGACTGGCACTTGAGTCTTTTAGTAGGTTAAGTGACTTGCCCAGGTCCACATAGTTAGTATCTGTGGTCACATTTGAATTCAGATCCAGGTCCAGCACTATCTACTGTGCCAGAAAATCACTGCTTGCCTTCAAAACAATGTAGGGCATCTTGAACCGTTGGTGTGGTACACTGGTTCACTTTGGTTCTCTTTTGTTTGTGGTCAGTCAGTCAATAAAATTTATTAAACACCTACTGTGTACCACATATTTTGCTAAGAATACCACCCCCTCAGAAAGCAAAAGACAGTCCCTGCCCTCCAGGACCTCAGTCTGATAGAGGAAGACAACACATAAAAAACCCTAAAAACTAAAAAGCAAGAGGTGGGGGGTACCCAGAGTGGAAGCATAATGAAGACCTAAAGCAGACAGCTGAGAAATGATGAGATGACTGCCCTGGGCCCCTTCCTTAAATAGAGGACGTGGAAGGAGCTCTTAAATGTACAATCTCTGTCCTCTTCAATCAGAAGGAGGGAAGGGGCAAAGAAGAGGTCTGAATTTTAGAGCTGATATAATTTTACAGAAAGATGAGGTCCATAGTCCATGTACATAAATCTTTCCATTCTCCATTATCACCACTATTGATTATGCAAATGGGCTGTTAGACTCTCTGATGAGTCCAGTCAGCAATTTAAATGTCCTCTGAGCTCGTTCCTCAAAAAGGAGTTTTTCTAGATCTCTCCTGGAATGGTTGGGAATTGGAAGTTGTATCTAATGAGTTGTTCCTTGGTCATATTGCATATCCCACTCTTGCATATTGAGAACAAATGTTCTGTTGCTGAACTTCTTTCTTAACCACTCCTTTACTACCAAGGAATCCCCAAAGTCAGATTTCTCTGGCTCCAATTCAGAAGTTTGAAAGGCCAAGCCTTTTCTGCCATTCATTGTCGCTTCTTGACTCTGTATCTCTATCTTCCTGCATGCTTCTACTCATGCTTCATGGATAATTCAAGGTGGCTGGTTTAAACTGAGTTAAACTCTGTTGCCTGCAAAATTCTGCCAGTATCCTGAATAGAATGGAATTTGTTCCAATTAAAGCTGGTGTTCTCTTTATTTACCTTGGGCATAGGCATAGAAGAACAACAATGCCCATTACCTTATGGACACCAAAAATAGTTTCAGGAAATTCCAAAGTTACTTCAGTATATCCCAGATATGGGTAGTTTTTGTCACTTTACTCCTCTAAGAGTCACAAGACGATATAGATAGTTATTTTCTTCATGTATCTCTCACAGAATGACTACAACATGATGGTCATTTGTGCTCCATTGTCTAAGACAACAATGCAGGCCCCATCTCAATTTTTACAGTCACTTCCATGCAGGGTTCCTATGAGTCCTAATGGAAACACCCAATTAGGAATTGCTGGCAAGTTCATGGTCATCATTTTTTCAGGTACCTGAGCAACCTCCTTTTTCCTAAAGCTGGTCCTGCAATTAATCTTCAGCATCTACACCATCAAAATACTCTTCTCAGATGAATGTAACATCTTCACAATTGTAATTAGAAGAATGTCTGCCTTTTGGGGTTTCTTTTGATGATGGTGTTCATGTGTCAATCCAATTTGACCTCCACTACCTTGCTTCATTACCTTCCCAGGTGGGATGAGTTTGTCCCTCCTGTTTCTGTGATTTCCTTCAGTTCAGTCAGTACCTGCAAGGTTGTTCTGTGGTTTAGTTTCCTTTTGCCATGCATACAAAAAGGTCCATGTGGTGTTTGGAGTTGTGTATTTGCTATATGAGAACTTATGAGTCATTGTCTATATACTTAAATTATTTCACTGATATAACAGCCATAAATCATACCAGCCCCATAGTTCTGTGGCTAACTGGGTCATTCTAGTCAAGTCCATCTAGCCTCAGGAAGGGAAACCACTCTTCTTAGTAGTAGTCTGGATAGTGGATATCTACCTGAGATAGAAATTAGGATGGCCATTTTTTTCCCTTCACTGAATGTTTTTTTCCCAAAATTTAATCCCTCTCACTGCTATTATTTGCCCAGGGACATAAATTCAAGTTTACACATTCATCTTAAGTACGTAAGTCCAGAGTTTTATTTCCTCTCACCTTGCCAGTGGTGACAGGCATCTTGTCATGGGGGGGTTTGCATGACCTGTCACAGTGCTATGGCATGCCCAGCCTAGTTCTCTGAGGAGTCTTCCTTGGGGAAGAGGACTAAGGATCTTCCCTGAAAATGTTCCTGGACTGGGTTTATCTCTGTGTCTCTTACTGTGTTTTTGTTTATGATCTATATCCAGAAGGGGCTCCTCTGTGCCTCTCAAGGAACCTAAACCCAATGTGAGGTGTTTCTGGCTACATAGTGAGGCTATCTTTTGGCCTTCTCAATGTCATATAGCTGTCTGCGTTGAAGAAACTTGTCTACCCTTAAGATATAGGTAGTAGTAGAGGAAACCTCTTCAGTCTATATAGGAAGTATACTCAGCACTCACACTTAGGTCCTAGATCACTTGTTTTACCCTCTCTCCACTCAGATCCTTCTTTTCTAGCAGTATACAGGGCCAGGTGAACAAAAATCTGTCATAAAGATTAAGGAAATTAGGGGTTGGGCTGCAGGAGAAATTGGGGACAGAAGACTATATTGGTAGATTATCACCTCTTCTGTGTGTGTGTGTGTGTGTGTGTGTGTTGGGCTGGAGTTCCCATTAAAATATTCTATATGGGCAAGGGCAGAGGTATCAGGGACACATCCTAGAAAAGGCCTGATAGCATCCAATGGGCTCTGGATTTATAAAACCTTCTTAAGGTTTTGTAACAATTTGAAAACCCCACAGGACCACAGTGCTTCCTGATTCTATCCTCATACTAGGTCATGGGTCCCACAGGTTTTAGGGACAATATATAGTTAGAACTGGGGAAGCCAAGTACACAGAAAAGAAGAGGTTCATGGCCACAAGGTTATTCAAAACCAAATTAATGAACAGAAAACAAGAGAAATGAAGGGGCAGGGCAAGGTGAGCAGGACATCAAAGCCCAGGACATCATAATAATCAGCGCCCAAGAGAAACAAGAACTAAAGAAACAAGATTATAGGAGCACAGAAATTTGGCACCAAGAGGAAAGAAGGAAAGGGATCTGGTGCTGAGGCAACATGTTTTTACAACCTTAACTATCTTTATGCCAATCCACCCTGGTGAAAGCCAAGTGTGAATAAACCCAGCTTAGAGGCAGACAGGTGACTAAAAAGACTGGCTCTGAGCCAGGTGGGAAGCAAAGTTCTGGAGCAAAAATATTTCCTTGACTCTCTCTAGAGGGCACGTACATTGATATAAAAGTTTAACAACAGGCTTTGGGGGGATGGAGGGGAAATGTATACAAGACACACATTAACATTTTATGCAACATTTTCTTAAAACAAGACAATCAATAAAACAATAAAAAGCCATAATCAAGTAACACTTGAGGATTTCCAAGGTGTAAAATGTATAAACTGAAAATTTAACAATCAGTTCTGGAAAGCAAGCTGCCTCCAGCATACCCTTAGAATTTGGATAACTGAGATTTATAAGATTAAGCATTCAACTCAGTCAATATTTATGTTTTTATAAAAATAAAATTTTATGAAAATAACTATAAATTTGCTTACCTCGGCAACTGCATGGCACAATGGAGAAAGCATTGGGCTTGAAATAAAAAAAGAACTGAATTTCAATTCTGCCTCAGGCATTTACTAGTTGTGGGGTCTTGGTCAAGCCCTTAAGTTCTTTTAACCTCAGTTTCCTCAGCTGTAAAATGATAATGATAAAAAACATGTCCTAGGGTGATGGTGAGCACTTTGCAAACCTTAAACCACTATGTAATTGGTAACTTTCATTATTAACAATAATAACATATGCCAAATAATTATTATTCATAAATAGTTACTGTATAATAATATATTTAATGTATATGCTAAAAGTAAAAAATTTAAAGAAATATTATAGGATAGGGTCAGGGACTGGACCTGCGATATCACTGAAACTCCAAGAAGAGGAAATTCCCTTTACCAATGCAGTTGTGCCTCTCTGCCAACTCTTGTCGTAGCTTCCTAGAGCACTGAGAGATTAAGTAACTACCCCAAGAATCATACAGCCATCATGGGTCAGAGGTGCTTCTTGGCTTCCAGACTTGCCCTCTAGCCTCCACACTACACTTCCTTTTTAAAGAAATAGTATACCTATGTCTAAGTTACATAGCTTTCTCATTGTAACAGTGGATGCATAGGTGAACTTCATTCAGAACCTCAGTGTGGCTATCAGGAGCTGAATAGCTCTGAATAGCTGAATAGCATTAATTGACTCAAGCTATAGCTTTCAGTGACCTCTTCTTGCTAGTTAGATACCTTACCAAGGTTTCCCAAAAACTTTCTCAAGATGCTTCCTCAAGATGTATCCCATTCTCCTAGAAAGTCACTGATCAAGGTTCTTCCTGAGGGACAGAACACAGACATTATGCTGAGAAGAGAGACAGGTATCAAATTATTGACAGGGAAGAAACCAACCAACGGTGGAGAGCAGGAGGTACAACCTTTGTTGATGCCATTCAATCTGGTTTTCCTGTTGCTGTCGGTAAAACCTCTAACTCCAGGCTTGAAGACTGCCTACCCATAGTATTTCTACGTCTCACTGCTCCTGTTTCTGCATGGTGTTAAACACTACCTATCTGTTTGGAGTTTCAAAGAAGTATTAATTGCCTTCCTAACCTCCTTTATCATCTTCAGAACTCCCTGATCCCTTTCCTTAATTTGATTTTTGATATGTCTTTTGTTTTTTTTCTTTTTTTAAAATTTGATTTGTTTATTTACTTTTAGTGTACAAGATTCGGTTCCAGAGTCCCTTGAGCTTCAAGTTTTCTCCCCTCCCTCTCCTTCTTCCCCTGCCCCCACCCATGGCAGCATGTAGTCAGGTATAGAATCTGTAAATACTTTCACATTGGACATTAGTCTGGTTGTATAGAAGGGTTGTAACCAATGGAGTGGACAATAGGAAAAAGGAAACAAAACCAAACATGGAAAAGAGCAATAGTATGTAGATTGCTTCAGTCTCCATTTAAACTCTGTTCTTTTTAGATCTTTCTCTGAATGTAGGTATCTCCTTCCATCTTGAGACTTGTAGAATTGCGTTATAGCTGTGCATTGCTGAGAAAAGTCCAGTTTATCAAGGTTGGTCGTCACACATATAATGTGTCTGTGATTGTGTACAAGTTTTTCCTGGTTCTGCTCTTCTCACTTAGCATCAGTTTGTATAAGCCTCTCTAGGTGAATATGAAAACCATCCCCTCCCCATTTCTTATAACACAATAGTATTCCATTATATTCATATACCACAACTTGTTTAGCCATTCCCCAATTGATGGGCATCCCCTTAATTTCCAGTTTTTTGCCACCACAAAGAGAGCTGCAATAAATATTTTTGTACATATGGGTCTTCCTCCCACTGCTATGATCTCTTTTGGATACAACCCCAGAAGTGGTATTACTGGGTCAAAGGGTATGCAATTATTTTTAGCCCTTTGGGCATAGTTCCAGATTGCCCTCCAGAATGGTTGTATCAGTTCACAGCTCCACCAGCAATGCATTAGTGTTCCAATTTTTCCACATCCTCTCCAGCATTTGTCATTTTCCTGTTTTGTCATCTTAGCCAATCTGTGAGATGTGGTACCTCAAAGTTTTGATTTGCATTTCTCAAATCAAGAGTGATTTAGAGCATATGCTTATAGATATCTTTAATTTCTACTTCTGAGAATTGCCTGTTCTTATTCTTTGACCATTTATCAATTGGGGAATGTATGTCTTTTGTTTTTACAGAACATTCTTTTTTATTTTATTTTTTGTAATACATTCATTTTTAATACCTACCTCATTCCTTCCCTCAGTGAGCCCTACTTTGTAAAAATGATTTAAAATGAAAGAGGAAAAAAAGCAATTCAATAGAATCAACTGTGACTGACAGTGAACACAATTTCTATGTTCATAATTCCCCACCTCTGCAATGAAAGTAGGGAAGTAGATATTCTCAACTTTTTTCCAGTGTTTTCCAGAATGATTAGATCAATTAAAAGTTCTGCCAACAGACCGTTTATTAGTGTGCCTGTTTTTCCACAACTCCTCCAACATATTAAGTATGTCTATCTTTTGTCATCTTTGCCACTTTGCTACATGTGATCCTGTATTTGTTTTTGTACAGATCAAAATATCTGTTATGCTAGATTTTCTAAAGTTGCATACTTATGTGAATAAATCTTTGTGACTGCCATTTTTTATGAATTTTTTTTAGTCTTCAATGACTATGGCAACCCCACTTTAGCAATTCCTCCTCTGAAGCTCCTTTATTAGTGCTCAATCACTTTTTAAATTAAGCTTTTCATTTTGAGACAATGCTTATTTCTTTTCCAGAACATTTAAGATTATTTGAACAGAGAATGCAGTGAGAAATAAAATAGGAATATTACAAAAAATTACAAATGTTCATAAACCCCGTGGTAATATAAATGTCCTTTGGTACACCAAGTTGGTATTTTCTCTTCAATTAGAAATCAATAACGCTTCTTTTAGAGACAAATGAATTCCTCAGTAACAAAGCTGTGTTGGGTGATCCAGCCTCTTCGTCATCTTCATTTGCAATAGTAATATGTTGATCTTGTTTCAAGCTCTATTGGTTGATTTTGGGCATAGTCTCTCTTATTGTCGCTTAGCTTATTAACTTTGTGATGGTGGACAGAGATGTAGAACTTATTTCAGTAGTAGAAAGAGGATTGACCTAGGAATCAAAGGATCTGGGTTTTCTTATCCTTAATCCACTACTTTCTAGTTGTGTCAACTTAACAAATCACCTAATATCACTGGGTTTCAGTTTCTTCACCTGGAAACAGGAATGACAATAGGGCTTGCTCTACCTTGGAGGGTTCTTCTGAGGATTAAATGAACCCCATACATGAAATAAACACTGAGGAAACTATAAAACTATATCTGCAATATCTGTGTTATACCTCTAGGGCTAGCTTAATTTTGATAGAGGACTCCTATAATAAAGAATTTCTGGTAGTGAAATTTCTGGGTCTGGAATCAAGAAGACTTGAGTTCAAATTTGCCCTCAGACACTAACTAGCTGCGTGATCTTGAACAAGTCATTTAACACTCAATTTCTTCATTTGTAAAATGACCTAGAGAAGGAAATGACAAACCACTCCAGTATCTTTGCCAAAAAACCCAAATGGGGTCATGAAGAGTCAAACACTACTGAACAACAACAAAAATTTCCTGAAGATTTTGCTTAAAATCTCAACAAAGGTACTATCTCTTTAGAATACACAAAATATACAACACAACTTTGATGAGTTTAGCTAACAAATATATGTAATTGATATCCAAGGTTGACTTCTTTATTTACTGTCATACAGCTATGTATATTTGTAGAGAGAGGAATAATGTAGGTCATCATCCAGGTGCTATTTATTAAGCACCTACTATGTGTAAGTGAGTATAGTTCTTATCAGTGAACTTGCAATCATTTAAGGTAATGTAGGACCACCTGAACCTGCCACCAGTATGCAAAATATCCAAGTGTAATTTAACAGTATTATAATTGGGTCCTTAGAGGAACTAACTTCTTTTTGAGGCATCTCAAACTCACCTTGTCCAAAACAGAACTCATCTTTCCTCTTGAACATCTCTCTTCTCAAGTTTCCTATTGTTGTTGAGGGTACCACCCATTGGCCTAGTCACCTAGATTCATAGCCTTGGTTTCAGTATCAACTCCTCACTTATACTCACCCCACATCCAATATGTTGTCAGTTCTTTTTTTTAAATTCTTATTGTCTCTATTATCACAATATTTGTCATATTTTTCCTTTCATACAGCCACCACCTTGCGCTTCACTTTTGGACTATTTGGATAATCTTCTGGTTTGTTTGCCTGCCTGAAGTATCTCTCAACTCCAATCCCTTCTTCAGTCAGCTGCCAGAGTGATGTTTCTAAAGTTAAGGTGTGATCCTGTCACCCCAACACCCCCTCCTCTGCACAACTACCCAACAGTAAACCAAAAGTTTGCTGTTACCTCTAGTATCAAATATAAAATTTGCATTTGACATTTAAAGCTTGTCATAGTGGCCTATAACACCAATGCAATATTCCCAGCACCAACAGCAACTGTTAGTATGCTGGCATAGTTCTCAATAGCAAAATATAACAGACTCTCCATATAGAAGACGGAAGCAAAATGTATTCAGACACTAGAAAGTCAAATCCATCATAGCAGTATAGAAGTTAACATACCACAACACAGCAGAGAGCCACACCATCCTTTAACCTTCCCACAAACCAACACTCACAAGCCTAGCTGTCTCCCTGGGTGCATCCTCTCTCTCCCAGGGTCTAGCTGCTTTGACTCCCAACTTCCTGTGAATTCTGTTCTACCTTTCAGCAAGCTCCTCCCACCACAGGCTCCACGTGATTACATTAAGCCTAATAGGGGGCAGGGAAGATCTTCATAAGCAGGGAAGTTCTTCAAATTCCCTTAGGTTTATTAAGCGGCAGGGAAGATCTTCAAATTCCCATTACCGTTACATGACCCATTCTTATCTTACCAGTCTTCTTACATTTTACTCACTTCCAATTCTCTCTGGTCCAATGACCCCAGCCTTCTCGCTGATCATCACACAAGACGCTCCATTTTTCATCCCTTTCACTCACTGTACCTCGTGCATCCCTCCTCACTTTCTCCTCCAGGCTTTCTGACCTCCTTCAGTACCCTGCTCAAATCCCATTGTATATATCTTGTGTGTACAGTTATCTGCATGTTGCTTATCCCCTTAGAATGTAAAAACCTCAAGTTCAGGGATAGTGTTTTTGGCTTTCTTTGTATCGCTAGGATGAAATGCTTGTAAACAGACTGATTTCTGTCACTGTTCCCCTAGTGTCTATATTATTTATTTCATGTGTCCCACCAATATTCACCAAAGATGTGATCTTTATTCTTCTGTCAGTATCAGTTCTTGGTCTGAGTACTTTAACATCCCCCTCACTACCTTGTTTTGTTTTTATTCCCATCTAGGTCTCAGCCTTGTAAACAAATTCAAAATATCTGCCTGACCTCAAAATATTTAATCATTCCAATCTATGCTCATTAATGCCATAGAGATTCAGGTGTGAGGGTAGAAATGGTACTTTCTGTATTCTATGGTAATTAGGACTTTAGAACCCCTACTCTACCGTATGTTTATCACACAGTACTTTAAAAAAAAAACCAACAATCCTCAACGAAAGACCCTTTCTCTGTTCTATATTACCCTGATGTTATTGAGAGTCAGTGATCTGAAGAATAAATGCTCATGTGGACATATTTTGATATTTGCTTTACTAGCAAGAAAATAACATCTTCTT
This sequence comes from Pseudochirops cupreus, assembly GCA_028627135.1. Classification (NCBI taxonomy): domain Eukaryota; kingdom Metazoa; phylum Chordata; class Mammalia; order Diprotodontia; family Pseudocheiridae; genus Pseudochirops; species Pseudochirops cupreus. The sequence continues at coordinate 306,585,003 of CM053583.1, forward strand.
TATTTAGATCTGGCCTAATTGCTTTTATTCCTTAAAATTATATTCTTTGCCTTACTTAACCTCTAGTAAGGAGGCTTAATTATTATTGAATCGAAGTGGCTTACTTGTTTCTCTA
>CM053583.1:306585217-306600181 GCA_028627135.1 Pseudochirops cupreus
GATCCATCTTTGAGGATTTCTGGTTTGTTTTTTTTTTTAAAGTATTGTTTGACAAACAATATAGTTTTAAAAAAAGTATTGTTTGACAATTTTATAGGTATATTATATATAATATATAATATTACATATATAATATATTATATATTATAATATATTATACATTATAATTATATTATATATTTTATGTAATATATTATATATTATTATATTATATTAATTATATATTAATTTATTATATAATATTATATATTATATATAATTATAATATATTATATATTATGGGTCTTCTAAAGTTCTTACCCACTAGGGATGAGAGACTTTTTCATTTCACTTCAGTTTATATCTCCACCTCTAAATCTCTGCCCCTGTCTCTAATCCTTTGTCTCTTGATATTCAGATACCATCTGTGTTCCACTAACACTGAAAACCTAACATTTTCCTTAATACTCTCGTAATAAAGACAGAAGCAACCTATAGCTACATGAAGTGATGCCTCCCAAAATCACCTCTGAGAGAGAGGGAAAAAAGGAGTTGGCAGAGTTACATCTTGTGTCCAAAAAACAAGAAACAGCTTTTCATGGGACACTTGGGTGTGTCCTCTTAATAGCGTTAATGACGAATATAGTTAGCAGGATGACCATGAAGATAATTTAATGTACAAGCCAACACCTGATATATAGATGATGAAGAAAAAGAGAGATTCTACAAAATTCAGCAAGATCTTTCAGACAAAGTCAACCTATACTTTGTCACTTGGTTACCTCAACTCAAAGAAAAAGGAAGCAGTGTTACAAAGAACTAGTTCATCAAGAATAAATCATGCCAGACTCACTTCTTTCGCACTAGATCATAAGCTCCTTTTTTTTTTCTTTTTGGAGGGCAATTGGGGTTAAGTGACTTGCCCAAGGTCACACAGCTAGTTTTTTATGTTAACTGTCTGAGGCTGGATTTGAACTCAGGTCCTCCTGACTCCAGGGCCGGTGCTGTATTCACTGCACCACCTAGCCACCCCTCAATCATAAGCTACTTAAGGGCAGAGACTTTATTTTTCACAGTAGGTATTTGTATCCCAATTTTAGGACAGTGGCTGGCACAAAGTAGGTGCTTAATAAATATTTATTGGCTAGTCACTGACTGACAACCTAGTAATCCTTATATCGTGGTGTTGTTGGTTGTTCCTTGGATTAAATACCTTTTTCACCCATTGTTATGCTCCTCCTCCTGCTCACATCTTCAGTGAGGTATAAGGTCAAGAATGCTGGATTTTTTGTAGCTGAGGTTCCTGGATGTAAATCCCATTCCGATCCTTACAGTCTAAATGACTTTGGGCAAGTTATTGAATCTCTCCAGCCTCAGTTTCCATGTCTTTAAAATGAAGATGTTGAACTCTAAGACCTCTAACATCACTTCCAGTTCAAAGTCCTGTGATCCAATGATTCCTCCGTCTGCCCAGGGTACTTCCCTGGGTCTACCGGATTGTTGTTGCCACTGATGTTCCCCAGTCAACTATTTAGTCTCCATTTCTTGGTCCTGTTGTTGCAGTATTATCTCAGGTATAATGTTGTTGTCCTCTTCTGGCTTCTGCAAATATGGGAGTGAACACCCAATCTTCTAGTCTTTGGCTCTCTAGCACCAGCACATACAAAACTAAATGAGCAACAAATTATGGCAACTATACACATGAATGAAATTTAGTATTGTCATCAAACATAATGTGCAATCGAGTTAATCTGACATATTTAATAATGTAGATGTAATTGCCATTATTCTGCATGATCATCCGGTATAAGCAAAAGCTATTCTGTATTTTTACACAATCAAGCCAAGTTTTTTGTTGTTTTCTTTCTTTCTTTCTTTCTTTTTTCTTTATTTCTTTCTTTTTCTTCTCCTTCTCCTTCTCCTTCTCCTTCTTCTTCTTCTACTTTTCTTCTCCCAGTCTGTTAATTTTTGGTACCTATGAATGGTATCAATATCAACAGTTTCCCCTGATACTGTGTATAGTTTAAACATCTTCATACACTGTGACATTAGTCAGTTATTTACTGTTTGAGTTTTGCAAGTTGAGTACTCCAGGGCTGTCAGATCAAAAGAACCAAACCTGTAGTATAAATGCACTAGGCCCAGAGGTATGCTGGAGTCAACTCATGCTAATTCAGAGCTAATTGTTAAATTTTCAGTGGGAGCATTTATACTTTGGAAATCAACAACCACTACAAATCAAGGTTTGATTTATTGTTTTGTTGATTGTCTAGACTTAATAAATAATGATAGAGAAAATATTAGTACTACAGATTAAACTTGAAAGTGTGTTGATAGTTTTGGGGAGCCAGTTGTTAAATGTTTACCAGAATACCCTGGACTAGGCCTCTGGAAGGGAGAAAAAGGGACTTCATTAATGGAAGAAAAGAGTACAGAAAGGGGAGGCTGGGGTCACCAAAAACAACTTTGACTACTTCAGAATTTTGCCTAAAGTCAATTCTCTTTACCTCATACTATGTGATTTAATTACTCAGAAGGCACATTAAAGGATAGGAGATTATGAGTGAGAATATTTTGACATTAGAGATAATGCAGTCCAATCCCTTTTTTTATAAAGAAACTGAGGCCAAGGGAGCAAAAAGCAGAGCCAGAATTTGAACCAAATCCAGCAATGTTTTCATCCATTATATCACGCCATGGTGCTTATGATAATTATTGATGTCATTTTAATATTATAGTTATCAATAACAATAATTATTACCTGCATACTATATGTATGGCTTGTGCTAAAAACACTAAGTGGTGTGAGACACAGTCAAAATTTAAAATCTAACCAGGGAGAAGGATATCACATTGCCAAATTCTGCATTTGTCACAGGGAATAGGGAAACATTATGGGCCAGACAATAATAAATCTGAAAAAAAAAAGATTAAAGAGTTTTAGGGGCCTATCAAGCTCAATATGAACACTTCCCATCCTTCCACCTCCTCATTAGGAGTTTAGTGACAAGAGATCACCATTTACCACAGGAGAGAGTTGAAACAAGAGGGCAACTTATAAGATGTCTCTTGTTTCTACTCAGTTCTACTGAGTCACTGCTTTCCCCAGCTCATGAGTTAATGAGGGGAAGTCTTTCTCATTTCAAAGGGCCCATTTTCTTGGGGTCTTTTAGTGCTGAGTCAAATACATGGTCCAGCCATCCGCAGTGCACCTAAATGTTGAACCAGTTGGCCAGAACTGAACAAAGCAATTCTAAGTATGTTCTGCCAAAGTATGGCTTTCTCTTTTGTGTAAGACGAGTCCCATCTCTTGACTTGCATTAGAGATCCCTGTCAGGGGTTCCTGGATGGTAATTGGTAGAGAAAGGTGTTTTCGGCTACCTCTACTTCCAATTCTATGCTTAGAATCTTTGAGTCTAATAATCAGTTGAATGGGATGAGAGTAAAAGTGGTACATTCCCTGATTTATATTAGGTGGGCTAATAAGGAAAATGTGCAAGTTTTTATCTATGGTGTCAGGTGCTATGGGGCCATCAGAGTTCAGATGGACACTTTACTTGGTGGAATATTATTGGGAAAAAAAGGGGAAAGCTTTCTTGGCTGATTTTAGGAGTAATAGAAAAACTAAATTAAAAAGAAAAAAGATAGGAATTATTTAGAGGAAATATATCAAGCATTATGGACATAAATCTTCCCAGGGAGTTTTGTCTCTTAAATTATCTGGCAAATGCCAGAAGAACAGCTTTGGGTTGTTCTCTCAAGTAAAGGATCAAAGGCCTTATGAAGGTGCTTTCATTTTTCCCCCTTGGGAAGTCACAAGTGAAATGCTAGCTCAGTTTCCATAGGAAAGGACAAAGAAACTCCCAACATATAAAAATTTTGACTTGGGAATAAAGGCTTTACTTATGAACATAGCTATGTATAAATATATCTGTGTATATGTATGTATGTATATGTATATGTATTGATTTCTAAAGCATTGCTTCATTTATGGTCCTCAAATTGAGGAAAAATAGCACTTATCATTACAAAATTCTGAGAAGCAAACCCACCTCTGTAAAGATATGACAAAGGTTTAGAAACTACAAAAACCAAACATTAGAGAAACCATTGCAAAGGTTAGAGTTCTCTTAGACCTACCACAACATGACAGCTGCTGTCTTCAAGTATTTGAAAAGCTGTTAACTGGAAGAAGGACTAGGCTTGTCCTGTTTGGGGCCCCCCCCCCGCCCCCAGAGAGCAGAATTAGGACCAATGGGTAGAAATTGCAATGAGGCAAATTTAGATATGATTGCGGGGAAAAAAAAAAACTTCCCAACAATCAAAGATACCCCAAAATGAAATGAATGGGCTGCCCTTGAAGGTAGTGAGTTCTCCCTCACTGGAGTTTTTCAAGCAATGGCTAAGATGACTGCTCAATGGTAAATGCTAGACATATTTTTCTGTCAGTTTTTGATTGGTCAGGATAGCCGATAAAGTTGCTTCTGACTGAAATTCTGTCATTTTATGAGGTAGTAGATTTCAGTCTCCTAATACTCATCAGAACACTCTGGATATTAAAAGATGTTCAAAAGGGTAATTCTAAAGGCCTTTTCTATTTCCATAGTACTCAAAAAATTCTTCAGCTCTCTCTAGAAAGCATTCACTTTTGAAAACGGTTCTCAGGGTAGCATTTTTTATTTTTACATCAGAATGTTTTTTTTTTCCTTGTTTCATTATTTTTATCATTTCTAAATAGGTTAGAGCAGAGGTTCTCACCTTTTTTGTGTCTTGGCCCCGTTTGGCAGTCTAGTGAAAGCTATGAACCTCTTCACAGAATAAAAGACTGGAATTTAAGAATATTTTGAAGGACTAAGCTGTGTCAATTGAAGCATTGTATTCTTTATCTGTAAAGAAAATAGTGATAGTAGGATGAAAGTTTTTATTTCAAGGTGAAATTATCAGTTGGCATTTCTAGTGTTCGTTGCACCAAGTAAAACACATAGGATTTCAAAAGGAATCAATGTTATTGAAATAAGGAAGAATTTTTTCCCATCTAAGTTCAGGGACCCTCTGAAAGCTATCCACGGATCACAGGTTGAGAGCCTGATAAAACATCATTTTTACTTGCATGCAAAAATTTTATTGTATTATTGACGTTTCAGAATGCCATCTTTGTATTAGTCATCTAGCCATGGCCATAATTCTCTACAGAAGATGTTCTTACCATATATAGCAATTTAATTGACATTCAAGGCTCAAATTAGTATCTCTGAGTGATTCAATAAACATTTATTAAGCTTCTGCTTTGTGTAAGGCACTGTGCCAGATACCATGATAAACAATCCATTTCACAGAGATGGTCTCACTTAAGGAGTAAGAGAGACTTTGAATAGGGACATGGGGAGAAAGGAAACATATTTTTTGTTTTTATCCTTAGTAAAACTTGCTGACAATAGAGCATACACTTTTTTGCTACTAAAACATACCTATTTGATATACCCTTTGTTGAGCTCAGTGGTGTTTTGAGGTTCATTTTTTTTTAGTAGGTAGGCTTACTTATTTTTCACTGGGGTTATGATTGCAACTTGACATGAACCAGAATATTACACAATGTTTTTACAAGTGCTTTTGTAAACATGATAGTAGTAATGGATCATTTTGAAGGAAGGCACTATCCGGCTGCATTATCTAGAAATCGTCTTTCAGGTTTCTGACATAGCCTTAATCTGATGCTCAGGCTTGTCATTTGGATCAATAGTAAACCAGATAAGATGTCTCCTACTCTCAGGACTGTGGCTGTAAAGGTATTTGAAAAATAAATTCACTTTTTATGGTCATGCCACAAACTCAGGGCATACTAATTTGTCATTTGTCTCTCTCTGTCTGTAGATAGTTGGTTAAATAGATAAGAATGAGGTAAATTATATTTGAAGAAAAAATAATGTAGAAATAAACTTTGATTCCCACAAACTGGCTACTTGAGTTGGCAAGTCAATGATAAGGTTCACTTTAATTAATCTACACCTATAGAGTAATGAACAACCAATTTTGTTCTCCCTCCCATTCAAATTGTTAGGATAATGTTCTAAATTTTCCATTCCCAAATTTAGCTTTGGAGATGCTAATGGAATTTATGAATGATAGAAATAATGCCTTTTAAAAAGTGAACTGATTAGTTAATCTCTTTGAGTATTGTTTTCCTCAGTTATAGATGACAATGGATGATAATTAAAGATGATAATTTTGAGTGCTATAAAGATTAATGTGTGAATATGAAATATGTAGAAATAGAAATGCGGTCTGAAGGATAATAAACTATTCAACCAAAATCAACAAACATCTGTTAAACACCTGTTATGTGCAGAATAGAGGTAAATACAAACCAGGGTCTTTCCCTTATAAAGCTCAGGAGGGAAACAGGACACATACACAAATAATCATGATGCAAAATTAAAAAAAAAAAAGACAGGTACTTGGCAAGTTCTGAGAAGGAAACTAATTTATGACTTGGGAAATCCAGGATAACTTCCTAGAAGAAATGGCATTTGAGTTGGATAGTGAAGGATTCAGATCAGGTGGATGTGAGCGAAAGGCATTCCAAGTTTGGGGGAACGATGTATACAGTACCACAGAAACAAGAGGATACGGTACATGTACAAGGGAGATTAAGAAATCCAGTTTGATTGGAGCATGGAGTATGTGAAGGGTAGTAGGAAGTTAAAGCTGGAAAGGAAGATCGGCAACAGATTATGAAGTGACCCAATGTGTAATGGTGGCCCTTTCTAGATCTCTGTGTTTTGCTTGCTGATTCAACTCGTCTAATGTGAAATCCTCCGTTTTGGAAATCCCTGTCCTAGTTTTGAACAAAAGCCCTGAATAAATATTAACCTGTTTGCTGCACCTATGTGGTATGCTTTAAAGTCTGGAGACTGACTTTGAAGAGTAAAGAATTAAGCTGTATACTTTAGACCATGGGCAGAGTCCTAATGGCCCCCCCTTTTTTTAAACTTGTTTACTACCCTTACACACCTAAGCCCAAAGACTCTTTGTCCAAACTCTCAAGGGACTATACCTGTATAGATAAGAGCCATATGTTTCAAGGATGAGCTTCTTAGCTCTGAGAGTTTACATATAAGAGAATTTCATAGATCTGTCAGCTTTGAATAAAATAAGGGCCAACCATTTTAACTCTAAGATTAGCTGCCTTTGACTTGGCCAATCACTGTCTCAATATGCTTAAGCTATAGATCAATAATTTGGCAAATACATAATTCTGAAAAGTGTATTTCCTAAGTTGTAAAACCTCTAAAGCTAGCCACTGATTACATGCTTTGCCTGCAATGCCATTGACATGAGACCTCACCACCACTGTGGAGATCTAAAGGTTTTTTCACAGGCCTATTAGAGGTGCTGGTGTTTCAGCAAACTTTCCCATAAACATAGGACCCAGCCAGTTGTGCTATAATCCTTAGTAACCCCTTCTGATATACAAGTTTCACATGTGGACTGTTTTTCATTTTCAATAGCATGACCACTGAATTACCACCAAATCACCTATTTAGAAAGCAGTTGCTACTAAAGGGTCAGGGAAATGAACAGGAGAGCCTCACAAACTCCCTTGTCTATAGTAAGTCTTCAAATCCCAAGACATACCTTGAATCCTTGGACTTCATTATATTTGTTGTAAGAAGACATTGAAAGGTTCTGACCAGAGAATTGACATAATCAAGTCTGTGCATAAGAAAGATTATTTTGGCAACTCTGTGAAGGCTGAATTTTAGATTTTTAATTTTAAATTTTTTTAATTAAAAATTTTAAAAAGAAACTTTAGGGGAAGGTTTTAATAGTTCCAATAGAAGGCAATGAGAATTTATACATACACACCCATACATATATATCTAACATGTTAGGAATGTTAGGATGGTGGCAATGAAAATAAAGATGATAGCTGATAGAGATATTGCAAGGAAGTGATTGGGTAGAAGGGGTAAGGAAAAGAGCAACTTCATGATTTCAAACATAACTGACTAGATAAATGGTCATCCTAGTAACAAATATAGAAGTCAGCAAAAGGAGAATCTTTGGAGGGAAAGATGAAGAGTTCAGTTTGGGACGTTTTGAGTTTGATGTGTCAGTGAACCATTCAAGTAAAGATATCTAAGAGATAAGTAGAAATGCAGATTTAGAGCTTAGGAGGTGAGGACAGGGGATAGAGATTTGGAAGTCATCGGCACAGAAGTAATATTTAAAACCATGTGAGTGGATAAGTTTGCCAAGGGAGAGAGTATGGAGATAGAGTATAAGAGGACCAAAGACAGAACCTTTCAAAACACCAGTATTAAGGGGTTGGGAAAAGAAAGAGAGGCCAATAAAGAAAATAATAAAGCAATTAGATTCAGAAAGGAACCAGGAGAATGTGATGTCATGGAAGCCAAAGAAGGAGAACATCACAAGAGGGAGTTTGGTGGTCAACAGTGTCAGATGCTAAAGAGAGATCAAAGGGATCAGGAATGAAAAGAGATCCATTAAACTTTGCAAAAAAAGGGGCTCTAGTGACCTTAAAAAGAACATTTTCAGTAGAGTAGTAGAGATGGAAATTAGATTGTTAGATAGTAGGGAGGTAAAGGTACTGAGTGTATAACATTTTTTTAGAAGTTTTACAGTAAAAGAGTGGAAATAGGCAGAATGTCTATTCAAGGAGAAGGCTCAGGGAAGGCATTTTTAGGATTAGGAAGATTTGAGTATATTTGTAGTCATATGGAAAGGACCCAATGGAGATGAAGATATTGAAAGTTCATAAAAACAAGGGGATAACTGAAGGGACAAGTTCCTGAAGATGGTAGGTGAGAGTAGAATAAAAGGCACTGGTGGAATTAATCTTAACAGGGCAGAGAATCCTTGTCCTTTCCTCTGAGACTAAAAGGAAAAGGAGATAATGGATGAAGACACTAAAAAGTTTGGACAAGGGAAATTGAGGAGACCTCATCTCATTGATGTTATAGGTGAAGTTATCACTTAGTATAAGGACAGAAGTGGGCTTGAGGAAAGAAAAAAGATATAAATATAGACAATCGACGACTGTTGATTACCAAGGAACAGTGAGGGCTCGGTTAAGAATACAAAGAATAACTTTTGAGTGGACAAAATCTGTGTGATTTCATAATTTTCAGCAGCTTTTAAGAGCAGAAAAATTAGATGCTATGGTTTTTCCAGAGTTGAGAGTTAATGAGACAAGAATAGCAGAAGATGAGGAAATCAAGGGTATTGACCTTAGGATTTGAGGTAGAAAGGCAAGAATGATAAGAGTGGGGGATACTGAATGGGTAGATGAGGAAATGGAGACACACACGGAAGGTCAAGTTGGGATGGCCCTTTTCCTTGCACCCCTTTACATACCCCTTTACATGCACCCTTGATCCCATTTGATCCTCTCTTCTTTATTAAATTGCTCATTCTAGCATTCCATTTTCTCACTAATCTTCAACCTCTTCCTATCTATTGACTATTCATCTGCTGCCTGCTCATGTATACATCCATATCTCCTCTATCCTAGAAAACAAAAACCTCATTTGATCCAACCATCTCCCATAGTTAATTGCCTTATATCTCTACCCACTTTTATGAATAAACTCCTTAGGAAAACCATCTTCAGACGGTGCCTCCACTTCTTCTGTCTCCTCTTTCTTTCTTCTAAATGTCTTGCTAATTGGCTTCCTACCTCATCATTCAACTGAAAATGCTTTCCCCAAAGTTACCAATGATCTCTTAATTGACAGACCTAATTGTGTTTTCTCAATCATCATCTTTAACTTCTCTGCAGCCTTTGACGCTGTTGAATGCCCTCTTCTCATCAATAATGTCTTCCCTATAGACTTTTGTGACAGTACTGACTCTTGGGTCTTCTACCTGTGTAATACTCCTTAGTCTCTTTTGCTGGATCTTTATCCAAGTCCCATCCTTTAACTGTAAGTATCCCCCAACACTCCAGTTGTGGGTCCTCTTCTCCTCTCCCTTTAGACTATCTTTCTTGATCTCCTCAGCTCTCATGAATTCAATGATCATTTCTTTGCAGATGATTCTCCAATCTATGTAGCCAGCCCTAACCTCTCTCTTGACTTTCAGTCTTAACATCACCAGCTGCTTCTGATACATCGATAATGGGATGTCCCATAAACATTTCAAACTCAACATATCCAAAATAGAACTCATTCTTTTTCCCCTTGACCATACTCTTTCCAACTTCCCTTTTATTGTTGAGGGCACCACCAACCTCACAATCACCAGGTTTGCAACACAGGTGCCATCCTCTACTCCTCACTCTCACCCCTCATATCCAAACTGTTGCCAAGTCTTGTAGTTTTTGTCTTCACATCAACTCTCATATATACTCTCTTCTCTCAATTCACACTTCCACCACCCCAGGGCAGGTAGCTACAATAGCCTGTTAGTTGTTCTCCTTGCCTCAGTCTCTCACCACTCCAGTCCACCTTCTCAGTTGTTAAAGTTATTTTCCTGAAGTAGAGGTCTAACCATCTCTCTCTCTCCCTCTCTCTCCTTCTTTCTACTAAACCCTAGTGGCTCCCTGTTACCACCAGGATAAAATATACAATTCTTTGTTTGGCTTGGAAAGTCCTTCAAAACTTGGCTGCTTCCTACCTTTCCAGTTTTCTTATACTTCACTCTCTTCCACATCCTCTATGCTCCAGTAACATTGGGCTTCCTGTTGTTTCTTGAATACTATTGTCCATCTCCTGACTCAGTGCCTTTTAGCTGCTTGTCCTCAGTGCCTGGGATGCTTTCACTTCACCTCCACTTCCTGGCTTGCCCACCTGACTTCCTTTATGACTCAGCTAAAATCCTGCCTTTTGCAAGGGACTTTTCTTTATCCCCCTACATCCTAGCCAGGGGTGGGAAATTTGCAGCCTCAAGGCCACATGTAGCCTTCTAGGTCCTCGGGTGTGGCCTTTTGACTGACTCCTGAGTTTTACAGAACAAATCCTTTTATTAAGGGGATTTGTTCTGTGAAGCTTGGATTCAGTCAAAGAGCTGCACTTGAGAATCCAGCCTTCACAGAACAAATCCCCTTAATAAAATTATTTGTTCTGTAAAACTCGGGAGTCAGTCAAAAGGCCACACCTGAGGCCCTAGAAGGCCACATGTGGCCTTGAGGCTGCAGGTTCCCCACCACTGCTCTAGTGCTTTCTCTGAGATTATCTCCCACTTACCCTGTATATATCTTATTTCATATGTAGTTGTTTGAATGTTGTCTCCCCTGTTAGAATGGATGAGGCAAGCAGGACGGCTTCTCCGGAATAAAGATCAAAAGGGGACTGAAAGAATGCTTTGGGGCTTGGAAATCAATTTTTTTGTCACTTTATCCACTATGCCTTGTCACCATCCTGTAGTACTCCAGACACCTTTCCCTCAGTTGGTTTGAGATCAAGAGGTGCAGAGGACAGAGTATGTATCACTTTACATGGAACAGAATTAGAATTCACCTCTGCCCATCTTAAATATGGTAGTAAAGACTTTGACACTGAGAATGGGTAACAGCTGTTGGGCCAGAGGGTAGTGCTCAGTAACTGAAACCCTTGAGTCTTGGTCAAGCTCATTAAAGGAAACTCTAATTTCAGTTGCTTGTCTAATGCTTCATATATAAATCTCTCCTTTTTCACTATTTTGTACAATCCAACTTCTGTTGTAGAATTGAACATAGAGAAGACAACAGATGGACCTGAAAATTTGTTTTAGAAAATGCCCCCACCCCCCAAGACACATACCTAGACTGAGAAATGAATTGATTTTTTAAACTGCGAGATAGAATCAATGAAACTCAAGTATGAACCATGATATAGACTTGTTGGAAAACCAAAGGAGGGAACATTATATCAAAATCCTGGATCTCTCCAAGGAACAAGAAGGTAAACAAGATTGGTTACTTGCAACCTCAGACTTTAATATTTCAGGATTGTCTTATAATAAAGGGGTTTGCCATGCAGTTCAGAGAGGCCTTATAGAGCTACTGAGGGGAGAAGTACATTGAATGTTCTCATGACAGATTTATACAGTGATAGAAAAAGTAGACATTAGCCTAGAGCACAGGGATATGGGAAGCAAAGCATTCTTGTTTTTCTTTACCTAAAACAAACAGTAACAAAGGAAGGAAGTTCTTTTAAAAGATTATTTCTGAAAGTGAAGGAGGATGTAAATCAATAGCATTTCTGAGACTTCACTTTTAATATGCTTGGAGATGAAATGTTTGTGCATATCTAAATGAGAAGAGAAAATATTCCTGAGAAAGGTCATGTGGGGTTATCAAAAGAAGGGGAAAAAATTCCCTGATGATATGACCGTGATGAATAAGAAAAAAAATTTAAAAATTGCAGGGCTTGAGCACAGTGACAAACAGGGGCAGCTGCTTCTGGAGAAGAAGGTAGTCAATAGCTCTCTCTGAGGAAGATTCTTTGGGGATTTTTTTTAGTACACAAGGTAAAACAAGTAACACATTAAATGAACACGAGAGGGTCCTTCAAGCCTCCCTGTCATTTACTATATACACACATTCCCTTCAAAAGAAGAGTAACATCTTCCCTAGTGTTTGTTTTGGTTCCTTATTTAAGGTGGTAAAAAATATTTTTATACAGCATGAGTAGAGGAGCTAACTAATGGCCTACAAATAAATTAAAACTCAAAATATTTTGAACACCTGATTAGGCTAGAAAGCTAAATCAATTTCATATAGCCACCTTGAAACTGAACAAGAGTTGATCAAATACTTTTTTTTTTAAATCATCTGCCTTTTAAAACATATGTTATAGATGTTTATATAGGTGTGTGTGTACACATACACACACACATACACACACACACATATACACACACATATATGTAATTTACTTAATCTCCTTCCCACCCCCTTCACAGGAACAGAGTTTACCTGTGGAATTTGACCACATGAGTTCAGTCTAGGAAATCCTCTTTATCTCCCAATTTGCAGGGATGTCAGGGTTGGTCTTCCGATTCCAGTGCTCTATAAATCTGACCTCAGACTATACCTGTGTACACTTGGGCAAGTCACTTCACCTCTGTTTGCCTCAAGTTTCCTCAACTATAAACTAGGGATAATAATAGCACCTACCTCCCTTGTTGTGAGGACCAAATGAGATATTTGTAAAGAGCTTAGCAGAGTACCTGGCACATAGTAGGTGCTATATGGATGCTAGCTAGTAGTAGTAGCAGTGGTGGTATATAAATTTATGTATTCATGCATATATAGATATATGTATTTATATAAACATATATATATATATATATATACGAATGAGCACATATATAACTAAAACTGTCCAAAAACAGAATAAGTTATCATATTGCATATTATATTTTTAAAATAAATTTATTTTTAAATTTTCAACATTCACTTCCACAAGATTTTGAATTACAAATTTTCTCCCCATCTCTCCCCTACCCCCACCCCAATATAGCAAGCAAACTGAACACTCCTTCCCCTAATCTGTTCTCTTTTATGTCCTCCCCTTCCCCCCCTCACTTTCTTGTAGGGCAAGATGGATTTCTATACCCCATTTGCATATTATATTTTAACAAGCTATTACATATAATATATGTCTATGTATATATGTATGTATATATGTATGTATGTATGTATGTATGTATGTATGTTTCATTCTATTGAACTAAAATTACCTCTTGGCAATTTGTACCCAAATGTTCTTAGTTCTACCACCTTGGACCAATCAGAATCCTCTTCCCTATTTCTATGCAGGTTCCCACCATATTTGTTACACACAGGTTCAGTACCTCAGAGTCCCTTGAATCTTTTATCTCCTTCATACAGTGAGTTACCGGGTCCTGACAATTGTATACCCCCTTCTCCACATCTTTAGTGAATCTGTCCCTTTCTCCATACATCATCACCTGCCTGAGTCAGGTTTTCCTAACCATCTGATGTACCAGCCTCTTAGCTGATTTTCTACTTTGATTTCTCCCCTGCTCCCTTTACTCCCTATTTTGTATTTTCCTTATCTACATGCACATTTTATACTCAATCACTGAGCCCACAGGGAAGACTATAAGATCCTTGAAAACAGGGAATATTTAGTTTTCATCTTTGGATTCCCAATGCATCATGCAAAATAAAGCAAGTATTTATTAGGTACTTATTTTGTGCCAGATACTGTACTCAGTGTTGAGAATATAAATTTAAAAAAATTTAAGACCATCTTGGAACTCAAAGAGCTTACATTCTTCCATGGGAAGATAACACACAAAAGTTGGAGGAGCAAATTCAGTATCCACATCTATGGCATGCTATCAAAGTTTGGAAAGTCAGAATCTGAGCCAGGAGGGGAATGAAACTTGCCATCCTTAAAATAAAGGCCTTGGGAGGAACTCACCCTTGGCAGAAGAGGGGCATGGGCAGTGGGATGTTCCATAATGAGGAGGCTCCAGACACTAAGGGAAATTCCAGGATGAGATTGTAGCTGAGGTATGGTGGCAAAGTCTAGCAAGTCAGAAGCAGAGCCAGGAGGGGTCATCATAGAATGACTTCCACAGAGGAAGTACTTAATAAATGTTTGTTTGTTGAAAGGGAATGAGTCCCACATCTCTCCAGTTAGATTGGCTAAGATGACAAAACAGGAAAATGACAAAAGCTGGAGAGGATGTGGAAAAATTGGAACACTAATGCATTGTTGGTGGAGTTGTGAATTGATACAACCATTCTGGAGAGCAATCTGGAACTATGCCCAAAGGGCTATAAATAATTGCATACCCTTTGACCCAGCAATACCACTGTTGGGGTCATATCCCAAAGAGATCACAGAAGTGGGAAAAGATCCCATATGTACAAAAATATTTATTGCAGCTCTCTTTGTGGTTACAAAAAACTAGAAATATAGGGGATGCCCATCAATTGGGGAACGGCTAAACAAGCTATGGTATATGAATGTAATGGAATACTATTGTGATATAAGAAATGGGAAG
>CM053583.1:306600681-306623519 GCA_028627135.1 Pseudochirops cupreus
GACCCACTGCCCAATCACAAAGCTACAAGGCACGGGCATTCCTGGAAAACAAGCCTGGCGCCACAGGCTCCACATGACCACATTCAGCCTATTAGGGAACAGAGTATACTTTCAAATATCCAAGGGTCCTCAGGGTCACGTAGCCACTTTAACAAAGGGCCTAGGGGCAGGGAAGATCTTCAGATTCCCATAACAAGGACCCAGCCCATAACTTGGGCTTCTCTGTATCACAGTATCTGGATCAATTGCCTATCCATTTGGACAACAAATTTCCTTCCAGTTAGACCTCTGCCTTCCCTGCCTCTACTTAGATTGATAATAAGATGTTAGACTCTGCTGTGTTTTTTGTTATGGTATTTTTATCCTATCTGTTCTTTCCTTAGTTCATAGGATTTATGGGTGTCAGGGTCCTTAGAAATAGTTTAATCCAACTCTTTTCCTTCCTCATACTGACTTCTCAGACTTAGATGCTTCTGACTTCTTCATGAAGAATTTACAGTAGAACATAAATAATCCTTATAATTCTCCAGTTACTCCAAGCAGTCCCTTTATTCCTTGGGGCCCCATATATTCCTCCTAAACTCATTGTACTACCCTTTAATCTGGACTCTCCTAGGGAAAAAAAAAGCAAATTTGGGGTTGATGGCAACCCTTGGCATTCTGGCAAGTCCCATTTACATCCCAGAGATTCATATGAGCATACAGCTTTATGGTATAGCCATAAGGTCTTAGATGCTTTCCGTACATGGAACTTTCTTGAAGCAGCTAGAGCAGCAATGTGCTTCTCATCAGACTAGTACTATCTGAATAACTCATGGTAATAATGGAGAGCAAAGTCTTGTTTTTGCTTCCCCTTATCACGGTCTATTATCTTAATATTCCTCCAGCTTGCAGTGGTAGAAGAAGGGAAGTTATGCACCATTATCTTTTCCCAAAACAGACTGTAGCTCACCCAATAATTTCCCGTTCTCTGACTAGAAGGGTACACCTGCCTAGGAACTCTGATTCTACTTATAGAAGGTCAGATCCCCAAACTTCTTGATTTAACATATGAATGGATTTACAAACGTCTCATCCATGGGAAGACACAATTGAAGTTCCCAGCAACAAAAGCTCACAGTCTACTAAACTCATCAGTTTAATCAGAGTATTCCACTGATCAACCCCTGGAATCAGCTATGATATGTTTATATTACAGATCTGCTAATATAGAAAGAATTACTGGGTGAAGAATTTTGCTTCTCTATGGCACACATGCTTCAAAGCCCCTAGTACTGATCTGCGAACCCCATAGTCATTCTACTCCATTGCTCAGTTGACTGTTTTAACTACATATGCAGTGATATGTACACCACTATTATCATAAGTGCATTAGTTATTATTTTGGGGGGCTGTTAACCTTTTAGCCAGTTCCAAATTCAGTTAACTACATTATCATCTATCTTGTACCTCAAAATCTCTTTTAAAAATGTAAGGTTATAGATTCAATTACAAAATGCTACTTAAACCCTAAATAACTGGAAGAATATTCACTGCTCATGCCTGGACTATGTCAATATAATAAAAATTACAATACTGACAAAATTAATTTACAGGTTAGATGTTATACCAATCAAACTACAAAAGGGACATTACACAGAATTCAATAAAATAATAACAAAATTCATTTAGAAGAACAAAAGAACTAGAATACCAAAGGAAAATTGAAAAAAAGATAGGGATGATGGGGAACTAGCTCTTCCAAACTTCACAATATATTTTAAAATAGGAAACCATCAAAACCATTTAGTATTGGTTGAAAAAAATAGAAAAGTAGATCAATGCAACAGACTAAATAAGGGGAAATCAGAAATAATGGAACTCAATACTAGAGTGTTCAATAAACCTGAAAACATAAATTACTTAGGAAATAACTCTTATATGATAAGAACTGCTGAGAAAACTAGAAAGCTGTCTGGAAAAATTAGGCTTATACCATAATCTACAGTAAATTCAAAATGAATATGTGACCTGAATATAAAAGATCATACCACAAAAAGTTAGAAGAAAAAACAGATTACGTATGCCTTTCACAGCTATGGGTAGGAAATGAATTCTTAACCAAATAAGGGATAGCAGCAATTACAAAAGATAAAATAGATAATTTTGATTACATGAAATTGAAAAGCTTTTGCACAAACAAAATTAAAATGCATCTAGGATAAGAAAGCGAAATGGTTGACTGGGGAAAAAATCTTTGTGAAAAATTTCTCAGATAAAGGATTTGGTATCCAAGGTAAATAGAAAACTAACAAAAATATATAAGACCAAAAGCCATTCTCCAATAGGTAAGCAGTTAAAGGAGTTGAACAAATAGTTCTTGAAAGAATTGCAAACTATTTTTAAAAATGAAAGAATGTTCAAAGTCACTAATAAGAAGATAAATGTAAATAAAAACAAACCTTAAGTTTCTCCTCACATCTAACCTGTTGGTAAAGATGACAAAAATGGGACTAGTCAGCGTCAGAGGTGCTGCAGAGAGTCGGGCTAAACAAATTGTGGTACGTGAACACTTGTGTTTTAAGAAATGATGAATGTGTCACCTGGAGAGCCTTATACAAAGTGACGCTAAGCGAGAAGAGCAGAACCAGGAGAAATGTGTACACAATCACAGGCACATCATATGTGTGATGATCAGCCTTGATAAACTGGACTCTTCTCAGCAACGCAGAGCTATAAGACAACTCTACAAGTCTCAGGATGGAAGGAGATACCTACATTCAGAGAAAGATCTAGAAAGACCAGAGTTTAAATGAAGACTGAAGCAATCTACATGCTATCACTCTTTTCCATGTTTGGTTTTGTTTCTTTTTTCCCCATTGTTCACTCCATTGGTTACAACCCTTCTATACAACCAGACTAATGTCCAATTTGAAAATATTTGCAGATCCTATACTTGATTGCATGCCGCCATGGGGTGGGGGGGAAGAGGGAGGGGAGAAAATTTGAAACTCAAGAGATTATGGAACTGAATCTTGTAAACTAAAAGTAAATAAATAAATCAAATTTTAAAAAAGAGAAAGAAAATGAAGGACAAACAACAACAACAACAAAGAAGTGATGAATATGGTAAATACAGAGAATTGTGGGAAGACTTACATGAATGGAAGCAAAGTGAAGTAAGCAGAGCCAGGAAACAAAACATTAAAGTATAATGGTGTGAATCAAAAGAACAACAAGCACAAAACTATTTAAAATGATATTATGAAATTACAAAGCATAAGTTGGCCTCAAAGAAGAGGTGTAAGAAGACAAACCCAACACACTCCTTTTTACAGATGGGGAGTACACAAGTGTGGAATATTGCATATCATGTAAGATTTTTTTTTCAATTTGTTGATTAGTTTTGCTGAATTTTTTTCTCTTCCTCTTTTTGTTTTGGTAAAAAAAAATTCTTTGTTATAAAGGATGGCTCTTTGGAATGGAGGTTATGAAGGGATACAGAGGAAAATCCATGCAATAAATAACAAAAGATAGTGGTAAAATTTATTTTAAAAAATAAAAAGTTGAAGATATGGGATGGTTTTGGCTAATTATTTGAAGATGTGAGTTATGAAAGTCTGATAAGAAACTGAAGTAGTAATAGGGAGCTCAGACTTTTAAAAGACATGTACAAAAGATGAAAGATCATAGAATGGATGAATACAAAACCATAAATTGTACCTGTAAAAACAACACTTTTATGCTAACATTCTTAATGAGCTGGGCTTGTAAAAATACTGCAGACAACCAAAAAGATTGTTTTAGCATATTTGAAGCAAAAAGAAGAGCAGAATGAGGCTGATGAGCCTGCTATCTAGGCTAGATGGAGGATGAAAGAGAGTGGCATCACTCACTTCTTTGTTTTTCTTCTTTTTTTCTCAAAAAGCATGATCTTCAGACTGAAAGAATAGACAAAAAATTAACATACAATTAAAATTCAAGATAAATATTGATACCCACTTGTCCTAAATGAGCTTTCGGCTCATATGACAAAATACTGAAAAGTCATAGATAAAGAGGCTGAACTGTTGTTAATGATATTTCAGGAATCATGGAGAATGACAGAGATAATACTAACTAGTTAGGTCTTTCAGAAAAGGGAATATTGTACGAACCACAGACCATTTGAACAGTTGTCAAGATTTTAGGATAGATTATTAAATGGTTGATTTGTGAGTACTTAGAGAAAATAATGATCACTAGGATTTAGGATGGATTTAGGGAAAGGGAATAAGCTTTTAAGGGCAGTGAGGTAGTGCAGTGAATAGAGAGCCCTGGACTTGGACTCATAAAGACTCATCTTTGTGAATTTAAATCCGGTCTCAGACACTTACTAGCTGTGTGACCCTGAGCAAATCACTTAACCCTGTTTACCTCAGTTTCCTCATCTGTAAAAGGAGCTGGAGAAGGAAATGGCAAACTACTCTAGTATCTTTGTCAAGAAACCCTCCCAAAAATGGGGCCCCAAAGAGTCAGACACGATTGAAATAACTGAACAACCACAAATGAGCATTTCTGTTAAGTCCCTGTAATGTGCCAGGCACAGTGCTAAGGACTTTTTCTTTTTATACAAATATTATTTCATTTGATCCTCTAACAATTCTGCAAAATAGGTGCTATTATTATTCCTATTTTATAACTGGGGAAACAGACAAATAGAGGTTCATTGACTTGTCCGGGGTCCTATAACTATTAAGTGTGTCTGAGGCCAGATTTGATTAGAAGTCTTCCTGACTCCAGGCTTAGCACTCACCACTTAGTTCTCACTGGTTTAAGAACAATACATGCAAAATTAACCTGATTTTCTTTTTCAACAGGGCAAATAGACTAAAGGACTGAAAACACCATAGACTTATAGAGTATTCGGGGGTGGGTAGGGGTCTGGACCTGTATTTTCATTGGTATAGACCAGGGGTGGGGAACATGCAGCCTTGAGAGCACATGTGACCTTCTGGGTCCTTGGGTGTGGCCTTTTGACTAAGTCCAAGTTTTGTTTAAGGGGATTTGTTCCGTGAAGTTTGGATTAAGTCAAAGGGCACACTTGAGGACCTAGAGCAGTGGTTCTCAACCTTCCTAATGCCGTAACCCTTTAATACTTGTATGGGGTGTATCTGCATGTTGGCGGACCCGCCTGGAGATGGATAGAGGAGCGGTGTCTTGGTACCTAAGACCATCAGAAATATGTGTTTTCCGATGGTCTTAGGCGACCCCTGTGAAAGGGTCGTTCAACACCCAAAGGGGTTGCAGCCCACAGGTGGAGAACTGCTGACATATTGGCCTCGAGGCTGCAAGTTCGCCACCTCTGGTATAGGCTCTATACCAACCAGAGAGTTGCCAGTGAAGAAACTTTCTCTATCAATGTAGGTCATTAACTGTTCCACAACTTACAATCATAGGCAGTTGTCTGGGACTCAGAGAGGTCAAGTGAATTGTCCAGGGTCACACAGGAAGACACCCATAGGTCAGATACAGAAACTGAACACAGGTCTTCCTAACTCTAGGGTCAGCTCTCTATCCACTCTACCATGTTGTTTAGATATAATACACCTAAATATAAGGAAGGTGTTTGATAAAGTTTCTCTCGACGGTGTGATACAGCAGAGAGAGAATTGGATTTGGCATCAGAAGAAGCTGGGTTCAAATCCTGCCTCTATCACTACTTACATATATTAGGGTTTTGATTTCCTCATCTTACAGATGAAGACATTGGGCTAGATGGCCTCCAAGACCCCTCCCAGATCTAAATTTTTCAGTTTTCCTTAAGTATTTTATGGCTAAAATGGGGAGATACAATGGATCATTGTAGAGTTAGGTGGATCCAAATTTTTTTTAATTTAAAATAAAGCATCAATTGTTTTAATATAATATTTCATCTTAACTGCTCTACTCCCAGTAATAGACTCCAACCAAGCCCCTTTTCTAATCTTTCTTTGTTGCCACTGTCCACATAACTGGTATCATGTCATTCTTCTCAAAAATCTTCATGGGCTCCTAGGTAAAATATATACTCCTTCTCTTGGCAACCAAGGCTCTCCACAGCTTGAATTAAACTTGCTTTTCCAGCCTTATCTCATTTGTCTTCATTTACTGTACATTAAAGGCCATAAGATGTAATAAAAAGAATGTGAAACTTAAAAGTCCAAAGACATTGGTTTAAATCCCATTTCCAGTATGTTTCTGGGTCTGTTGTTTGCTAATCTTAAAATGGTGATGATGATGATGTCTTTCCCATCTGTGCTTAAAAAGATTATTGTGAATTAAGTATTTGGTAAACCTTTAAAGCACTATGTATATTATAATTATCATTACTGCTAGTACTACATTCCAGCCTTCCATCCCCTTTTTCAGCTTGCCCTTTTCCATCCCCATGTCTTTTCTCATGTTGTCTCCAATACCTGGAGTAGACTCCTCCATGCTCATATTTCTCTACTGAAGCCTCTGTTCCTTCTATCTAGACCCAACTTAACTGCCACTTCCTCCAAGAAGCCTTCTTTACTTTGTCCCTTTCTTTCTTGCTAAGAAAACTCTCTTCTTCCTTGAATTTTTTCCCAGAATTTTTCCTGGATTTGTGCATATGCCTTTTCTCCCCCATTGTGTTGTGTGTTCTTCAACAGCATGATATCTTTTTATCCCTTGTTCCCAGCAAAGCGAATCAATTAGTGAACATTTGTTTTCATAAGGAATGTCCTAGAATTTTTTTTTATTCAGTGATATCCATATTCAGAAGTCACTAGAATGAGATTGCCAAAGTTTGATTTTGTTTGTTTTTAGCAAACCAAACAATTGGATCCAGTACCATAAGCTCAAATCTTGGGCCCTCAAGCAAACATTTCTTTCTTCTTACCCTGTATTTATGGAAGGATAAAGATAAAGCCAATAGAAGAAGACTCCCTTCTTTTGTCTTTTGATAGGGCAGAGATTGCTTGAATTGAGCCTGTGCATCTCTTACTAGTACAGTATAAGGTCCCCCCTGGAATAAGAGATAAAAAATACAAGACTTTTTATTCTTATTCTAGTTCTCTCACTACTGGGGTTTTGATTTTCCTTTATAAAACAAAACTAGCTGCACTTAGGAAGTGACCATCAGTTAACGAACATATCCTGAAAGTTTAGCTAAAGTCAGTTATATTAGCTCACCTATAAGTCAAATGGTTCTTTGCCATGGTTACCATGGTAACTCTACCATGATTCTGGAGTTATTTGGGGAGGCCCAGGTTAGCTCCTTGTCCCTAAAATGTATAGGGTTGGACTATGTAGTAACTGTGTCTACAAATGTATCTCTTCAGGGAAATCATTAGAATTTATTCCTTAGCAAATCATTGGCTCTCAATATCGCCAATTTATTTCTTCTAGGGAAATTATCGTTTCATGAAACTCCTACTCACTCGTAGAGCAAACTGGATGCAAAAGGACTTGGAAGAAATGACTCCACTGCATTTAACAACCCGACATAAAAGTCCTAAATGTTTGGCTCTTTTGCTAAAGTTTATGGCCCCAGGAGAAGTGGATACACAGGACAAAAATAAGGTAATAATAATGATAGTGATCGCTCATATAAAGCACTTTAAGGTTTGCAAATGACTTTGTAGACATCTCATTTGATCCTCATAACTCTGTGCTATTATTGTCTTCATTTTATAGATTAAGAAACTAAGGCTGAGACAGGGTCAGTGACTTGCCTAGGGTCATATAGCTTGCAAGTGTCTAAGGTAGAATTTGAACCCAGAACTTTCTGGCTCAAAGCTCTATCTGCTATATACCACATTATTCAGGGTGATTTTTAGTAGGAGATTGAAATTAAAGGGAAGCAGTATGTTATGAAAGGTAGATGTTTAGCCTTGAAGTCAGATCATACCTGGAATTCAAATCTTACCTCTGACAGAGATGAGCCCTAGAGGAAGATGATCACTCCAAGAGGTGGAGATGAGGAGGGAGTGTCTTCATTTTACTCAAATGCATAGAAGTGGTAGATGTAATAATGTCTGTCCTTTATGAAGCACAACTTGCAGTCCAGTTTGGCTAAAACATAACTGTGAAATGGAATAATTTAAAACAAAATGAAAAAATAGATTGGAGCTGCACTGTACTGGATCTTAAAATCCAAACTGAAAATTTTCCATCATATCCTATAGGAAAAAGAAAGCCACAGAAGCTTTTTTAAAAGTATGTGGGTGGGGTAGTCAGACCTATACCTTAGGAAGATTATTTGAACAGCTCTATAGAGGATGAGTTAGAGTGCGGGGAGAGACTAGACACAAGTAGACAAATTGATGATAGTCCAGGTGAGAGGTGATGAGGATTTGGGTGTGGGTAGAGAGGAGACAGATTTAAGCAGTGTTGTGCAGATAAAATCAACAGAACTTGGCAACCCATTGGAGACTGGTATTGTTTGTCCTTCATTTTCCAAGAGGACCATAACATCAGGAAGGTGAAGCCATGACTTGCAAATGAATCAGATTTAAGTGAGGTAGGGCTGTGCAAGGTCACCAGTCTCACTTTCTCCTCGAGAGCCATCTGGGTCTGGTAGCCAGACATAGATCAAGATAACTAAAGATGGCCCTGGATGCAGTAGGAGACATTGGCCTTTTTAAGCTAAGAGATCCTTCCCGGGTTTCAGTTTGTTTATAGCAATGCCCAATCAGTGATTAAGGCCAGATTGGAGAATAGGCAATAAAGGAAAGGAGACAGCCAAGGTCCTTGGGTGTGGCCTTTTGACTGAGTCCAAGTTTTACAAATTCTTTTATTAAGGGGATTTGTTCTGTGAAGTTTGGATTCAGTGAAAGGGCTGTACCCAATGACCTAGAGGGCCACATGTGGCCTTGAGACTGCAGGTTCCCCACCCCTGGCCAGGAATGACACTATGATTACTAATTTGGGTATCCTGAAGGACTGTGGTTCCCAAAACACCAATCATGAGGTTTGGAAGTGGGAGAAGATGATGAGATCTGTTTGGACAACATGAATTTCACATGCTTACAAGACATTCAGAGTGGTCAGCAGGTCACTGGTTGAGAAAAGTTCACTGTAATGTGAAACTGCAAAGTCACTGGGAACTTTCAAGAGAGTAATTTCAGTAGAGTGGCCTCAGAAATCAGATTGTAGGGATTTAAGTATTGAGTAGGATGGAACAAAATTGGAGGCATTGCATGTAGATGACTCCTGGAGTTTTGCAAGGGCTGGGAAGAAAGGATATTAGCTTCAGGGGATGGCAGGATCAAGCAAAAATTTTCTAATGATGGAAACCTGAATATGTTTATAAGCAAAATGGAAGGAGTCAGTAGAATGGGAAAACTGAAGGTTTAATGTGGGAAGAGGAGGATAGGAGCAGGAATGAGATTAAAGGCATAAATGGGGGGGGGGTTAGGCTTATTAAGGAGAAGGGCTATCTGTAACTCCCTCAGGTCTTGAGCAAATAGTTCCCTTATTAGTCAAATGACAAGGTTGAACTGGATGATCATAGAGTGGCCCCTTCTAGTGCTAAATCTATGATCTTATGTAATTCAACTAATGGAAAACCCGCTGGTGAAGAAGGGAAGAATCAAGCTTTATCATGTCGTAAGCCACGTGTTACATTTGTTAGCAAGTTACTTGTCTGTTTTAGAGTAATTATTCAGAAATAAGATCTAATGGCCTTCCCATTTAAAAATAAATGGATATAGTTTTTATACCTATACTTGCCTTTTTTTTTATGTTTCTAGCAAACTGCTCTGCATTGGAGTGCCTATTACAATAACCCAGAGCATGTGAAGCTTCTAATAAAACATGATTCCAATATTGGAATCCCTGATATTGAAGGAAAGATTCCACTTCATTGGGCAGCTAACCACAAAGATCCTAGTGCTGTCCATACTGTCAGATGTATCCTGGTAAGTACATATTTTCTGTTAAAATCTCTCTTTTGATTATAAAACACACTTAATTGAACTTGGTTTTCCCTTTTATTCTTGGGATGATGCTTGATATCCTAGGTGTGAAAAAAATAAAAAATGTTCCCTTTGCTTCTCTAGGAGCACATGGGGGTCAACATTGAACTATTGTGTGAAGAAGAAGGCTGTGGTGATTTTTTTATTAGGAGGAAATATTTGGTTCCAAATTTTCTAATGTATTTTTAATGAAAAAAATTCTATTTTCTCTCCCTCCCATCATTCCTCCATGGGGGGAGGGGGAGGGAGAAGAAAAGAGAAAAAAAAGTGAAACCCTTGTAATAAATGTGTATAGTCAGATAAATTTGACCACATCCAAAAAACTGTGTGTCTCATTCTGCACATTTAGTCTGTCACCTCTATAAGGAGGTGAGTAACATGCTTTGTCATCAGTCCTCTGGAGTCGAGAGTGGTCCTTGAGTTGATCTGATACCAAATTCGAGAATCACAGCCAAATAACTAGTGGCTTATCCATGTGGTCCCGCCCTCTTTCAGGCATCTTCAACCAAGATTCGCACAGTGTACAGTACGCAAGGCAGTTATTCAGTGGCGTGTGCTCCCATTTTAATACTGAGCGTGGAGGGAAAGGGAGAGGTCTTTCCTAAGGAAGACTGGGATGCTTCCTAAAATGGTGGGGAGAGAGTCACCAATCGGGACAGGAGGGAGGAGGAGAAGTGGTATATATATGTTTCATGCCTTGAAAGCGTGAGATTTTGTATCTCTAACTGTCTGATGTTCTTCATGCACAGCCTACACTGTGCTGCCTCTTTGCCCTTCTTGGCTCATGCCCTCTCCCTACTTTCTTTGTACCTCTCTTACCCACTTGATTTTCTCTCCATCTCAGCTGTGGTTTTATCACTGTCTGGGAGTGCCCAGTGAGGAAGTTCCTTCTCCCAGTGCAGATCAGTGACTTAGAGTCTTTCAAGCTAGAACTTGAAAGAAGTAACATGAGTTCCCCAGTGTCATATAACCAAAATGTGTCAGAAGTGAGACTTAAACTCAGGGCTTCCTGACTCCAAAGTCAGCTTTCTGTCTATCCACTAGGCCACACTACCTCTCCTGCTGCTGTACATACTGATCCTGTATTACTTTATCTTATAACTGTCTGTGCTTCTGTCCTAACCTGGCCCCTTTCTTCGTTTCCAGCTTTTTTCCGTCTTCCTCCCCTGAACAGACTCTACACTCCAGTGACACTGGCTTCCTTGCTGTTCCTCACAAAGAAGAGCATCTCCAAACTCCAGGCATCTTCACTGACTGGCTGGCTGTCCCTCATGCTGGGAATTCTCTCCCTCTTCATCTCCACCTGCTAATTTCTCTGAATTCCTTAAGGCCCCACCTAAAACCCTACCTTCTGCAAGAAGTCTTTCCCAATACCCCTTTAAAGTTAGTACTTTCTTCTTTTGTTCATCTCTAATTTATCCTGCCTGTATCTTGTTTGTATACAGTTGTTTTCATATTGTCTCCCCCATTAGTCTGTGAACTCCTCGATAACGAGGACCATTTGGAGAGGTGGAGTGTCCTTTCTTTGTATCCCCAATGCTTTGCCCAGTACCTGTCAATCAATCAATATTAACCATCTACCATGTGTACATAGTAGGCACTTAATAAATGCTTCTTCATTTGACTCTAGACCAGCAGTTCTCAACCTGTGGGTCGCAACCCCTTTGGGATCAAACGACCCTTTCACAGGGGTCACAGGGGTCACCTAAGACCATCAGAAAACACATATTTCCAATGGTCTCAGGAACCTCCTCTATCCGTCTCCAGGCAGGTCCGCCCACATACAGACATGCCTACATATGACTATTAAAGGGTTGAGCCATTAGGAAGGTTGAGAACCACTGCTCTAGACTGTGCATTCTTTTATGGCAGGGATTGATCAATAAATAAACATTTATTAGGCACCTACTATATGATGGACAACTAGGTGGCACAGTGAATACAGTGCTGGGGCTGAGTTGAGAAGACTCATCTTCCTGAGTTCAAATCTGGCCTTAGACACTTATTAGCTACATGACCCTGGGAAAGTCACTTAACCCTGTTTGCCTCAGTTTCCTCATCTGTAAAATGAGCTAGAGAAGGAAATGACAAATCATTCCAGAAAACCCCAAATGGGGTCATGAAGAATGGGACATAACTAAACCAGCTAAACAGCATGTGTGAGGCACTGTGCTAAAAGCTGGGGATACAAAAAAAATCTATGTCTTACTTAAAAGTCTAGTGTCTTTCTAGTACTTACTGTAGAGTTCTACCCAGTAATTACTTAATGAGTGTTGAATTTTAAAATCTGCTTTTGAGGGATTTCATCTAAAACTTATATTTTCCTGCAATCTCTGCAACAGTGGCCTTAACTCTCTTTTTTGTTAAATCAAATTTCCTTTTCTTTTAGCACTTCAAGGCTTGTAAAACACTTAACATATATTATTTCATTTGTGAGGGATTAATAAATGTTTGTCAAATTGAATTAATTCCATTGGTTTTTAAGCCTTCAGGGAAACTTTTTTTTAAAGATAGACATTTTTAGGAAAGGGTCACATCTTTCAGCTATTCTCTGCTAATGTCTTAATTATAAAGGTCACCCACTTGGAAGTTCTGCCAAGGGATGGCCTCAGTCGTGCCACTCTGGATGGTGTCTCATTCCACCTAGGCACACACGACATCAGCAGCAGGAGTCCAGGTTTATATTTTGAAGAGGTAAAGTAGTCTTAGGGATGAGATTATGCTCTTTAAGCCTGTTCTTCAGACTTAAAAGCATCTGAGTGGCACAGTGGCTACAGTTTGGGACTTGAAATCAGGATCTGAGTTCAAACCTGCCTAAGAAACTTACCAGCCTTATAACACTCATTCAAATCCCTCAACTCCTCCCAGACTCAGTTTCCTCATCTGTACACAATAGTTGTAATAATAACATACCTTATGGTATTGTCGTGAGGGTCAAATGAAATAACATATATAATGAACTTTGCAAGCAGTAACACTATATCAACGATAGTTATTACTGTTATTGCTTTTATCATTATTATTTCATGCTAATACTAAAGGTAGGCTAGTAGAAGACTCTTTGGGGGAAAACAATATAGCCTTTGTAGTTATATGTATCAGTCAATAAATGAGCCCACAGGCATTCATTAAATCCTTCTATATGCCAGACTCTGCACTGCTTGTAAGATTCCGTCAGCCTTCCGTGTGTGCCTCACTCTGTTCGTTTAAACACAGGACGCTGCTCCAACTGAATCTTTGCTGAACTGGCAGGATTACGAAGGGCGGACCCCTCTTCACTTTGCCGTTGCTGATGGGAATGTGATGGTGGTCGACATTTTGACCTCCTATGAAAGCTGCAACATCACATCTTACGATAACTTGTTTCGGACACCCCTTCACTGGGCTGCCTTACTTGGTAAGTTTAATGAGAGTGAAAACACCAGTTTATGTTGTTCTCCCTCTTACTTCTCACCCAATGAAGCTCCTGCACATTGCCATGTTTAACTTTTCGATCGAGTCATGCTGAGTCCTTCTGCCAAATACTATAATGACTGAAATCAGGCTACCCCTTGATATAGGCTGATGCCCCAAATGGGATTTCTTTGAAAGAGAAAAAATATACAGGTGCATATTGAAAAATAATACCAGGGGCAGTTAGATGGTGCAGTGAAGAGAGCACCAGTCCTAGAGTCAGGAGGACCTGAGTTCGAATCCAGCCTTAGGCATTTGACATACTAGCTATGTGACCTTGGACAAGTCATTTAACTCTAATTACCTTGCCTCCCTCCCTCCAAAAATTATATAATAATAATGCCAGTTGTAGGCTATGCTCAGATTTTATACAAGTGAGATTTGTGGAAAGAAGACCTATTCATCTATACATATACACACATACATGTAATATATGTATGTATATATATGTGTGTATGTGTATGTGTGTTTTGTTGAACATGTATGTTTGTTTAAGGTAAAATGATAGGAATTTGTCCGCTACAACATAATTTCTCACACTCATTTTAAACTCAACACCAGATCCTTATATTTAACCAAACTGAGAGCTCGAGAACATCATCGTCATAATCATTATTTATTGCTCATACACATACACACATATTAGTAACAGCAGCTAGCATGTACTACATTTTAGCACTACATTTTGCAGTTATCTTATTTGATCCTTATGGCAATCCCAGGAGGTAGGTACCATTACTATCCCCATTTTACAGTTGAGAAGACTAAGGCAGACAGAGGTTAAGTGACTTGCCCAAGGTCACAAAGTTACTAAGAGTCCAAGATTGGATTTGAATTTGGGTCTTCCTCACTTCCAAGCCCAGTGCTCTAGCCACTGCACTACCTAGCTGCCTCTAAAATACATAAGGAAGGAAATGGGCATCTGTTAAACACCTACAATGTGCCAGAGAGAGAGGCTGGGGTAGGAAAAGGTAGATTTGAGAATCACCAGCATGAAAATGGTAATCAAATCCATAGGAGCTGATGTGTTTTCTACAAGTGAAATAATTCACAAGTTAGTATAGAGGAAGAAGAGAAGAGAGCCCAGAACAAAACCCTGTGGGACACCTCTAGCTGAAAGATGTAATATGGTTTTAGGGAATCCATCAAAGGAGACTGAGAAGGAGCAGTTGATGTTGGAAAAAGACCAGGAGAGAGTAGTATACCAAAAACCCAGAGTGAGGACAGTATCAAGGAGGAGAGAGTGATCAATAGTGTCAGAGGCTACAGAGAGGTCAAGGAGAGTGAGAACCAAGAAATGACCATTGGATCTGGCAGCTAAGACTTTGAAGAGAGCAGTTTAAGTAGAATAAGGTTGGAAGATGGATGATAAGGGGTTTAGAAGAGAGTGGAAGGAGAGAAAACAAATGCTCCTATTGTAGATAGTCTTTTCAAGTTTGAGAGTCCCTTGAACAGCAGGGAAATCAAATCAGTCAATACTTAAAGAAATTAATGCAGACTCTTCACTGGAACGTCAAATATTGAAGCTTAAAATACTTTGACCACATCATGAGAAGATGGAACTCATTGGAAAATACCCTAATGCTGGAAAAGATTGAAGGCAAAAGGAAAAGGAGATGACAGAAGATGAGATGGATAGATAGTGTCAAGGAAACAAACAACATGCACCAGGACAGACTTCGAGAGATAGTGAAGGATAGAAGAGCCTAGTGTGCTATGGTCCATGGGACCATGAAGAATCAAATACAACTGAACAACAACTTTTCAAATTTAGCTACAAAGGGCAGAAGAAATATGGAACAATAGTTAGTCATGATGGAAGGACTGAGTGAGGGTTTCTCAGGATGAGGGAGAATGGGCATGTTTGTAGGCAAGAAATGAAACAGAAGGGAAAGATTGAAAATAAGTGTTTAGAGTGGGAATGACAGAGGGAGAAGTTTGTTGGAGAATGGAATGGGATCACTTAAGCAGATAGACGGGTTGGTCTTGGTAAGGAGGAAGGCCACTTCATCATTTGAGTCAGGGGTGAAAGAGGAGATGATGGCATAAGGTATATGAATGATAGGACATAAGAATGGAGGGAGCCGTCCCAGAACACATAGCAAATAAGTTGTGGGACCAGACTTGAACCAAAGTCTGTTGTGCCCTTCCACCCCCAAGCTCCTACCACTATACCACACTGTTTAATGATAGGATGTCAAGATTTCTCAACATCTCGGTTTGCTTGCTTTGGAAACTTCTTGAAAAGTGATGCCAGAACTAGACGTAATATTCCAATTGTGGTTTGACCAACACAAAATGCAGTGGGATTATTATATAGTATACTATATTTCATTTTTTTTCCTGTAGCTGTCTCATACTTCATTGCTTATTGAACTTGTGACTAACTGAACTTTTCTCCCATTTTTTTTCATACAGACTCCCAGTCTCTCTCATTTTGTGTTATATAATTCATTATTTCAAACCTAAATGTAGAACTTTTCATTTGTGTTAAATTTCATCTTGTTCGTTTTGGCCCACAAATGATTTAACCAAATAATTTTTAATTGTGTTTCTCTTACCCAACCGTGCTTTCAGTACGGTCTGTTTCTCTCCTGTCACCAGCCTCCTGACCTGTAACTGTTCCCTGCACTGGAAATGCAGACTTCAGATACATTTTAGGTCTTTTGCCTCTGCTGAACAGCTTGTACTCATTCCTCCAAGTCATGTTTCCTGGGAACCAGTTCTGAAACCACCGATTCATGTCATGTAATCGCATGCATAGTTGCCAAGGATAATACCTTTTGACTATTTACTTGTTCCCTTTCTTTTCTTTGCATTCTGTTTGTTTCATTTATCATAACCTTGCAGACAAGAAGCAAGACTATAAGTTCACATTAAAATAAACCCCAAATAATTGATAAGAATGCTTCCCTCTTGGGGAAATAGAACAATGCAGAATCTTTTGTTGATTTTCCATGGAAATAGAAGCAACAAAATAGACACAGTTTTCAATAGAATATCACTAACTTTCATCTGTGGTAGGAAGGCAGGGTAACAGGTCCCAAGCAGACTGACCACCATAGTAAATTTGGTAGATACCAGCTCTTAATAGAGCACTAAGGTTAAGCATAGCTGCCTGGGTGGCGATAGTGGTTTCTTTTTTTTTTTCTTTCAGATTTTTGGCTTTCCATGTATTAAGGCAATAAAACATTGGCAGCCTAGTTGGTGACTTCCTACAGTTGGAGACTTCTAACTCGAAAGATACTGATGAATCAGAGGCAGTATGCATAGTGAATGGAGTGCTGTAATTAGAGCCTGGAAGATCCAGTTTTGAATCCTCCCACCAACATTTAGAAGTTGTATGACCTGAATAAGTCATGTAACTTCTCTTGGCCTCATTTTCCTTATCTGTAAAAAAGGGGATAATTATGGCATCTACCAAAAAAGGTTGTCGTGAGGGCCAAATGACAAAATGTAAATAAAGCACTTGGCCAGACTTAAGGAAATATGAGTACGAGCTTTTATTAATCCCCATGCAGAGCATTCTTGCATGTGTTGACTCTAGAATTGCTATTCTAGAGATAATTTCATTCCATGCTTGGAGGCTAGTGTTAATGGAATAAAGGCAGAAACAATTTTGTTGTTGTTACTGTTATTGTTGTTATTTAGATGGCAATGGAAGTTTCCAATGGCTATTACTAGCACATGATTTTTCTAGATTTTTCAGCTTGCAAACAGCTGTCCTCTGAGTAAGAGTCAGGTATCAGTGGTGGAGCATCCTTGTCTGCCAGATAGTGTAAGCTTGTCATCTGAGCCTCTGCTTTTCAAAAAGGCATCACCGGCTAAGTTAAAGCCAACCTGCCCAGACACTGGCTAGGCTTGGCTTCCCCCATCTGCAGGCATTCCTGACAAATGAAGAGTGTCTGTTTAGACACAATGTGGAAGTTGTATAAGTAGAATCTTCAGGATTCTCACAAAGCAGAAGTGTGTCCCACTTTAAACATACTGCAATCCTTTAACTGAGGAGATAAGGCTGTAAACACTGACCAATGAAATTCCAGATTCCCTTGTCAACACTAGTAAATGTGCAATTTTTGGAAAGTCATAAATTCACAGAGCTGGAAATTATCTTCGAAATCATTTTATAAACCCTTATCCCCTTTGCATATTACAAATAAGGAAACTGAAGTCCTAGAGAACCACAGTAATTTGCCTGAGATCATATCACTCACAATGGTAGAATCTAAGGGGAAAAAATATTTTTTCCCAGAGTTTTGGTAACTTTGGGTAGGATTAGTAGGACAAGAGGGAATCCCCAGAGGTACAAACTGCATGGGTCACTGCCTTAAACCATTGTTTTCTTCTGCTGAGATGTAGCCAAGGAAAATTTCCTAGATTACTTCTCTCACCCTTTTGGGAAGAAAAAATTAAGATTCAATTCAATAAACATTAAGTACCTACTATGTGCCAGGCACTGTACTAAGAAGCAAAAGAAAGACAGTCCCTGCCCTCAGGGAGCTTGTAGTCTAAGGGAAAGATAAATTTAATTGCTTT
The DNA here is from genome assembly GCA_028627135.1 of Pseudochirops cupreus. Lineage (NCBI taxonomy): Eukaryota > Metazoa > Chordata > Mammalia > Diprotodontia > Pseudocheiridae > Pseudochirops > Pseudochirops cupreus. The sequence continues at coordinate 306,618,615 of CM053583.1, forward strand.
TAACATTCTCTCCTATGTTGTTTTCTTTTACTAACCCTGTGTGCCACCAAAGGCACCTTGACAACTTTAAGAGTATCTTGGAGACCCTGGATAGAGTAAAAAAAACCTGATTTCAAATCCTCCCTTAGCCATTTACTACTCATTTAACCCCTCTGGACCTCAGTTTTCTGATCTATAAAATGAAGGAGTGAACAAGTTGAGTTGGGAAACATTTTTGCATGAAATAAAATGTGCTTTGTCTTCCCAGGGTAGACAAAAAGTTAAATTAACCAAGGAGCACATAACACTAGATGCTTATTTCTTCCTTCCCACTTCCCTTGGCCTATCCTTGTAAGATAGATCTCAGTTTAACTTTGAACAAAGTCCAGAGATCCTTCCCTTGGACCAGAGGTGCCCAAGTCTTTATTCAACTCAGCTGAATATTACACATTTATTAAACACTTTCTAGATACCAGACACTATGCTAGGTGTTGGAGATACAAAGGCAAAACCCAAATAGTCTCTGCCTTTGAGTGTACTTTCAATTAGAGGGAAATTTTATCCTAAAATAAAAAAAGAAGTAGATCCTCAATGCTACCTCTAAAAGAAGGATTTTCAAACAATGTCAGAATAGAAGGAAGATTCCTTTGTAAGAACTGTGGTGTGTATCTTTATTACTATGACTTATCTCCTGAGCCCTATCCAATGATCATGGGGGAGTAGAGAACCAGAGACCTTACTGCTGGTCATGAAGTTTTCCCAAGATTATCTAAGTTCTTACAGCCTTGGTTCTGACTTGGGATGGACTGACCACCCAGGAAGTAGGAGATTGTGTTAAGAAGGAGAAAGATGATAAAGCAAAAAGAAAGATGCCAAAGAAACTATCATGGACCCTCTTGAGGAATATAACTGGGAGCTTGCCAGCCACAGCTGCTACTAGGGAAGAAGAGAAGGGAGAGATCTCTTTTCCTTCCCCTTCAGTCACTGGAAATCTAATAGTAAGCTTGTAGAGTCCTAAGAGTTATACTCAGAGAAGGATGTGAAAATTGTTTCTCTTTTTAAAGTCTACTGAGTGGCCCCCTCTTCCAACTTGATGGCCAGTCAACTTGCTCAGGACCATGGAGACCAATCTTGAATGCCCTTTAACAAAAGTCCAGAGCACAAGTCTTCACCCCTCCCCCCCCCCAAAAAAAGGAAAAAGAATACAAGTTCAATTTCATGAGAAATGCCCCAGTCCAGCAGATTTAGGAAGGGGGGTTCCCTTGATGACCCCATTACACTTAAATTGGGATAGTAGGAGGAAAAGAAACATGCATTTAAGAACCAACTATGTACCAGGTAGGTACTATGCTAAGTGCTTCATCATTATTATCTCATTTGATCCTCACAACAACTCTGGGAGGTAAGTGCTATTGTCATTATCCCATTTTATTCTTGAGGAAACTGAGGCAGACAGAGTGACTTACCCAGGGTCACACAGTTATTATCTGAGGTCAGATTTGACGTTGGGTTTTCTGACTCCAGACCCACCATACCAAGCACGATGGCACCACCTAGTGGATGGAAACCCATCAACTACTGATGTTCTTTAAATCCCTTTGTCTATACGGTGAAAATACTATTAACCAAAAGTGATTTCACCTTTTAAAATGTCGAGGATCTTTGTGTTTGTTTTGTAGGGGTGTGGGTAGTCTTACAAATCAATTGCTTTTTCTTTTATCACAAAATATCTTTGCCATCCCTGGTAGATCAATGATTACTCACCTACCCTTTTATTTGCTGTATGTAACCCCCTGAGAAAGGAATTGCTGATGAAAGGGAGAAGTTGGAGCAGATTAAGTTCCTGTGTTGTACTAGGGCTGGAGAAAGTGTCGGTAGAAGAGGAATTTCCAAAATTAAAGAGAATCACTGAGAGCAACTGGAGACCAAAACCCCCAACACTCCCATAATCTACTTCCTCTTTTACACGCACTTTCTAAATCAACAAATTATGTAGGTAAATATAACATGTAGTATTGATATAGTTCTCTAAGGTTTGCAAAGAACTTTAAATATATTACTGTATCTTATTCTAATAATAACCCTGGGAAGTTGGTGTGATTATAATGTCCATTTTTCAGATGAAGAATGAGGCTGAGAGAGATCCAGGTTCACACAGTAAGTGTCTGAGAGACCAAATGTGAAGAGAGATCTTCCTGACTATAGATCAAGTATTGTATCCACTGTACCACTTATCTTCAGCTAAAATTTATTTTAATGTGGTGACAAATATATCTGGATTCATTGGATGTATCATGAAGTTTCTGAGAAAAGTCTGAAAAGCAAAGACAAGAAAATCTTTATTTAGTTGAGACTCAACAAATTTGAAAATATTGAAAATTCATCCAGGGCTGGGTTGAAGTCTACTATCAGATTACATAACAGTGTGATAGAAAGTGTTCCTGAAGCCAAACACTTGTGATGCCCATTTAAGATAGCAGATGTCCTCAGGCATTTTAGATTTTCACTAATACCTTGAGTATTATGACCTCACTCAAACTTTTTAAGTAAGGCTACATCTCCTTAGGGTACCTCTGAAGGGTTGGGAGTTTTTTTTCTCTAATGTTATTGTCTTGTGTTTTCTATTCCTGTGTATTCTACTGTTCCCTACCAGGAACTGACACCCCAAGTCTATTTAACTAGTTGTTATTAGTTGTTATCATTTAGCTCTTACAATGTATGAATGAGCTCATATTCAATGTAGTTTCTTTATAGATTTGGTCCTACTAAGTCCAGATTTAAATGTGACATTGACTGCTAGATAAGTCCCTGTCTTGGATACCAGTGGTCTAGGGCCAGAAGGCTACTCCTTACTACTCTGGTATTGGTACTGGACAGGCTGGCTTCATAACCCCAGCTGGGCTCCACTCCCAGACAGCCACCTAAAATGAAAGAATTCCACCTAAAATAAAAGAACAAATTACAAAGCAAAGAAATTATTCTCAAACTATAGCTCTGCTTTAGATGATGAGGACCCCTCTCCTCTTGCTGCATTATCTCTTTTGGGAATGCTTCCAATCAAGGAAGGGAAAAGTCAGGTTCTGTTTTTAAAATACACTGCCAATTCCTAATAATCAACCAATTCAATGAAATTCTTCATATGGCTAGAAGTCTGGAACCAATTATAAAATGTCTATGCATGCTCCAAAGTCCACCTGGGGATTATATCAGTTGAATACCCTGTACGTGCTCACAAATTCTGGGTTTATTGGCCAGCAACCTCATTATTCTAATTTAAACTGACCTTCCTTGAAATTATTGTGAAATTTTACTATGATATTAACGTCTTTGAATGTTAGTCACCAATTATTAGCCATTTAAATGGCTATTTCATGCTTAGTTTTGACTAAGGTTTCTAGACTGCTAAATCTGGGGAATGATGGAAACAACACAGTTACACAGAATTCAACAAAGCATTCAACACATCCTAAGCCTGGGACGTTTGCAGAGTCCCAAGAGTCATGCTCAGAGAGGAGAAGAATGAGAATAAAAGTTAGAGCTCTTTTTAAAGTCATCTTAGACACACTCTTGCCCCATCTCTCTTTCCAGGGACCATGGGGACCAATCAGGAGCCTCTGACTGACACATCTCTCATGATATTCTTGTGAACCAAATGGAGGAAGGTGGAGCCCTCTTCCTGATCAGTTACGATTCATCTTAGACACAGCCTTGCCCCATCTCTCTTTCCAGGGACCATGGGGACCAATCAGCAGCATCTGATTGACATGTCTCTCATAATATTCTTGTGAACCAAGTGGAGGAATGTGGGCTAAATGAAAGTAGACGGGTAGATTTAGACTATTTTTAAGTGTCTAGCTCTAAAAAGACATTAATTATCATCAATGTGGAATACTTCAGGACTTTGCCACTGACCCTGTTCTGTACTGTATTTTATCAGTGGTTAGGATGAAGAAATGGAGAGCATCCATATTAAGTTTATTGATAATTTAAAGCTGGGATAGGTATCAAGGCAAAAATCCAAAATGAAATAGGGAAGCTATATAATATGATGAATCAATGCTAATGACATTTAATAGAGATATCTATACAGTTCTTCTTAAATGTTAAAAAAAATCAGACTTAAAAGTACAAGTTTGGAGAGGGTCTAGGGAGGGGAAAAGAATGGGTATACGGGGACGTTGCAACTGTGAAAAAGACCTTGGACTTTAAAGAACCCTCAAAGATAGCAATATAAGATGGGAGCTAATAAAAACTGGGCCTCTTGACATAAGTATAGTCTAGAACAGAGGAAATGATAATTATTTTGTTGTAAGGTTCTGGAGGGTAGGTATGTGCCAAGCACAGAACTGGACACATAGAAAAGTAGTTTAAAATGTACTTGTTGGATGGGCGGAGCCAAGATGGCAGGTAGGAGCAGCAAAGTTCCACAGCTCCCACATAGCCACCTCAAATACCCATAATATATGACTCTAAACAAATTTTAGGCTCCAAAACTCACAAAAATACACCTCCCGCTGAAGGCAGCTCAGCAGGAAGGGATCATGGCAGCTTTGGGAGCCTAAACCAGCCAAGCCTGAAACTGCAGCGTGGCCCCAGGGGTGGCCAGGATGAGCTGCAGCTGGAGCCTTCAGGAGAATGGATCAGTGGCAGCTGAGGCAATTTCCAGAATTATCAAGCCATAAGAAACAAAGACTAAGTGAAAGGTCAATGGAACTCAGCTAAACTTGGGGGAGAAAAGTGGTCCAGCCAAATGGGGGAGAAAAGTGGTCCAGCCAAACTGCCTCCATGGCACAGAAGCAGCAGAAACGGTGGTCCTGCAGCCACCTCCATGTGGCTGCTTCAGAGCTCCCGGCCTGCAGACTGCAGGGGAGCCAAGTGATCGTTCAGAGGCCAAGTGCTCTTGTGTTGAGTGGCCTGGATCCAGAT
>CM053583.1:306624019-306651963 GCA_028627135.1 Pseudochirops cupreus
TATACATACACATATGTCTCTCTCTATATATATGCATACAAATATATATCTGAGTATGTGTATATATATGAGTACGTAGAGGACACAAGATCAGTTGAATAGGAAGGGACAATACTCTAAAAGGTGAAATTCTGAGGTGGGAGAGGATTAGAATGAGAGGAGACAGGGAGAGACAGAATGGGGTTAATCATCTCATAGAAGAGGCAAAGGATAATTGTTACCATGGAAGGGAAGAACAGGAAGGCAAAAGGGAAAGGGTCAACGTTACTCTCATTGAACTTGGCTTAGGGAAAGAATGACATAAACTCTAAACTGGGTGTCTTGCCACACAGGAGAGTAGGGGGGACGGGGATGAAAGGTGGGATGATGAAGGGGAGGGCAGAATGAGGGGGGAGGGTTGATGGAAGTACACAGTTCTGTAAAGGGACAGGTTAGAGAATAGAATGGGGGGGCAGGATAGGAAGGAGGGACATATAATCAGTCTCTCACAATATGCCCACTGTGGAGAGGTTCTGCGTAATTACACATGTACAGCCTGTATTTAATTGCTTGTCCTTCCAGTAGGCATGGGTGATGAGGGAGGAAGTGAAAGAATCTAGAATTTAAAGTTCTATAATCAAATGTTTAAAATATATATGTATGTATGTGTTATTATTATTAACTACATCCAACTGGAAATTAAGATACACAGGCACTGTGATAGGGAGATCCATCCTGCCCTACTGGAAAATCAGAGGGGCAAGGGGGGAGGACATAAGAGAGAACAGATTGGGGGAGGGATTATACAGTGGGATGGCTGTTTTGACGTGTTGGGTAGGGGAAAGATGGGGAGAAAATTTGTAACTCAAAACCTCGTGGAAATGAATGATGTAAACAAGAAAATAAATTAATTCATTTTTAAAAATGTACTTGTTGGTTATTCTTTGCACCCCCCCAGTGTTTCCCAAACACAAAATAGACACTTAATGAATAATTGTTGAATAGTCTGACTGTTATTGGATCCAAAGAATTGTGTCCACCATAGTTAAGGAGAGGTATTGAAAAAATGGAATGTGTCCAAAGGAGGATGACCAGGATGGTGAAGAATCATTTGAAGGAACTGAGAATGTTTAGCTTAGAGAAGAAAAGATGTAAGGGAGGTGATCACTCTTTTCAATTATTTAGAGTTGTCAGATAGAAATAGGCTTAGATTTATTTTGCTTGGCCACAAAGGGCAGAGATGGAACCCATGAGTGAAAGTTACAAGAAGGAAGCAATAGGGCTCAATGTAAAGAACATTGGAGCTGTCCAAAAAAGGAGTAAGTTGCCTAATAACATAGACCTCTTTGTGCTGGTGAAGTATTTAAATATAGGTCATCTTGTTAAGCTCTGCGCAGATGGGCATTGAACTAGATCACTTTTGGAGAATCATGTAACTTTGAGTCTGATTCTCTCTATATAAAATAATAATAAATGATAGGAGATTAATCAACTAGATAACATGCTGGTATGGTATGTATTGATTAATTCAATGTAAGTAAATTAAATTTACATAGCTTTTAAAGAATATTATCTTATGTTCTCATAATAACAGCCTTCTGATGTAAAGAGGGCAATATATTTATCTCCATTTCTCCTGGCTTGGCCTTGGCCACATGCCTAATAAATAGTTGAGCCTGGACTCAGTATCACATCAGGGTTCCCTTTTTCTTAACTCTGAATCTACAACTTTCCTAATAAACCATCCTGTCTCTCAATATTTACAGCTCCTAAAATTTAAGTTAAAATTTATTTTAAAATCTAAGACTTCACAATACAAAAATGAGATTTTTCTCAACTTTAATTCTATTACTTTGTATTTCTCAGAACATCTATTTCATCAATTTAGAAGATTCCCAAGCAGTACATTTTCCTATATGTTTCTAATGTTACTTTTCCAAGTATCTCATATTAATTATGTTGGAAAATTAGAGGAGTAATGAGAAATTCTACTGGGTCCTACAGGACTTAAACCTTTTACCAGAATATTAAGAAAAAACGCTAAGACTTAGCTTTTTCCTTTCATTCCTGTAAACACAGTTGGAAGACTACCAGAAAATAGATCATAAGAATTTCCATGTTGCTTTTCCATAGTAATAAGTTACTACTGCTCATGTGAAGCCTAGCTATTCTTCAGGTCAGGGGTCAAATGTTGACAGCTATACTGGTCCAGTCCTATCTCTAAGAGCACATATAAATTTCCATCTCTGTTTAAACTTGTGCTACATTTTCTTGGCTCATGTGACAACCCTAGCTTTAGTTCAGAATTTCAGTTTGCCCCTCTTTAATGATATTTTTAGAAACAACTACCTTAAATATTAGAGATTTACTATACTGGTTAAAATATAGGTCTGAGTACAGACTTTCCCCTTAAAAATGAGCTCACTTTAAAAAGGAAATTATATAAATGAAACAAAATTATCTTGTAAAAAACTACTGTGAAAGTTTTTCCCACATCTCTTCCAATTCAAATAAAGATGGCTCATGTATTTTTATCATCACCATTCTTTTCCTCTTATTCACATTGTTGTCTTGGTTACTTTGTCATCCTTCTCTTACTAAGAGTGTAATTACAGGCTGTGCTCAGGTTTTTGTATAAGCCAAATTTGAGGGGGTGTGGAGAGGAAGTGTAATATATATTTGAACCAATATGCATATTTAACTTTTTTTTCAAATTGAGATAATTTTAAATCTATTTAAAAAGAAAAAAAAACCCTACAACATCTAGATATTTTAAAGAATGACATTGTACATGAGCATCTTGATTTTTCAACAAATCATTTTTTAAAAACAAACCATTTTTAAAAGATGTATGTATGTATGTGTTCATTGAATCTTACTGGCCTGTTGTGACAGCTGTGTCTTTTTGCATTTTTAGGTCATGCGCAAATTGTCCATCTTCTTTTGGAAAGAAACAAGTTGGGAACAATTCCATCTGATAGCCAAGGAGCCACACCACTCCATTATGCATCCCAGAGCAATTTTGCAGTAAGATATCTTCTTCAGAACAATTATTGCAATCCTTTTTGCTTTTTTGGAGGGGGGAAGGCTGTGTAATTGGGGTTAAGTAACTTGCCCAAGGTCACACGGCTAGTTAAGTGTTAAGTGTCTGAGGCCTGATTTGAACTCAGGTCCTCCTGACTCTAGGGCTGTATTCACAGCACCACCTAGCCACCCCTATTATTGCAATTTTTTTATTTTTAAATCACCATTATCCCTAGATGCATCCCTCTCCCCTACCCAGAGAGCTATCCCTTGGAACAGAGAATTAACAAGGGAGAAGGGGCAGCAATGGGGAGGAGGTGGTTCTGAAGGTAGCACTTGAGCAAATAGCCAACACATCAATTGACTACAACAGCATATATGGGGTTACAGAGTCTCCCCACTCCTTTGCAAAAAAAGGGAAGGACGTCAATTTTCTTACCTCTTGTAATACACATCCTACACCTAGAACAAGTGATCTGAAGCTATTATACCAATGGATCAGGTAAGCATGGGAGCCGGGAAGAACAGCAACCTCCTTCTTTGTGAGACCATAAACTGTATGTGTTATACTCACAATTTTTCTCTGTTAATATTATCTTTGTTATTTTGAAGTTAAATCAGTCACCTTCGACCAGTTACTCTCTTTTATATTTTTATTTTTTTAAAGATCAAAAGCTATTGAACGTTAATTGAAAAAACTTGTTAGTGTCTTGGTAAATGAATAGGACAAATTATAGGAAGCATAATAGAATCAATTAATAACTACATATATTAATGGAGGGAAAGAGAAACATAAGCACCCCCCAAAATGATGAATAATCCAAAATTTTTATCTTTGACTTTGGCTGTTTCTGTGCTTAACCTCTCTGCACGTGGTTGTGTTCTGGAAAATAACTGCAAACACAGAAGCCACGCCATGACTGTTGGTCTGCTCTAGAAGGACATGGAAAATCAGGCCATTTCTGTGCTTTGCCTCCTGCTCATTTTCTCCCTGTCTCTGCTCCCCTAGGGGTGGGTAGGCTGCTTTCTGTCGATGCCAGACCAAGTAGAGTTGCCCTACTTCAGACCTTCCCTTGACCTGGGACTCCTTAATCGTTTGTGTTTCAAAGGTCTTCCCAGCTGTGCTGCAGAGTAAGAGGAAATTCAGTCCCAGCCCTGGAGGGAGACAAAGCCTGTAATTAAGCAGAGCAGATGCTGTCAGTAGGATGAGAAGCCCACCTCTCTTCCCCCAACAAAGCAAGTAATTAAGCAGAGTATTGTAGGTGCTGTCAATAAAGGGAGATTTGTTTGGGATAATATGCCCACTAGAGACTTGATTTTCTAATCATGGTGCACATTTCCTGAGCACCACAGCTTGAATCTCTTTGACTCCCTTGAACTCTTTTAACCCATCTAGGGTTTACATCCCCTGGTTTGAAAAATGCCCATCAACCCACAAATTAGCCAGTAGTATCAAACTCAAATAGGAGTGAAGGACACTAAACTATACATAATGATCTGTAGGGGTACATATTATTTTTTCCCAATGATTTAATAGTTTATTTTTCCTTGATTACATGTAAAAACAATTTTTTTACATTTTTTTTATTTTGAATTCCAAATTCTCTCTCACCCTTCCTGTCTCCAATTAACAAGGCAAGCAATTTGATATAAATTATACATGTGCAGACATGAAAAACATATTTCCACTTTAGTCATGTTGTGAAATATGACAACCAAAAAGAGAAAGAAAAAGTATGCTTTGATCTTCATTCAGATTCCATCAGTTCTTTCTCTGGAGATGAATGGCATTTTTCATTATAGGTCCTTCAGAGTTGTCTTGGATCATTGTATTGCTGAGGATAGCTAAGTAATTCACAGTTGATCATTGTACAATGTTACTGTTACTGTGTACAACGTCCTCCTAGTTCTACTCACTTCACTTTTCATCAGTTCATATAAGTCTTTCCGGGTTTTTCTTAGAGTATCCTGCTTTTCATTTCTTATAGCACAATAGTACTCCATCACAATCATACAACAACTTGTTCAGCCGTTCCCCAATTGATGTATGTCTAGAGGCACATATTAACTCAAAAAAACACATATTAGCATTTTCTATGTTCTATTATATTTATATTTAATTTGTTTAATATTTCTCAATTGTATTTTAATCTGGTTTGGTGGCACTCTGGAGTTTTTCTGTCATGACGCTCCAACATCTTTGGCACCTCTGGTCTAAATGAAACAGAGAGCAAAGGCTCTAACCTAGAACCTGTGATGAGTAAGGCTTCTATTCTCATTCAGACAGGGCATAGGATCTCCTTTCTAAAGAAGGAATTCTCTAAATAAAACCCTTGGCAAATATGACTCTAGTCTCCATTTGGTGACCTCTAGTGATAAGGAACTCACTCCTAAAGCAGTTTATCACACTTTGGGACAGCTCTAATTTTTTCAATTAAGTTTTATATTTTTAGTTAATGAAAATCCACCTTCTCTCTCTTCTACCTTCCATTTGCCACCACTGAAAGAAAGAAAAAAACAAAGCTCTAGTAACAAATATGCATAGTTAAGCAAAATAAATTTCTGTATTGGTCATGTCAAACATAGGTGTGTATATGTGTATACAAATAGTTCTCTCTTTACGTAAATGAGCATTGCACAAATTCAACTTTATGTGAAGAATTACAAAGCATAATACCGTTTGCTATCATCAGATATACAAGGAGAAAAAGAGCACCATTGTCTAAACATCTCGCAATGGCTTCATTAAAAAAAGTTGTGCTACCAAGGGTAGGTGCAGTGAGTGGGGATAATACCACTACTAGGTCTATTTCCAAAGATGATTAGGGAAAAAGGAAAAGAACTACATGTTCTAAAATGTTTATGGCAGCTCTCTTTGTGGTAGCAAAGAACTGGAAATTGTTAGGATGCCCATCAATTGGAGAATGACTGAGCAAGTTATGGTATATGGTTGTGATGGAATACTACTGTGCTCTAAAAAACGATGAGCTCAGTGATGTTAGAAAAAAACAAGGAAAGACTTGCACAAAATAATAAAGAATGAAATGAGAAAACTCAGGAGAACGTACTTCACACTTATATTAACTTTACTGTACAGTACCACACATTCTTTATCATTAACTTTACCTTTCATTTCATAATTCTATTTATTATCAAAGAGCAGTACTTAATATATCTACATTTTAAAATAGTTTATGACTTGTGTAAAGGTTTTATTTTGTGTATGCCTTTGTTATATAAGCTAAGTGAAGTGGGCAAATTTTCATTATATAAAAATCACTTTGTATAGAGGGCTGCAGAATGGCCTGCTAACACAAAGTGAGAACTGTCTCTCTGTATCTATGTATATATGTACATATATCTGCCCCCCTCAGTCTGTAAGTCCATCACCTCTCTGTCTAGAGATATGCAGTATGTCTCATCACGAGTGTTTTAAAATCATGGTTAGTTATTCTGTTGATTAGGGATAAAAATTCCGTGGCCTGCAACAAATTTTTTTATTAATGTTTACATTCACTTATTGTATACACACCTGAGTAAGCAGAATTCAGAGGTTACAAGTAGTTTTCATACCTTTTCAAACCTTACCATACGTAATAATTTGGCACTCTTCCTTCTTATGGCAAAGATTTCTAAGTCTCCTTTGTTCTTGTTTCTCTGTTTAATTCATAGGGTCTTAGATTTGGAGCTGAAAGGGCCATTGGAGGTCATCTAACTCAATATTCTCATTTTAAAGATAATGAAATTGAAGCTCAGAGAGTTTATGTGACTTGCACAGGATCACATAGCTAATGAGTATCAAAGGCAAGATTGGAAGACAGGGCTTCTGTACTGTAAGTCCATCCCTCTACTCATTATACCAATAGCTCTGTTTTACATTTAAGATGGAGATGGCTTCATTTAATTCTTGCCTATTCTAAATAGAGTTGTAAGAGGTTGATGAAGGCTCATCAAAAGCATTAATAGGGTGGACCAGTGGATAGAGCACCAGCCCTGGAGTCAGGAGGAACTGAGTTCAAACATGACCTCAGAAAGTTGACACTTACTAGCTGTGTGAACTTAGGCAAGTCACTTTTAACCCCATTGCCTTGCCAACAACAAAAAAGCATTAACAGTCTAGGCCAGGGGTGGGGTAACTGCAACCTCCAGGCTACATGTGGCCCTCTAGGTTCTCAGGTGTGACCCTTTGACTGAATCCAAACTTAAATGAAGTTTGGATTCAGTCAAAGGGCTGCACGTGAGGATCTAGAGGGCTATATGTGACCTCAAGGCCACAGGTTCCCCACCCCTGACTTAGGATGTAGTTTTCAGTTCTATTTGACTTATAGAAGGTTCCTTTCTAAATCAACTGATTGTGATATGTAAAAGAATGTTGTGATAATCTTAAATTGTGCTGCCTAGATTATTTGTTGAAATTGAAGAGGCTAGAACAATGATCAATAGTAGAGCAACTGGGCCTGAACTTTCTTACAGTCATCCAAAATATTATTTTGAGAAACCTAGTCTTGTAGTAAAAACTGAAGAGACAACTGGCAAAATTTTAAATGGTTGTCTAGCAAGTTAACTGGTCAATAAGTTGGAAATCATAAAGTTGTATTAATAGGACTCATTTTTCCAAACTCTACGTACATTGAGAGGTCATGTCCCTAGGGCATGGCTACCTTCATGGATTCTAGGGGTATCCTTGAGAGACTAGGGGATTTTTCTAATACTTCTGTTTATGAGCCCTTCTTTGTTCAAACAACCCATTAACATCTCCCCAATAGCAACTGACCAGTTGACCTCTCCTCAATATCAATTACCCAATTTATATCAATTATATTTTATAAAGGAGCAGCTAGATAGTAGTGGGGCCCAGATAGAGTATGGGGCCTGAAATCAGGAAGACTCATCTTTCTAAGTTGAAATCTGGCCTCAGGCACTTACTAGTTGTGTGACCCTGGGCAAGTCACTTAACCTTGTTTACCTCAGTTTCCTCATTTATAAACAAGAGAGAGAAATGGCAGTCACTCTAGTATCTTTACCAAGAAAATTCCAGATGGAGTGATTGAAAAATAACTGAACAACATGTTTTATGAAAGCATGTTTACTAAAAAAATTAAAGCAAGGTCAGAAGTACAATCACTGCTGCCTTGACCTACTACAAATGAAGTTGCTTCCTAAGCATAAGTCCTACCTAATCAGATCTAATTACCCACTTTGCTTCTCCCTGCTGCTAATCTCTGGCTAGCTTCTTCTACTTCCCTGGCCACTTTTGTTCTCTGTCCTCACTGAGGAGGATGAAAACTGTCAAAGAAGATATAGCCATTTGCCTTTTATGACTTGGAGGTTTCATGATTGCTCAAGTATTCCGGAAATTTTGCCTCCTGGGTTGATCGTGACTGTCTCATCTGGGCCAAGATATAGCCTGGCATTTCAATTCATTATAGAACAACATTCATGAATTCCTAGCTCAATGCACCTGAGCAGGAAGGAAACTCAAAAGGAAATTATCCAGGGGCACCGATTGATTATGATCTATAACTTGAGATAATGGAATTAAATGAGGGACAGTCTGGGTAAGTCTTCTTAGAAAAGTTCAGCAAAGGCCTTCGTACCTATATATCATGAATACTTTGTTCTAGAGCAGTGGTTCTCAACCTCCTTAATGCCACGACCCTTTAATACAGTTCCTCATGTTGTGGTGACCCCCAACCATAAAATTATTTTCGTTGCTACTTCGTAACTGTAATTTTGCTACTGTTATGAATCGTAATGTAAATATCTGATATGTAGGATGTATTTAAATTGAACATAACCCACAGGTTGAGAACCACTGTTCTAGAGAGTCAGAGTACTGGACATGGTAAGCACTAAATAGCCCCACCAAACAGGAAATCGACTACAATTTAATTTACGTGATTAGTAACTGGCGTGGCAATAATTTCAGCTGTCCATCTGCAGTTAGCCAGGGGTGGGGAACCTGTGGCCTCCAGGCCAAGTGTGGCCCTATAGATCTCAAGTGCTGCCCTTTGACTGAATCCAAACTTCACAGAATTGACATTTGGATTCAGTCAAAGGGCCACACTTGAGGACTTAGAGGGCCACACGTTCCTCAAGGCCTCAGGTTCCCCACCTGTGATAGACCCATTCACCAGTTAGAATGATGTCAAACTAGTAACAAGAATATAGCTATATACTGCATACAACACAACAGTATCAACCTAACCCATCAAAATTAGTCCCAAAAATGGAAATAAAAGGAGGCAAAGATAGTGATCTTAGTTATCATCATTTCCTGAGGACACTTAGCAAACATAAAGCAGTTGCCACAATAAACAATCTGAAAGAACTCAGAAACTACATTAGCCAGCAAATGTTAGATCACCTTATGAAAGAGAAAAGAGAGATTTCAGTTAATCAACCAGTCAACATGCTTTTATGGTGTGTCTATTACATACCAATAACAACAGTTCAAAATATAAATTTGCTTACAAAATGCTACAAAGCACATGGCAGAAAATCACGAGCATTATTACCTTATAAAATAGTGGTAGAAGCAATCACAAGTCTGCAGAAAGCTTGGTTGGAAGCCTGTTTAAATCACAGCACATCAAGAGCACTTGTAGATAAAACTAGTAAGACAACAAATAGATGTAAAGTGGAGCAAATGTAGCAGTGTTTCCATAGTTATTTATTTTTGTCATTGGGGCTGCCGGGTGGCGCAGTGAATAGAGCACTGTCCCTGGAGTCAGGAGGACCTGAGTTCAAATGTGGCCTCAGACACTTAACACTTACCAATTGTGTGACCTTGGGCAAGTCACTTAACCCCAATTGCCGTGCCTTCTCCCTTCTGAAAACCAAAAAAAAAAAAAAGAAAAAAATATTTAAAAAATTATTTTTGTCATTGGTGCCAATCAAACCACCTCATTTGAACTCTTAATACCTCAGTCTGGAATAGATGGAAATAGCGCTAAATCCAATGAAATCAAGAAAAGAAGCCAGACCAGACCAAGGACACACTGATAGGTAAAAACAATCGTAAAAGCATTGAAAGAGAATTTTACAAAATACCAAAAAGAATGGGCAAATATTAATATTTTATTATTGTTTATTAATAATTATTTCTATTTTATAATTATTTTATTATAATAATTTATTTATATTAATGTCCCCTCAAAAGGTAGTATCATTAACTATCAAGTCTTATTCCTATCTTCTTGTCTCTATAAAATCTTCCCAAGAATTATCTAAACACATGTAACTAATGGAAATAGAAGAAGTAAACAGGCTTTTGCAAATAATTTTATACAGTAGACATACCTCATTTTTAAATGTTTTGTTAAAAGAATAACTTCAAACATCAATACGACCAACCAAACTTGCTTTGTAACCAATTATATTTGACTTAATTCATTTCAGTGCAAAAAAATATCATGACAAATTTTCGGTTTCTGTGAGTCCTCATATGGATTCTATGTTTGTCTATTCATTCTCATTAACTTTTCATCTTATGTGATTGTAGTTAGTGCATATCACATTCTTTTGGTCCTGTGTTTTCATTTTGTATTATTTTATATAGATTTTTCCAGTTTTTTTATGATCTTCATACATGCTGGTACTTAACTGCATTTTCCATCATAATAATGAACTGTGACTTATTTAGTCATTCTACTATTTTTGAGTACTTAGACTATTTTTAGGGAGTGTGTGTGTGTTTTTTTACAGATCATCTTCACTACTTTGAAAATCATTCTAAAGGTAGCATTCTTGTTTTTAATAATACTTTCAAAGTATATTCCAAACAGTTGAATTTTTAGGTCAGATGATATGATTATTTTTTAAAATCCTACTGTGTCCTGCCAGATTGCTCACCAAAAACATTTTACATTTTTGAAATTCCGGTAGTAATAGATGGTTATACCTGTTCCTCCACAACCTCACCAGCACTGAATTTTGGTTCCTTTAGTTATCTGTGTCCATTTGTTAGATGTGAGGTGGCAACTTCAAAGGTATTTTAACTTACATCTCTTTGATAATTAGTAAATTTGCATACTTTTTCAAGTAACTATTAATTTTCATTTCATCTTTTGAAAATTATTCATATCCTTTGACCATTTACTCATTGACTTTTTAATGGTAACTTGCATATTTAAAATGACAAATTTTTAATTTATCATATGTGTCAAGAAATTTTCCAGTCTTTTAAAAATTATCTGATTGTTGTTTTTCTTACATGAAGCAGTTTTACTAGCAGTTTAAGTGATCTGGTGTTAGACTTTCAGTCAAGAAGACCTGTGTAAGTTCAAATCCTGCTGCCTCAGAAATTTACTAGATGTATGACCCTAGAAAAGTCATTTAACTTCCCTCAAAATCATTTTCCTCATCTGAATAATGGGTATAATAATAGCACCTACCTCACAAGGTTATTATAAACATCAGATGAGATTACACGTAATCTTTACACGCAAACTTTAAAGCACTATGTTAGCCATTATTGTTTTTTTCATGCTGTCAAGCACATCTCTCTTGTACTGAACATTTCCTTCTATTTGTGAGCTAAAAAATTTATCCCTCCTCTACAAATGAGTTAAATAATTTAATTTATTATATAAATATTATTTATACCAGCATGTTATTATATTAATATAACTATTTTATTCAAAAGTCCACATCCTTTACAATCACACAATTGACTGAAAGGTGAACAAACTATGCTTGTGTATGTATTTTTGCTGCTGTTGTTGTTGATCATATATGAAAAAGGAATTTGATCCAATAGAGGAAAATATAATTGTAAAGGTTCCTCTCTATTATGGAGTAAAATTTTCTTTTATTTTCCCCACCTATGACCAAGAATGATGCTTCTTAAATCTTAGATTCCTAGTATTTAAAACAGGTGGGAAGTACCTTTGTGGTCATCTAGTCCACATTGTGGTGACCAAATGTGGTCACCACCCTCATTTTTACAGTGAAAGAAACTGAGGCCTAGAAAGAGAAAGTGAACTATCCAAGGTCAGTAGGATACTTAGTAGTAGAGGCAAGATTTGAAACTATATCTCCTGATTTGAGGTCCTGTGTTCTTTTAACTACATCACATGCCCTCTTTACAAAAGCTTAACACTCAGATTCTGAGTGAGGAGAATAACTAATGCTTGAAAAATGCTACAGCGATTTATTGTGTGATATAAATAGGAATAAGGTCTGGACTTGTAGAAGAGGAAACTTGTACATGAGGAAACTCCCTTCACCAAAGCAGGTATGCACCTTCTCTGCAATTCATAGAGTAGTGTCTCGGAGGTCAAAACTATTTTCATAATAATACCAAGATGTTTTAATTTCTAAAATGGTAACTACAGATAGATAAAGCCCATATAAACAAAAGCTCCTTAGTGGGTATAGTTTTTAAAAATGTAAAAGAGGGCCTGAGAACAAAAAGTTCGAGAACCACCTTAGTTTCTTAGAGACTGAGAGTTTGTAACTTGCCCAGGATCATACAACCAGTATGTTTCCAAGGGAAGTCTTAAACCTAGGTCTCACTTTGAGGCCACTTTCCTATTCCCTACAGCATACCACCAGAATAGTATGGTATAGTATAGTATAGTATAGTATGGTATAGTATAGTATAGTATAGTATAGTATGGTATAGTATAGTATAGTATAGTATAGTATAGTATAGTATAGTATAGTATAGTATAAGGGGTGATAACTGCCATTTTGTCCCACATTGGGGGACTTTTCCCTAACACAGGAAGGAAATGCAATAAGAATACAATGACACTTGGCTTCTCTAGAAGCAGCCACCCCCTACAGAACCGTATCTGGTCAACAGAGCAGAGTTAGATGACTCATGGTCTTCCCAAATCCACCAAGCCAGAAGGTACCCAATTCCCAGTAAGTGGGATCTTCTCTACCATCAAGTAACCAGGATGCTGCATCAAGGGTGGCACAGGCCATTCAAGTCCCAAGGACAACTTTGCTTCCTTTTCCTTGTTGTAGGAAAATAGGGAAACCCTAGTCTCTCCCATGGAGTACAGTATAGGTATTAAGGGTTATAACACCTAACAGGATTTGTGGCTGATAAAAGGAAAAAAAAAGAGAGGGAAATCATTAAGTAAAAGTTTTTTACAATGTATAATGCATGATAACTTCTTTTGTCATAACAGAGCAATTATGTTAAATGCTCACTCAGTGAAGTTTTCTTACAGGAGACAGTGGAAGTATTTTTGAAACATCCCTCTGTGAAGGATGATTCAGACCTTGAGGGAAGAACATCCTTTATGTGGGCAGCAGGAAAAGGCAGTGACGATGTCCTTCGGATAATGCTGAGTTTAAAATTGGACATTGATATTAATATGACAGACAAATATGGAGGTACAGGTAAGACCTTATGGATTGGATGAGAAAAGAAGAAAGTGTAGTACCTTTGGACTCAGTGAACTTGCCATAATTGTCATTTTCCATGGAAATTTACTTGGTCCCTGGTTTCTAAATATATACCTGTCTTCTTTGTAGGTCCCCTAAGCAAGGTATTTATCAAAAGTCAGTTAAGTGGCCCAGTGGACTGGGAATCAGGAAAATTCATCTCCCTGAGTTTAAATCTGGCCACAGACACTTCCTAACTGTGTGACCCTGGGCAAGTCACTTAACCTTGTCTACCTCAGTTCCTCATCTGTAAAATGAACTGGAGAAGAAAATGGCAAATCACTCCATTATCTTTGCCAGGAAAACCTAAAATAGGGTCTTGTAAACTAAAAGTAAACAAACAAATCAATTTTAGAAAACGAACGTTAAAAAAAAAAACTAAAATAGGGTCTTGGAAAATGGAACATGACTAAAAAAAAGACTGAACAACAAATCTATCGAAACATTCTCTGTTGCCATGGCCCCATGCTAGCTGGAAGGGTCCTTTACACAAGCACATCCAAGAGAAGGGGAAGGACGAGAAGGTGTTCCAAAGTGTGCTGCTGGCCCTTCTCTGTGCCCAAGACTTAAGGCAATTCACAGCATAGCCTGGAATACAAGAATTCCTGGGAAAAACACAAATGTGCACATCTACCCAGATGCATAATAAGTATCACCCAACATCACCAAATCCACATAACCCTGCCAAAAAAAAGGTCTTTCCTGGTTCTTTCTGTCTTCCAATCAATAGACATTTGTTAAATGCCAACTATGTGCTCAACACTGGGATATATATAAGGAGCTTATTTTTAATGAGCCAGTCAGAAACGCCAGGCAAAATTTCGTGGCTTTGTCCCAGATACTATGTGCTGTTCGTATCCTCAGAGAAGATTTTAAAGGGAAATTTTAAACTAGCCCTTGAAAAAGTTCCCACACAGAGGTATAAAGCATTGTAACAGAAAGAGAATTGAATGTGGAGTCAAATGATACAGGTTCTAGTCCCACTGCTAACAGTAATTAAATGCTTGACCTTGAGAAAGTTATTTCTCATCTCTGGGATTCTCCTCATCTGTAAAATGGGGACTAGATGGCCTTCGCAGTCCCCTTCAGCTCTGGTCTTTTGTTCTTCAAGATATTTTTGGTAAATATTTGTGTTAATGTGGGATTGTTTTTAAATATATATTTATAAAATATAATTTAATTCATGTGATCAATATAATATTAATAATTAAATAATATCAATTAAATGTATAATTGATACACTTTGCCTTTCAGTCAAAATCATTTCCTGCCCCACCTGTAAATTGACCCCATCAATTATAACAAAGGAAAACAATTACAGGAATAATTTAAAAGAGAGACTGAGGAAGCCACAGCTGGTAGTAGATTGATAGTCCGTTGGCCCTTAAATTGAAATCCTGCCACTGATCCCTATTAGATTTGTGACCCTAGGCAATTCACTTAACCAGTCAGTGCCTGAAAGCAACTCTCTGAGACTAAAGCCTTTCGAGGAAGGTACTAATATCTATTGGTAGAAGGAGTTCCGTTCATCAACAAAATTGTTGGTCCTATCCAGAGACAGGAGACAAGACACAGACAAAAAAATAAACCAAATAATTAAGCAAAAATATTGCATGACAAAATGTCCAAAATGTTTTGCCACTGTAGTCTTCTCTCTCTCTCTCTCTCTCTCTCTCTCTCTTTCTCTCTCTCTTTCTCTCTTTGGAGGAAGGCAAGGCAATTGGGGTTAAGTGATTTGCCCAAGGTCACATATTTCCTGTAAGTGTAACTAGTAAGTGTGTCAAGTGTCTAAGGCTGGATTTGAACTCAGGTCCTCATGCCTCCAGGGCCAGTGCTCTTATTCACTGCACCACCTATTCCACTGCACCACCAGCTGCCCCCTCTGCCTCTCTCTTGTGAGGACAAGGTAGATTTTTGTCATTTTTTCTCTTTGTACCTTTGTTGGTTTTTTTCTCAGTACTTAGGGTTCAATTTCATTTGGTTATATTATTGTTGTCATTGCAAATACTGTGACTTATTTAACTTTGCATCAGGTCATATATATCTTCCCAAGTTTCACTAAATTTCTCAAATTTATTATTTCTTATTGCATAATAATATTCCATTGTAGTCATATGCTGTAGTTGTTGCTGTGGCGGGATTTTTTTTAGCCATTCTCCAATTGATGGGTATCTATTTGGTTTACAATTCTTTGCTACCAAAAAGAGTAGTAAATATGAATATTTTGTTATACCTTGGACCTTTGTTTCTGTCTTTGACATTCTTGCGATATATTTAGATTTTTTTCCATATAATTTTTTATTTGGGAGTAAGTGGAATTCCAGCTCCTAAAGAAATTGTGTTTCTAAAGGATAAAAAGATAGTGAATAATAGTTGAGAAGAGGTGATTGTTTCAAACAAACAAAACCACATGGACAAGAATAGTGAGGATAGAAAGGAAGGAAGTGGCCTCTTACATGATACTCATGCATAAAAAGATGAAAAGTGGTCCTAACTAAGATGATAATCAGCAGCCATGAAGATATGTATGAATTTAGGGAATTAGGGTCAAAACTACATGCTTGCATACATACATGCATGTGTATGTATACATACACACATGAACATACATATATATTTAGACTAAGAAAGTAAAGCTGTCTCTCATGATTTTATTATTGACTTTCTCACTTTCTTTTTAGCTTTACACGCAGCTGCCCTTTCTGGCCATGTCAGCACTGTGAAGTTATTACTGGACCATCATGCTCAGGTAGATGCTACAGACGTCATGAAGCATACTCCACTATTCCGTGCCTGTGAAATGGGGCACAAGGAAGTGATTCAGACACTTATAAAGGGTTAGTTAACTATGTGACTTGGATAAACTATTTTTTATTTTATTTCTTCTCTGCCCTCCCCTCCAGCACCTAACACAGTGATTTGCACATAGTAGGCACTTTATAAATATTTGTTGAATCACACAGGGAGTGAAGAAATTAATAGCATAAGACAGGAGTTCCTGAATGCATGGTTTGAAGTAAAGCACTTCAAAATAATTCATATTTCTAAACCACCTGAAGATTTGTAAACTGCTTGCCTCCAACCATCCTGTGAGTTAGGTAGACAGGGACTAAAAGATAAGAGGCCAACCTACTCCATATCTATGGGGAGAGAGTGTTCTAGTCCTTCTTCTACCATGAGCTAGGAGAATGACTTCAGTTTCTTCATCTATAAAATAGGATAAATTCTGCCCTTTCTACTACACATGATTGCTAAGAAGATCAAATGAGATCTTTGTAACATGTAAAAACAACTTGAAATGGTGTGTATATATGTATGTATACACATACATGTATAATATATTTGCACACATATATACATACACTGCAATATCTGCATACAAAAGTGTTTTAACATGTCTATATAAACTGTGTGTATGTGTGTATGTGTGTATGGTATCAAGTAAAAAGGCAAAAATAAATTTGGACCATATTGCTTTGGATGATATTGCATCAGTACAGATAATTCATTGTACATAGGAGAGAAGCAAGATGGTGTAGTTTGGAGTTACTAAGACCTGATTTCAAGTCCTATCTCTAATACCTACTTGCTGGGTGACCATGAACAAGTAATTTAGCCTCTCAGTACAGCCCCTCCCCCCAACTCTAAGATTATCAGTGCAGGTAAACTGCCAATATGCATTGGAGGAAGGGATTTCCATACAGGAGTTCCCCATACTGACAAACTCACAGGTCTAGCCACCACCCCACCCCCCACCCCCGATAAAAAGAAAAGCAAGGCTAGAGAATAATTGCTAGGATTTTTGCTCAACCTACTCCAAATCTTGGGGAAAAGAGCATTCTTTTGGGAGAGGTATGGGCAGAAGGAAAGGATGGAATCTGAACAGATATGGGATACTTTGCTGTAACTTCTCTGAGTCTCAGTTTCCTCATCTGTAAAATGAAGAAGTTGGACTGGATGGCCTCTGAGAGTCAACTTGGGGGCTTTAACACAACAACAACAAAAAGCTCACATGAGAGCCTATAAACAGGCAAGGCAAGATCCTTTCACTACAGTTGGCCTCTACCTCCTTCAGAGACCTATACAATCCTCAAAACTGGTGTTGGGCTATTCCAACTTCCAAGGATCTCTGCATTCTTTCTGACACATAGTATTTCCTTGACCAGGGGAAGCACTTGGTGTCAATGAAGAGCCTACACTTTCCTCTAGATGTACACAGTCAGCATGACTCACTGTACTGGTAAAGATAAAGTCCAGGTTTCCTCTCCCACTTCATTGCTTTATTTCTCATTGGGCTCAGTTAGTTACATCTCTTACTTGGTCCTAAAAACTCCTTGGTTGCTCCATTGTTGCCTCTGTTCCCTGTCATCTCTGGAGCTACCAGATTACCTGCATCAGCTACAGAGATATGCGTACCTCCTCCCCTCTAATACTTAAACTAAGTCTTCATCTCCATTCAGGTCCTCTCCTCTCTGGATGTCTCTATCCCCAGCTCATTTTTTTATCTCCAACTAAGTCCTAGGATGTAGTTCAGGTATATGACCAGCCACAGCTTCAAAGTGTTAATTACCTTCACAATCAATTCATTACTGAGACAACTCATCATTTGTAAACCTCATCAATGGACTTCACAAAGAAAAAAAAATCAGGGAAGCATTACTGGGATCCTACTGGTCACACCCTTACAGAATACTTTGACTCTTGAAACCTCAGAATTGGAAGAGACTTCAGAAGTCATAATTCTACTTTTCACTTGACAGAATTTCTTTTTTTAGTATCATTTACAACCTGTAACTTTTCCAACAACTCCCACAAGAGGGCTATTCAGAAACTGTTTTCACACAGAACCTATAGCCCTTATCCAGAGCTGAACATTTCCAGCAAAATGTAAACAAGATTTTAAAATAGAAATACCATTTTCATTATTGCCTCTAGCTGTCTTGTGAGCTTTTTTGATTCTTTGTGAGAGCAAGGCTGTATTTTCATTTACTCATTTGTGAAGAATTTATCAAGCACATACTGTATTCAGACTGTCGACTTTCCATTGATATTTTAAGTGAGCATACATGGAAAGAAATCATTGTTTGATCGATCTTTTAGACAAACAAATGCTTAAATTCCTCAAAGTGTACAGCAGGAAGGTAAGCTGTATGTTGCCAAACCTCTGAAAAACTGGGAAGGGTGTTTTTTTTTTTTATTACCTTTTTCAACATGTGTTTCAGTATTGGGGAAACAGAGGACAAGGGAAGTAGAACAATAAAGGTAATTTTGTCTCTCTTTGTACTTGTATCTCCAGTGTACATAGTAGGACATCAATAAATATTTGTTGATTGATTAAATGTGGTTGACATCCAAGGTTATTGTATGATATCTCTTTTGTTATAAGGATAGGAATAGGAACTGGACCAGTGATTAATTGGTTTAGATACCTCTCAGATGAAAAAACTCCCTCTACTGAAATGTAGGTCGGCACCTTCACTGAAGCTTAGTCTTAGAGAGTTCACTAGAGTACTGAGATGTTAAATGATTTGCCCAAGATTACATAACCAGTATGTGTCATGAAGGAATTGAATCCAGGTATTCCTAGTTCTAAGGTCAATTAGGTCTACTATTCCAAACTGCCTCTTGATGATGATGATGATTCTGTATATACAATGCTTTACAATTTACAAGGAGTTTTACATACATTATTCCATTCAATCTCACAACAGCCTGTGAGGAAGATGTTATCACTATCTTCTTTTCATAATCTAAGCTCACTTGTGGGGCGTGGTATAACTGAGATCTTTATGTTTAGAGCTTTTCACCAAATGCCATAGAGGCTTGACAGGGAATATAACCAAATTGGGGTTTTACCTCACAGTTGCCCTCTAAGACTGACAGACATATTTTAAATTAAAATAAAATTAAATACAAATAAAAGGAGGATTTGCAATTTTTGTCAGCACGAGGCTCTCCCAGTGTGGGAACTCCCTCTAGCACAATTTCTCTATGACTCAGTTGATAAATCCTTGAGAGAAGTCTAAAGCACCAACAGGTATGATGGCTATCTGAAGATCTTCCCTTCCCCTTGGCCCCTTGATAGGCTTAAGTGACTCTGAGAACCTTCCCTGATTTGAAAATATACTCTGCCTCCTAATAGGCTGAATGTGGTCACATGGAGCCTGTGGCCAGAGGCTCGTTCTTCAGGAATGCCCATGCCTTATTACTTTGTGATTGGGCAGTGGGTCAAGAGGGCTGACATTCTCTGACCCAGGAGAAGGCTATACATACCCTGATGTGAGGTTTTGCTTTGGGGCTCACTTTGGGAAGAGTTGTGTGGTTTGGCCAGATGAGAATCTGGGCAGCCGTTGAGCCCCCTGGCTTTGAAAACCCAGATGTTGGTGCTTCCCTCTCTGTTAACTAAGTATGGATGTAATGGTCAGGTGGCTGGAAGCCCTGTCTGCTGATCTGTTTCTCTGTCTGCTTGTAACCTCTGTTTGTATTCTCTGAAGTTCATAGTGCTGACTTTTTCCCCTGAACTAGGTAAATGATATGTTTGATTAAACTAGGATTGTTAACCCATTTTGAGTTGTTTTCCTTTAGAAAAGCAGATCTAAGAACCTGTGCTAGCAGCCAACCTGGGTATGCTAGGGTGCTTGCTGCTACAACAGGTTAAGTGACCTGCCCAGGATACAAGCTCAAGTCTTTGGGATTCCAAGTCTTTGGAACTCAAGTCTTTGGGATTCCAAGCTCAACAGACTCTAGAGTCAACATACTCTTTAGTCAAAGAAATGTGTGAGATGTTGATGTTTTATTTTATTCAGTATCTTGAACACAGAACTTCATTTTACCAAGGGCTAGGAATTCACCAATTCAGTCTTCTGATTAATGTTTCTCTTTGATTCCTTTCTAATGACCTCAGTAAAAAACCTAAACTCTGGGTTGGTTTGTTTTTCCTTTTTGAGGGGGTGGGGGTAGGTAAATGGAATGGTTGGACAGGAACTATAATGTCAGTGAAACTTCATATGTAATATCATAAAGAATTTCTGGTGAAGAAATATAGACTAGCACCTCTTCTATAACTTATAGTTTTAAGAAGTTGACCAGGTCATTGAAATGCTATGTGACTAGGTCACACAGCTAGCATGGGACTCGAATTCACATCCTACTGACTCCAAGGCCTATCCTCTATACCACACTTCCTTATTTTCTATTTATTAGATGTTTTAAATCATTTGTCTTTCTTATTATAGGTGGAGCAAGGGTCGATCTAGTAGACCAAGATGGCCATTCTCTTCTTCACTGGGCAGCCCTGGGAGGAAATGCTGATGTTTGTCAAATATTAATTGAAAATAAAATCAATCCAAATGTGCAAGATTATGCAGGAAGAACCCCTTTGCAGTGTGCTGCATATGGAGGCTATATTAACTGCATGGCCTTGCTCATGGAAAATAATGCAGACCCTAACATACAAGACAAAGAGGTGGGGATTGTTTGTTTGTTTGTTTTACTATGATATGTTCAGTTTGTTTTATCATTCTTACATCTGAAACCTTCCTTTACTTAGGGATTTTAAAAATTAAATTATTAAGTGATATATATATATATATAATTTTAATTATATACTTATAATTATATGACTATATGATGCTATATTGTATAATATGTTATATATTTGGTTTTTATTCAGTCATTTTAGTTGTGTCCCACTCTTCATGAGCTCATTTGGGGTTTTTTGGCAAAGATACTAGAGTAGTTTACCATTTTCTTCTCTAGCTCATTTTACAGATGAAGAAACTGAGGCAAACAGGGTTAAGTGACTCGCCCAGGGTCACACAGCAAGTAAGTGCCTAAGGCCGGATCTGAGCTTAGGAATATGAGTCTTCTTGATTCTAGACCCTCCCAGAGTTCTGTGCACTATGGCACTACCTAGGTGTATGTGTGTGTGTGTGTGTGTGTGTGTATGTGTGTATATATATATATATAAAATACACATTAAAATATTCAAGTCATGGCATATCTTTTCTTTCTTTTTTTTTGGACATTTAGTATTTTATTTTCCCCCAGTTACATGTAAAAGTAATTTTAACATTTGTTTTTAAAACTTTGAATTCTAAATTCTCTCCCTTTCTCCCACCCTACCACACCCCACATTGAGAAGGCAAGCAATTTGATATGTTATACATGTATAGTATACAAAACATATCCATAATAGTTATGTTGTGAAAGAAAACAGACAAAAACCTCAAGAAAAATAAAGTTTAAAAGGCATGCTTCAATCTGTATTCAGACACCATCATTTCTTTCTCTGGGAATGGATACTATTTTTTTTTTCTTTTTGGAGGGGGGAGGGCAGGGCAATTGGGATTAAGTGACTTGTCCAAGGTCACACGGCTAGTGTTAAGTGTTTGAGGCCAGATTTGAACTCAGGTCCTCCTGACTCCAGGGCTAGTGCACTATTCACTGTGCCACCTAGCCACCCCAATGGATAGCATTTTTCATCCTAAATCCTTCAGAGTTGTCTCTGATCATCATATTGCTGAGCACAGCTAAGTCATTCACAGCTGATCATGTACAATATACTTCGTACATAGCACATTTTCACTTTGTATCAACTCATGCAAATCTTTCCAGGTTTTTCTGAGAGCATCTTGCTCATCATTTCTCATAGTACAATTGTATTCCATCATAATCACATACCACAACTTGTTCAGACATTCCTCAATTGATAGGCATCCCCTCAATTTCTAATTCTTTGCCTGCAGAAAAGAGCTGTTATAAATATTTTGTACATATAAGTCCTTTTCCTTTTTGTTTTTTTTATCTCATTTGAGATATAAACCTAGTAGTTGTATTGATAGGTCAAAGGCTATGCACGGTTTTATAGCTCTTTGGGCATAGTTACAAATTGCTCTACAGAATGGTTGAATCAGTTCGTAACTCCACCAACAGAGCATTAATACCTCATTTTTCCCACATATCCTCCAGCATTTGTCATCTACCTTTTCTGTCCTATTAGCCAATGTAATAGATATGGTTTTAGTTTGTATTTCTCCAATCAATAGTGAAAGTATTTTTTTCATATGGCTATAGTTAGCTTTGATTACTTCATCTGAAAACTTTCCCTATCTTTTGATCATTTATCAATTGGGGAATGATTCTTGTTTTTATTAATTTAACTGATTTCTCTATATGTTTGAGAAATGAGGCCTTTATCAGAAAAACTTGCTTCAAGATTTTTTTTCACAGTTACTATTGCTAACTGTATTTCCCTCCATCCTATTTCCCCCTCCCATTTATTCCGTTTTCTCTATCCTTTTACCCTGTCTCTCCTCAAAAATGTTTTGCTTCTCACTAACCTCTCACCCAATCTGCCCTTCCTTCTATCACCTCCCTTTTCTCTTATCTCCTTCCCCTCCTACTCTCATGTAGGGTATAAGATAGATTTCTATACGCAATTGATTGTATGTGTTATTCCTTCTTTGAGTCAATTATGATGAAAGTAAGGTTCACTCACTCCCCCTTCCCTCCTCCTTCTTCCTCTCCACTGTAAAATGTTTTTCTTGCCTCTTTTATATGAGATAATTTACCCCATTCTGCTCCTCCCTTTCTCTTTCTCCCAGTACATTCCTCTCTCACCCCTTAATTTCATTTTTTAGATATCACCCTTCATATTCAACTTACACCTGTGCCCTCTGCCTATATATATATATATATATATATATATTCCTTCTAGCTACCCTATAATGAGAAAGATCTTATGAGTTACAAATATCATCTTCCCATGTAGGAATGTAAACAGTTTAACCTTATTAAAGTCCCTTATGATTTCCCTTTCCTGTTTTTTTTTTCCGTGTAAAAACTGCATTCTCTTTATTCTGCATACTTTAATTTCAGAACAAAATAAACATTAACAGCCCACAATACACAACATCCTACTCCCCAAGATCAGGAGAGGGGGAACAGGGACCTTGTAAGCCCTGCCCAAATACACTGGAAAACAGGAGGAAAAAAAAAACCACTAGACATTGGCAGATGGAGCCAGGCAAGGACAGGGCCTCTACTGCTGCTGTGGGAAAACACAGGGAACTATACAGAGGGTGGGGTCTGATGCAGAGTTTCCATCTAATCCACCTCCTCCATGCGGGATGCATCTTCATCTCCTTCAAGTGGAGGAATTTCATCAGGAACATCAGCACTGGGTTCTTCTGCTGTCACCTCATCCTCATCAGTGCCAAGACTTAGCTTAATCATGCGGTAAATTCGATTTGAGTGAGTCTGGGGATTTTCAAGGGAGAAACCTGAAGACAGCAGAGCTGTCTCAAAAAGCAGCACTACCAGGTCTTTCACAGCTTTATCATTCTTGTCAGCCTCAGCCTTCTGCTTGAGAGTCTCCACAATGGGGTGATCTGGGTTTATTTCCAGGGGCTTCTTGGCCATCATGTAACCCATTGTGGAGTTGTCTCTCAATGCCTGGGCCTTCATGACGCGTTCCATGTTGGCTGTCCAGCCATATGCGCTAGTCACAATGCAACATGGTGAAGACACCAGCCGATTGGAGATTGTCACTTTCTCAACCTTCTTATCCAGAATTTCCTTCGTTAGCTTGCACAAGTTCTCAAATTTTGCCTTGCTCTCCTCCATATTTTTCTTTTCTTCTTCATCTTCTGGAAGTTCTAACCCTTCCTTAGTAACAGAGACAAGGGTCTTCCCATCAAATTCCGTTAGCTGCTGCACACAGTACTCTTCAATGGGTTCTGTCATGTATACTACTTCAAAACCACGTTTCCGTACCCGTTCCACAAAAGCAGAGTTAGCCACTTGTTCTTTGCTCTCACCAGTGATATAGTAGATGCATTTCTGGGTTTCCTTCATTCTAGACACATATTCAGACAAGGAAGTCATCTCATCTCCTGACTGAGATGTATGATAACGTAACAGCTCAGATAGACGGCGCCTGTTGGTTGAGTCCTCATGGATTCCAAGCTTCAGATTTTTTGAAAAGGCCTCATAGAACTTTTTGTAATTCTCTTTGTCTTCTGCCAGTTCAGAGAAGAGCTCTAGACACTTCTTGACAATGTTCTTACGGATGACCTTCAAGATCTTACTCTGTTGCAGTATCTCTCTGGAAATGTTGAGGGGCAGATCCTCAGAGTCTACCCCACCCCGGATAAAATTACTCAGGAATAAGCTCATCACAACTGTCCGTGATGAACACACAGCGTACATACAGCTTAATGTTGTTCTTCTTGTTTTCAAAGAGATCAAAAGGAGCCCAGCGAGGGATGAAGAGCAGAGTTCTGAATTCCAGTTGACCTTCCACAGAGAAATGCTTTACTGCCAAGTGATCTTCCCAATCATTGGTGAGGCTCTTATAAAACTCACCATATTCCTCTTAGCTGATATCATCAGGGTTATGTGTCCAGATGGGCTTAGTCTTGTTCAGCTCTTCCTGATCAATGTATTTCTCCTTGATTTTCTTGGTTTTCTTCTTCTTGTCCTCGCCTTCATCTTCTTCATCAGATCCTACATCTTCAGTCTTGGGTTTCTCCTCATCTTTAGCTGGCTCTTCCTCTTCTTTCTCTTTGTCTTCCTCTGTCTCATCATCACTGATTTCCTTCTCCCATTCTTTCTCCCAATAAAGCGTGATGGGATAGCCAGTGAACTGAGAGTGCTTCTTCACAACCTCCTTGACTCTCCTCTCTTCCAGATACTCTGTCTGGTCTTCTTTCAGATGTAAGATCACCTTGGTGCCCCTACCAATAGGCTCACCATGATCAGTCCCGACTGTGAAAGAGCCACCAGCAGAAGACTCCCAGGCATACTGTTCATCATCATTGTGCTTGGTGATGACAACTACTTTCTCTGCCACCAAGTAAGCAGAATAGAAGCCCACATCAAACTGACCAATCATGGAGATGTCTGCTCCGGCCTGCAAAGCCTCCATGAAAGCCTTGGTGCCAGACTTGGCAATGGTTCCCAAGTTATTGATCAAATCAGCTTTTGTCATGCCAATTCCAGTATCCACCAGAGTCAGAGTATGCTCCTGAGGGTTGGGGATGATGTCAATCTTTAGCTCTTTACCACTGTCCAATTTGGAAGGATCTGTCAAACTCTCATAGCGGATCTTGTCCAGGGCATCAGAGGCATTGGAAATGATCTCTCAAAGGAAGATTTCCTTATTAGAATAAAAGGTGTTGATAATCAAGGACATAAGCTGAGCAATCTCTGCCTGGAAAGCAAAGGTCTCCACCTCCTCCTCTCCATGCTGTACTTCCTCAGGCATCTTGAATGGTTGCAGATAAAAAGGCTGGTTCAGGGAAGTGCTGAGTCCAGTGGCACCAAAGACAGGGTACCGTGAGGAGCTTGGCACAAGAGACCCTATCCTGTTTACCTTATCATGCTTCTCTTGAGTCTTGTATTTGAAAGTCAAATTTTCTATTTAGCTCTGATCTTTTCATCAAGAATATTTGAAAGTTCTCTATCTCATTGAATATCCATTTGTTCCCCTGAAGGCTCAATTTTGCTAGGTAGATGATTCTTGGTTATAATCCTACCTCCTTTGCCCTCTGGAATATCATATTCCAAGCCCTCCAATCCTTTAATGTAGAAACTAAGTCTTATGTTATCCTGACTGTGGCTCCACAATATGTGGATTGTTTCTTTCTGACTACTCGCAATATTTTCTTCTTGAAATTTGGCAATAATATTCCTGGCAGTTTTCATTTTGGGTTCTCTTTCAGGAGGTTATTGGTGGATTCTTTCAATTTCTGTTTTATCCTCTAGTTCTAGAATATCAGGGAAGTTTTCCTTAATAATTTCTTGAAAGATGATGTCTAGGCTCTTTCCTCTGATAATGGCTTTCAGGTAGTTCAGTAATTCTTATATTATCTCTCCTGGATCTATTTTCCATGTCAGTTGCTTTTCCAGTGAGGTATTTCACATTGTCTTCTACGTTTCCATTCTTTTGGTTTTGTTTTATTGTTTCTTTATTTTTCATAAAGTCATTAGCTTCAATGTGCTCCATTCTGATTTTTAAGGAATTGTTTTCTTCAGTGCGCTTTTGGGCCTCCTTTTACATTTGATCAATGCTGCTTTTTAAGGCATTCTTCTCATTGGCTTTGGGACCCCTTTTACCATTTAGCCTAGACTGTTTTTTAAGGCGTTATTTTCTTCAGTATTTTTTAATGTCTCCTTTACCAAGCTGTTGACTTGTTTTTCATGATTTTCTTGCATCACTCTAGTTTCTCTTCCCAATTTTTCTTACTTCTCTTACTTGATTTTCAAAATCTTTTTTGAGTTCTCCCATGGCCTGATACCAACTCATATTTTTCTTGAAGGCATTGGATGTAGGAACTTTGACTTTGTTGTCTTATTCTTGTTGTATGTTTTGAGATTCCTTGTCACCATAGAAACTTTTTATAGTCAGAGTTTTTTCCATTTGCTCATATTCCCAGACTGTTACTTGACTTTTTAACTCTCTGTTAAGGTAGGGCTCTGCTTGCAGAGGCCCGACTGTCCCAAACTTCAGGGGTTTGTGCAGCTCTTTTCAGAGATATTTCTAGGGACCTGTAAATTTTCAGTTCTTCCAAGGTGGTATGATTTAAGGAGAGGTCTTTACTACTCTCCTGTGTGCTCTGGTCTGTGAGTGACCACAAGCACTCTTTTCAGCCTTGGAACTATGACCACAGGCTCTCTGGTATGCTGGTGCTCCTCCTCTCCCTGGGACTGTCACCTAGGACTGTGACCCAGATCTGTGTATGGGCAAAGCAACAGAGTTCTGCTGTGGTGCTAGTAAAGAAAGCCCTGTAATCTCCTTTGATTTCCTTACCCTCTGTGTGCTGAGAACTCCAGAAGCAGCTGTTGCCACTGCTGATTCAGTGACTCCCAAGGCCTGCTTTTGATTTGCTGGGGCCCGGTTTGTGCCAGTGTGGCCTGCTCTGGACTGTGCTCTTCTCTCACGCTGGTGCAACAGACCTTTCCTGCCAATTTTCTAAGTTGTCTTGGGCTCCATCTTTCTGCTGCTCTAGGATTTGTTTAAAGTCATTTTTTAAAGATATTTTGATGGATTTGGGGGAAAGCTCAAGTGAGTCCCTGCCTTTACTCCGCCATCTTGGCTCTTCCCATGACATATCTTTTCTCCAATTCATTCATTCAACAAATATATTATTGAGCACCTACTATGACCATGCCAAGCACACTAGGCAACAAGGAGGTGAGGGACAGATACAAGGATGGCACACCCTTGCCCTCAAGGAGCCTCCAGTCTTGTATCTCTGCAATATACTGGTGGCTGTAGACTAGAAGTAAGGCAGAGGTGATTATAAAGCTGTAGCAACCAGAGGATTAGTGAAAGCACATGGTGCTTATACAAAGAAAACATTTCACTATTTTACAGACCTTCAAAGACAGAGAAGCTTAAAGTCCAAGTTTTCATCAAAGGCTGATCAGAAGTTAAGATAACAGGCTGCAGAAGAAGTCAGTGGGAAAAAAAACAAAATGCAATAACCTGTGTTGGACTTGTATTTGACAACTTTCTTTTTTTTTTTTTACTC
>CM053583.1:306652463-306669758 GCA_028627135.1 Pseudochirops cupreus
ACTTCTCTCATTTGGTTTTCAAAATCTTTCTTCAGCTGATCTCTAGCTTTTTGGCAATCTTCATGTTTCTTGGAAGCTTTTGGGGTGGGAGTTCTGACTGCATTGTCTTCCTCCCTTTCCCTGCTTTGTTCCTTTTTTCCCCAAAGAAGAAATCTACGGTTTGGTTTCTGTTCTTACTTTGCTTCCTATACTTATTCATGGTCGCCATTCAATGGGTTGTTTTTTTTTTATAGTTCTGTGGAACTCTGCTTCCAGATGGAACAACTCCATCCCAAATCGCTGGGGTTTTCCCAGCTGCCGGGGCTTTTAGGAGGCTGCTGGGTCCCACCTCAGCTCCGGCACACTGAAAAAAAAAAACCTCAGGACCACCACCCAAGACCACGATCCAGATCCAGGGTGCTCAACGCAAGAGCACTTGGCCTCTGAACGATCGCTTGGCCCTCCTGCTGTCTGCAGGCCGGGAGCTCTGAAGCGGCAATGTGGAAGCAGGTGCAGAACCTCCACTTTCTGCTTCCTAGCCCTGGGGGTGGCTTGGCTGGACCCGCTTTTCTTCCCTGGTTTTTAGCCAAGTTCCAGTAACCTGAGTCCTTTTTCCTTATGGCTGGATAATTCTGGATCCTGCCATAGCTGTCGCAGATCCGCTGTCCTGAAGCTCCAGCCACAGCGGGCAAAACCAGCATTTCAGGCTGAGCTGGTTTCTGCTGTCAGAATTGAAATGGTTGCTTTGAGCCGAGCTGCCTTCAGCAGGGAGTATATCTGTGTGCGTTTTAGAGCCCTAGAATTTGTTTAGAGTCATATTTTTTGGGTATTTGATGTGGCTGTGTCGGAGCTACAATTTCTTGCTGCTCCTACGCCGCCATCTTGGCTCTGCCCCCCCCCGCGCGCCCCTCCCCCTTTTACCCTCCCCCGACAACTTTCAAAAACACATCAATTATATCAAATAAGGGAACCTATTTGGATGTGGTATTATAAAATGAGCATTTTGTTGATGTTTTCCACAGCGTAGTGGAATTTGAGAGACAATGTGGTATAGTAGAAAGAACTGCCTCAAAGCCAGGAAGATCTGGATTCAACTCCCACTTTGGACATATTCTGGTTTGGTGACCTTGGGCAAGTCACCTAAATTCTCAGTACTCCAGGCAACTCTACAACTATGTATGAGTTGAAGAAAAGGTGTTGACCTACGTAAGCAGAGGGCGTTTGCTCTTTTGAGCAGCTAGTTGGTTTGATGCCTAGAGCACAGGACTTGAAGTCAGGAAGATCTAAGTTCAAATCCAGCCTCAGACATTTACTAGCTATGTAACCCTGGGCAAGTCATTTAACCTCTGCTTTAATCCACTAGGGAAAAAAATGGAACTGTTCCAGTATCTTTGCCAAAAAATATCCCATGGATAGTACTAGCATGATGTGGGCCACAGGGTCACAAAGAGTTAGATATGACTGAATGATTGAACAATATAACAAAGAAATTCCAAATTCAGTTCCCATCCCCTGTCTCTGAGCATAGCATCTCATGGATGTTGTCTTCAACCAAGTAGTCACTTTGGGAAACTAGCCACCACGGCAAGCTTCAGGGGTCACATAAGAAAATCAGACTTTATTGTATCACCTTGGTGGGACCCAAGAAGTATCACCCAGCCTGATTACCTTTGTACCTTTTTCTCCAAAATTGACTCTGAATATGTTTTAGCTGTTTAAACAAAATTGAAACTGACCCAAGGGTAAAGATTTGCCTTCATCAAGGGTTTTTAAAAAGATTATCCCTTAGATAAGGTAATTCTCCAATCCTAGAGTCAGGAAGACCTAAATTGAATTCAAGCCTCTGAGATTTACTAGATTTTTGATCCTGGACAAGTCAGTTAATTTCTGCCTGCCTCAGTTTCCTCAACTGTAAAATTATGATAATAATAGCACCTACATGAAGATCAAATAAGACTTTATTTGTAAAGTTTTAGTGCTTAGTTCCTAGCACATAGTAAGTCTTAATAAATGCTTCCTTCCTTCCAACTGTATTAAAAAGCTAGAGTTCCAAAGCAGTCTTTCTGAGATGTGGTTTCTTTTTTCCTCCCTTCTCTTCTCTACCCTCCCTCACCCCACTCCTAGGCATTTCTGCTGTTTAAGTTGAATATACATGCAGATATCTGTCTTTTTAAGTTGGCATAATAACATATTCTTCTAAAAACCAAAACAATCTTTTGCTTTAGAAGTTTTTGCTTTCTGTTCTTGTTCACAGGGCAGAACAGCACTGCATTGGTCCTGTAACAATGGCTACCTCGATGCTATAAAATTGCTACTCAGTTTTGCAGCTTTTCCCAATCAGATGGAAAACAATGAAGAAAGGTAAAGTGTTGGTGAAAACTCACCAACATACTTGATAAATACTCTTGATTCTAGAAGAAAACAAACCCAAGAAACAAAAACATAGGTTTCCATATTGCCAAAGGGAAATTAATAGTATTAAAATCAACTGAAATGACGCAGAAGAGATCTTGAACAAAGGGTGAAAGATCGCTGTGGTTAGCTCTGCCTACACTGGCAACTGATTGTTACAGCTTGTCTTGTCTCATTTTACAAATGAGGAAACAGAAGTCCAGAATGTCATTCAGTTGTGAGTCAAGAGCAGCAAAGAGACCATAGCCAGGCTAATGGCTGCAGGGTGTGGCCTATACAGGGTATGATGTACAGATCAGAGGTGGGGGTTCTGGTGAGTATAGAAAGAGAGCACATGGGGCTACTCTGAATCCAGGAAGCAAAATTAAGATTGGGGTTTGAGGTTTTCAGGCCAAAATTGAGGAGGGGGAATAATGTAGGATCTGGTTAAATGGGTTAGCAAACAATAAGAACAGGAAGGCTTAGGCCAAATGGAGAGAAGCACATATCATTTCTTCTTCCTTTTCTCTGCCTTACTCTGCAGGAGATAATTTTGAGCTTCCTCCCCTGCCCTTCTTCCCATCTACAACTAAAGTTTACCTGGAAATAAAATGCAAGAAATTGGTTTAGTTGCACAGGGAAGACCATATAGACCACTCATGTACTCTTCCTCCTATAAGCCAGTGACTCTATACTCCACAGGGATTGGTAAAAAGAAAAAAAAATAGCCATTCATTAGGAGAGGAGAGAGTCTAGGATGTCCAATACACAGCAATTACTGGAAACAGCAAATAAAAAATCTGCTAATGCACCAGGTTGCCTATATAAAAGACACACACTGAGAATCAGTGTTATCTCATTTGGATAATTAAGGCCACTGCAAAATAGTAACTGACATTTATAGAACAGTTTCCTTACAAGATTTCTTTGAGGCAGGAAGTACAACCAGTAAGTAATCCCATTGTACAGATAAGGAAACTGAGACTCAGGTTAGAAAGCTTTCCTATGGTCACACAGCTAATAGGTTTTAGAGTCAGCGTTAGAACCCAAGTCTCCTGATGCAATACTCTCTCCATTATAGCTTACTTTCTCTCCTAGAAGAATTTTGACCATAAGCGGAACTCACTTGATCTAGTGATGCCCAGGAGTCTCAGACTGAACAAGTCAGTGAGAAAAAGATAGGGATTTTTCTCTCTGAAGACAATAAAGAAGAGAGAGGGAAAGGGACCAGAAATAAAAACGGCAAAAGTAGCAATAGTGACAATTTGACATTTATGAAAAAGACTTAAGATTTATCTACAAAGTTCTTTCTTCCCGATAGTCATACAAAGAAAGTAACATTATGATCCCCATTTTACAGATGAAGAAACTGATGTTTGAAAATGTTAAATAACTTATGATCACACAACTAGTAAAAGAGAAGGAATGTAGTTGAGTTCCCGTCTTGAACCCAGGTGCTTCTTTGCTGCTCTGCAAGATAATTTATAGCTCATTGTTTGCTTTTGTAAACTGTCTGAATGTCAGTAATGTTGTTGATTAAAACAAGGACATGGTAAAATTATCTGATTGTGATTTCAGGTCTTAGCTACTGTTGGGGAATTCCTCAGTCCAGAGATCCTAAGAGCATTCTTGAGAGTAACTCCTTCCACCTAGGCTTGACTGGAAGTCAATGAATCAAGAGGCAAGACTAGAAGATAAAAAGTTTAATTAGCATCAGTTGATGGACAGTTAGTTGCCAGGTGGCTACAACTTTGTAGAACAGAGGGAGATACAACATATATAGGATTTTATACAGTTTTAGAGCAGGTGGCAAAAGGAGCCTATCAAATAAGGCTACTAGGGGACCTTCTTTACTTTAGAAGATGCATAATAAGGGCAGGATGTCAGATGATGTGGGTGAGGAGTGGAGAATGTCTTAACTTTGGAGGAACCAGGTTGTTTCCCTATAGTTAATCTCAGACCATTAAAATGTCTAGGTGGGACCCAAGGTCCAGATCTAAGATAGTAGAGTCCTCCTTTCGAGATGTGTGTTAAAACTGAATCTTGTTCTGGTCCCTCTAACACCACATATGCGCACTCACACACACACACACACACACACACATACATACACATACACACACGTGCTTCTAGTAAGAATAGTAAATTCATAAGTAATCAGTATAATGGGGCAATAGCATGAAATAAGATTGCACAGGGGAATCTGGAAGTCACATACAACCCATCCCAAAGATCAAAAAAGCATAATTTGCAAGTTGTATTATATATTAACCAATATTCACATTCTCATAATATGGGTTGAATTGGGGGAAGCTGTCTAGGTGCTGCTGTCAAAGCCTTTTGGTCCTATGATTTGTAAATCCCAGAAAAATTCCATACCTTCTGTAATAAAGACCAGAAGATCACCAAAAGGAGCTGATCATTTTGAGAAGATGTGGACATGTTTACTTTAAAGTTTTATCGACAACTTTGAGATGATTTGAAAATGTTGATGAACTAACCCCAAGATTCCACAGATAAGAGTATTCCCCAAAAACCCTTATAAAAATGAGACCTCAAACTACTGCCTCTTTCCCCAGCAATCTTCCATCTCCATGGGGTCCATGCTCCCTAGTACTCCCAACTCTAATCCTTGCTTATGAGAATAATATTCTCTGACTCCCCCACCAGCCTCTTCCTCTTGCTTTCTGCCTTCCTCCATCGTCTCATCCCCTGTCCCCACACCATCTGCCTCTGAAGTAGCTCAAAGAAATGTGAGATGCACAGATTTAGAGAATCCACCCCAAATGTTCACATGGACTATTTGTGACTGACCTGTGGTAGAGCATCCGAACTCATGTCAGTCTAATCAGCCACAGTTGGACACACATAGCAATGTCATTTTGTCTTCTCAAGAATGAAGGACAACAGCCAGCCAACCACCACTTGTCTCTGTATTTTCTGTGCTGTTTGCTCTCATACACTCTGTGGTTATTAAAGAGTGATTACAGCCCTGTTTCTTTTTGTCATTGTGGTTTTTCCCAGTGAGTACCCAAAGAACTGGGCGTGCCTTCACCCATTTCATAATTTCATAAATTATATATTCAAGATGGAATCAAACTAAGAGTCTGTTTTTATTAATGCAACCCTACATGTTACATTGACCTCTAAGGCTACAATTTCTGTGGAGGTATTTTCCCTAGAGTCACAGCACACAGATTTTATATATTTCCTCCACACTACCATACGTATTGGGGCAGCTAAGTGGCACAGTGGATAGTGTACTGGGCCTGAAGTCAGAAAGACATCTTCCCAAGTTCAGATCTGGCCTCAGATACGTGCTAGCTTTGTGACCCTGGGGAAGTCATTTAACCCTGTTTACCTCAGTTTCTTCATCTGCAAAATGAGCTGGAGAAAGAAAATGGCAAACCACTCTATTATCTTTGCCAAGAAAACTCAAAATGAGATCATGAAGAGTCAGACACTGAAATGACTGAAATCAGTTGTAGAATCTTAGAGATGGGAATGATGGTCTGGTTTCACAGATAAAGAAACTGACCTACAGAGGAAAAGTGGCAGGGAGTTCTGACCAACAGGCCACATGAATCAAGGTAATTTACCACCCTATCACATTCCCTGCCTCCCTGGCATAAGCAACATGCCTCAATTGCAGGGAAAGTTCCCAAGAAGAAGAAAAAGAAAATCCTCTTGCTTGCCCTGGCCAACCTATAGTTATAAAATTCAAATGGCAGTGTCCCAGGTCCATTTAGTGTTCCATTGGGTACATCCCAAGATGTGTGGCTTTCAGTGCTCTGGCTTTGCTTTTTATTCTTCCTGACATTTCAGTTTAGGCACTTTTATCATCCCATCTACCAATCCCTATATGGCAAGTTCAATTGTGTCTCTTCTTCTTATCTTTATCTGCTTTGCATCCTTCCTGGTTACCATCAAGTAGGTCTTAATTTTACCTTCTCATGCACTGACACTAACCATTTCACTTGATGGACTATGTAAGCATCATTTTTGTCTACTGCTGCTGGCTTTCAGTCAATAAATGCCTAACAGCCACACTCTGATACCAGTGGTAATATTCACTGTGCTTGAATGTTGCTGAGTTGAATTTGGGATGAAGACAGTCTCCATGATGATAATCACAGTGTGGTCAATTGCTGATTGCACTTCAATTCTATCTTTTTTCTCTATTGGCCTGCTTTGTTCTGAAGTAAAAGAATGAGCCCTGAACTTGTGATCTTCTTGGTTCTGTTTTCCATAGAATGAGATGACTCATTTTCTGTAGGTAGAGGCAAAATTAAGCTCTCTAACAGAAGTAACGTAAACCAGGTTATGATAACCATACCTATACCCTGAACACGGCATTCCAAACTTTGAAGCTAAAATCGTACTTTGATTTTTGAAACACCTGGTATGTGAAAGGTTATGGGTAATTAAATTTCCATTTTTTTGTTGTTCAGTTGTTTTCAGTCATTTTCAACTCTCCATAACATCATTTGGGGTTTTCTTGGCAAAGATACTGTGGTGGTTTGACATTTCCTTCTCCAGCTTTTTTTACAGACAAGGAAATTGAGGCAAATAGGATTAAATTACTTTCCCAAGGTCACACAGTAAGGGTCTGAGACTGGATTTGAACTCAGGAAGATGAGTCTTCCTGACTCCATGTTTGGTGCTCTATCCACTGTACCACATAGCTGCCCCAAATTTACATTATACATGTTAAAATAAAATTATCAAAAAATTGATCCAGTTCCTTATTTCAGGGTTGTTGGTTTTTTTTGGTTTGGTCCAGATCTGTGATTTATTGATGTAAAGAACTCCTTGAGATGGAAACTCCCTCTAATTATGTATGTCAACAATTTATAGTCTTAGAGAATTGCCTAGATGACTAAGAAGTTAAATTATTTATCCAAAGGAGACACAACCATGTGTATGTGTCAGAGACAGGGCTAGAACCAAGTCTTTATCCACTATATATGATAATGGAATCATAGCATTTAGTGCTAGAAGGGATGCTACAGGCCATTGAGTCAAACCCCCTGATTTTACAAATAAGGAAACAGAGGCTAGAAGAGGGTAAGTGACTTGCTCAGGGTCACATAGCTAGTGAATGTCTGAGGCAGGATTTGAACTAAGATCTTCCTCATTCTTCTATCTACTGAGCCACCTAGCTGCTTCTATACCATCATGTGGATTTTTACTTCCCTAAGTAATTTAAAATGCAGTTCATTTCTCACATGAAACTAGTGGTAAGCAACCCTAAGAAACAAATGGGAAATAATAGTAGTAGTAGCAGCAGCAGCAGCAGCAGCAGTAGTAGTAGTAGTAGTAGCAGTAGCAGTAGCAGTAGTAGTAGCAGTAGCAGTAGTAGTAGTAGCAGTAGTAGTAGTAGCAGTAGTAGCAGTAGTAGCAGTAGTAGTAGTAGTAGTAGTAGTAGCAGCAGCAGCAGCAGCAGCAGTAGTAGTAGTAGTAGTAGCAGTAGCAGTAGCAGTAGTAGTAGTAGCAGTAGCAGTAGTAGTAGCAGTAGCAGTGGTAGTAGTAGCAGTAGTAGTAGCAGTAGCAGTAGCAGTAGTAGTAGTAGTAGCAGTAGTAGTAGCAGTAGTAGTAGTAGTAGTAGTAGTAGCAGTAGCAGTGGTAGTAGTAGTAGTAGTAGTAGCAGCAGCAGTAGCAACAGCAGTAGTAACAACTGACATTTAGATAGTGCTTTAAGGTGTGTCAAATAGTTTGCATATTTTCTACCTCATTTGATCCAACTTTATGAGATGTTTTACAGATGAAGAAACTGAGGCTGGGAGACATTAAATGTCTTGCCCAGGGTTGCAGAGCTAATAAGTGTCTTGGGCAGGACTTGAACTCAGGTCTGACTCTCTCAAGATATCTTTTACAATCCCTTAGGCTTGCATTGTATATATGTAAGGTGCTTCATAAACCTTAAAGTACTATAGAGATACTAGTCCTGAGGAGGAGGAAGAAGAGGAAGAAGAAATGCATCACAGAAAGGGATAGCAAAATGTTGGGGGGGGGGCAGTTTCCTCTAGATTTGAAAAATGCAGCCTGAGATAAATAATGCCTTATCCCAAGGGAGCCCAGGCTTCAAGAGGTTAACTAGAGCCTAAAGAATTGATTGAGACTTTATTCTCCTTCCTATCCATAAGGAAGGGTTAAATAGGAGAGGTGACTTTCCCAGGAGAAATATGGAGGGATTTGGGACAAGGTCAGACCAGGTTAACAGAAGATTATCCCTCCATCTATGTAAAAATAGGTGTCGCAGACTTTCATACCTTTTGATGTCTGACATTGCTTTCCACGTTAATTCCTCAGCAAATAAAATTTAACCCTTAAATTGGCTCAATCTAATTAAAGGAAGATGGGTTTTATCTGTTCCCATGTCAGTAAAACATAGGAGCATCTGGGTAAAAACAGAACATCCCAGAAACCAAGCAAGAACTGGCAGCAGAGAAAACATAGACTGTCATTCAAATAACTGATCCTGTTACTGAATGACACAGAGTGTCCTGGAAATCAGTTCTGGGATATTTTATTTAGGGTTATTTCTTGATATGGAAAGTTGTAGATAGGGTCCTTAGTGAGCAATAAATAAGCAAGGGATTTATTAAATCAAGCAAACCACCTGCTTGAAGACACTTTTGTCTTGACATTCAATGCTCTCCACAGTCTAGTTCTTTGATTGAGAGTGCTGCTACAGATGCCAAGGGAAGGGAGAGAGAGTAACCAGGGGTCACAATGTGGAAGAGCACACCCTTGTCCTCCATCATTGCCAGGAGTCATGTGGCCTGAGCGGATCTAATGCAAAAAATAGAAGTGACTCCATAGTAACCTTAAGGCTGAAATTCCCTTGCAGGGAATCCCCAACCTTTAGGGTAGTACAGTAAGTCTAGAAGACTCTATAGGTGCCTATGAGAGTGTGGGGCTCACTAGAAAGGGGTCATCTTTCCACCTCAAGTGCTTTTCCCTTCTGTGGGGACTACAGGATGGTGGTTTGAGTCTTGAGGACTGGACAGACTTCCTGTAAAGATTGATGTTTTTTCAAGTTTCTACAATTGAATCTGATCCCCATTGTCCCAGAGCTTGGGTTTCTGAGTCACAGGTTACATTAGAAAATCTTAGAATCATTTTTCTGGTGCTCTTTGCCAACACCAAGTGTCCATTCCTGCCTTCTTCTATCCCTCTCTCCTATTCCTTTCCCCAAACAAGTCTGGAGGGAAAATGAAATGCATGGAAACAGCATGAGTTAGTAGGCTACACCACTCATTGAC
Organism: Pseudochirops cupreus; assembly: GCA_028627135.1. Lineage (NCBI taxonomy): Eukaryota > Metazoa > Chordata > Mammalia > Diprotodontia > Pseudocheiridae > Pseudochirops > Pseudochirops cupreus. Next base: position 306,662,102 of record CM053583.1, read on the forward strand.
CTACCTTTCCTCAAACATGCCTATGGTTTTGCACTGAGTCCATTCTAATAAGAAGAAAAGCTCAAACCAGGGGCTGAGAATCTGGGAATTCATAAGGTGTTATGTCGATTTTTGCAGTTTGAGTGTAGGGGGTAGGCAGAGGGTTCCATTGGTGGTGATAGCTAGATCTCCATTATTGGGGATAATGAATCTCAGAAGTGGTATCATTATTCAACTTTTAATTGCACATTTCTATTGGGCTGGAACCAATGATCATATTTTACATAATTATAAATTGGAATAGTGCAAATTTGAATACATTTAAGTACTTCAGGGGATTCATTATTCTCACTAATCTAGACCTAACTATTAACCAAAACAAAGCTTGAATTGCATTGTTCTCATGATTGAATATTATTTTCTTGTTAGGTACACACCTCTTGATTATGCTTTGCTTGGGGAGCACCATGAAGTGATTCAATTCATGTTGGAACACGGGGCTCTGTCAATAGCAGCTATTCAAGACATTGCTGCTTTTAAAATCCAGGCTGTCTACAAAGGGTACAAGGTCAGGAAGGCATTTCAGGACCGAAAAAATCTCCTAATGAAGCACGAACAGCTGAGAAAGGACGCTGCTGCCAAGTAAGTCTGATCCATGGCACCTCTCTCCCTTTGGAAGGGGCTGCAGTCTAAGGGAGGGGCCCTCTCTAGTACTCAGTAAAAACAAAGACGAGATGGGGAGCTGCTAAGGGAGAGAGTCTCATGAGAATGAGCTAACCTTTCTTTTCTCTCTTCTTCCTCCCAAAAGGAGAGAGAAACTAGACAGGGAAATGCTGGAATGAACAAAAGGCTGAACCCAAGGAAATTAGATCAACATGGACTGGGAAGACTTAGGAGAACTAGGAAAGTAACCCATAAAGCAGCACAAAGTTGGTCTTCCAGGTCTCACCAACCTCCAAGGTCCCAGGAAAAATTATAAAGTAGGCAAAGTAAGGATCATTAATACCCTGCTACCTCCATCTTCCTTGTCATAGAACTACAGAATGTTAGGCTTGGGAGAGATGCCAGATGTCATGTAATACAATCCACACCTGAACAAGAATACCCTCAAAACAGCCATAACTGTTTGTCATTCAGGCTTCCCTTGAATACATATAATGATGAGGAACTCACCACCTAATGAGTCAGCCCATTCTACTTTCACTCAGCTGTGTTAGGAAATTTTTCCTTACTTCTAGCCTAAATCTGCCTCTTCTCCAGGTGAAACATCTTGGGTTCCTTCTTTCTTTCTTTTCTCTTTGGAGAAGGAAGGCAGGGCAATTGAGGTTAAGTGACTTGCCCAAGGTCACACAGCCAGTAAGTGTGTCAAGTGTCTGAGGTCAAATTTGAACTCAGGTCTTCCTGACTCCAGGGCTGGTGTTCTATTCACTGTGCCACCTAGCCACCCCCTGGGTTCTTTCAAATGACCCAAATGTAGCATGGTTATCTTTCTCTGGACACCTTGTATCTTGTCAATTTCCTTTTCAAAATACGTTGCCCAGAATTAAACATTCCAGATGTCTATGATCTGACCATTTTCTACAATTTTTCAAAGATCTCTGACAGCTGAACTATATCATTCTGGGGACTTTAGTTCTATTAATGAAGTCTACTTTTGCACTGGTTTTCTTGGTTACCATGTTATATAGATGACTCATATTGAGCTTACTGCCTACTAAAACTCCCAGGTGTATGTATATGTGTGTATGTATGTGTGTGTGCATGCATATGTGTGTATATAGACACATACATATACATATGTATATGTATGTGTAGAGATACACACACACACACACACACACACACACATACACAAACTATTTTCTCACCATGTTTCCCATCCTGCGCTTGGGCAGTTTATTTTTTTAATCATATATAGGATTTTACATTTATTCCTATTAAATCTTATTAGATTCAACCCACTGGAATCATGGACACAGATTACATGACACATACACTTTACATATGTTATCTCTTTTGAAGCTCACAGTCCTATGAGTTAGATGTGGTAAAGTTTATTACTGCCATTTTAGAGCTGAAAATAGTGAGGCACAGCTTGCTTAGGGAATCTGCCAAAGATCCCATAGCCAGGGCTCTAGCATGAATCCTTGTAATCCCAATCCAGTACTTTCTCCACTCAGGTGCTGGGCCTCAAGGAGCTCTGTGCACCCCTCCACCATCCACTCCCCCACCCCCACCCAGGCTCAGTAAGGACGAATCATCACTAGCACCCAGAGGTCGGGTTGGTACAATGAGTATCCAAAACCAGGAATGGAGAACTTAGAGAATGTAAAGGATGAAGAGGTCTAGAATATTAAAATATTTAACCAAGTTTAGTGTTTTATAGGTGTTTTTTTTTCTCCTTTGTGCTTGTTAAAGAAATTATATGCTACTTATAAAATTGATTAGGAATCTCTAATTACATTTCTGTATCTATCAGATGCAAGGCATACTATGAAGTCTATTTTTCAAAGGCCATTGCTCTTACCTGTACTAATATTAGCCCCTTAAATTGCTAAAATTGAAAATAACTTGACATCCTTTTGTCTCAGCAAGTTCCTTTGCATCCTTTGTTTAGCCAAGCTGCTGGATGGTGCCATGGATGGAGTACTAGGCATACAGTACAGAAAACCCAAGGTCAAATCTCACCTCACCTGACTTAACTATCTGCCTCAGTTTCCTCAACTGGATAATAACAGCACCTACTTCCCAGAGTGGTTGTAAGGATCTAATGAGATAATATTAAAAAGTGCTAAACATAAAGCCTAACACAGAGTAGGCACTTAGGAAATAATTGTTTTGGGGGTGGCTAGGTGGTGCAGTGAATAGAACACTGGCCCTGGAGTTAGGAGGACCTGAGTTCAAATGTGACTGCAGACACTTAACACTTACTAGCTGTGTGACCTTGGGAAAGTCACTTAACCCCAATTGCCCTGCCTTCCCCCTTCCAAAAAGCAAAAAAGAAAAGAAAAGAAATAATTGTTTCCTTCCTTCTTTCTTTGAGTTATCCTGGCCATGAACATTCAATTCAACAGGAATCAGTATTAAGTGCTTGCTATGTGTCAGACACTATGTGGGGCCCTGGCAAGCAAAGACCAAAAAGGAAAATAGGAAAATAGCTGTTTCCCTCAAGGAACTTCCATTAGAGGAGAGAGAAAGGCCATGCCCACAGAGAAGTAAATGCTTTATATTTGCTTGCTATAGATTTTGTTATTTTTTGTGTAATAATTAGGAGGAATTAGGAAGGCTTCATGTAAGACATAGTACTGAAACGAAACCTTGAAAATCTAGGGACTAGAAGAGGTGGAAGTGACATTAAAAACAAACAGTTGCTTTTATGGGATGGGGACAGGGGCCGATACCATTCTGAATCTCTAGAATTACATTCTTCTGGATGCTCTTTCTTATTCTCTCTGCTAATCTATCCCCACCCATCTTTTAAACTCAGCCAAAAGCTTTCCCTGATCACACTGATCTCACACACCAATGAGCTCCTGTAGCCAAGGGTGTATCAGCTGGATAGTAAAATTTTCAGTGTGAGCATTTACACTTAAGAACTCCCCAAGTACTACAAACCCAGGTTTGGTTTATTGCTTTGGTGATTGTCTAGGCTTTAGAAAGTGATGGGGAAACAATGATGCAAATTAAATTTAAGAACGAACATTCTGTTTTCAGACAGCCAGTTGTTAAACATTTACCAGTTCATTCCTGCATACATGTCAGTTTGTCCTACTCATTTTTTTAGTGTATACTTCCTTGAATTTCCAACATAGTCCCTTATAGATAATAGGTATTTGATAAATGTCTGTTGATGGTGAGGATTTTCCTTTTCAGATATATATGCTATCTCCTTACATACATTGTAAATATCTTTAGGGCAGGGATTCTGTCTTATACTGCTTTGTATCCCCCATAACACATAGGCTGCCCTGACCTGTTTGCCCCATAGCAGACTTACCTATAGCTGTCCTACCTGTGACCTCCCTGCCTTTCCAAACTTTGAGATGTTGAGGCACAGTAATATATATATCAAAATGTGAAAGTTGGAATTGGCTCAGCTCCTAACTAGAACCAGCTCTTATGAAACATTTTTCTTTAGTGTCTGTCATCTTCCTTTTCTTTAAACAACTGTAGGAAGATTTAAAGCTGGAAAGAACTTTTGTTGTTGTTCAATAAGTCTTCAGACTCTTTGTGATGCTTTATGAGGTTTTCTTGTCAAAGATACCCGAGTGGTTTGGCATTTCCTTCTGTAATGGATTAAAGCAAACAGAGGTTAAGTGGCTTGCCTAGGGTCACAGCTAGTAAGTGTCTGAGGTCACATCTGAATTCAGGTCTTCTCCAGACTCAGTGCTCTACCCACTGAGCCATCCACCTACCTCTATGGTCCTCTGTTCCAACCTCCTCATTTTACAGATGATAAAGGAAGCCCAGAGAGGTTAAATAAATGAGCTAATTAAAGATCTAGGACTGTATTTCAATTCTGTATTCCTTCTCTGCTAGCTTCTTTGTTCTATAAAAGCAAGATCAATATAGAAAAACTGGGAGAAAAAAGATTTAAACCAAGATCCTCTTACTTCCAATATACCATTCTTTCTTTCCACACCAACTCCCTTTTAGTGCCTTCTCCCTTAGCTATGTAGTATTCTCCCTCCCCTAAAGAAGAAAAGTGATCCAATTCAATTTAATTCAACAAGTATTTATCAAGTGATTAGGTTTTTGGAGACACAGAAACCAAAATCAAAACAGTCTCTGGCCTCAAGTAACTAACACACTCCTGGGAAAAACAATATATACACAGAAAAATTAATACACAGAGATACCAAGTAACTCCAGAATAATTTGGGGCTCAAAGGGAGCAGTAACTGCAAGGATCAGGGAAGATCTTTTGTATAAGGAAGTCTCTTGAGTTGATCCTAAAATGGGAGTAAAAAATAGGCTTAAATGGAGTTGAGATCAGAAGGCATTCTAGGCATTGGGGCACAATCTCTGAAAGGCATGGAGGCATAACATTGCATATAGAGGTAGAAACAAAGAGGACATTTTGATGGAAATGTAGAGAAAGTACAGGAATGCAGAGGAAGTTAAATCAGTCTGGAAAGAGACTGGTCTTGGATTGGAAAGGGTTTTAAATGTCAAGTGGAGGAGTTTGCTTTTCCCAGAGATAATAGGGATCCAGATGTGACCTGTCCTTTAGGAATATATCAATTTACCAGCTAGATTGAGGATGTATTGGAGGAGAGGGACAGGATACAGCAGGGTGTCAAGTATAGAAGTCAAGATGAGAAGGACTGCTGGTCTGAACTAAGTGGTGCCTGTGTGAGTGGAGAAAAAGGCAATGGATGCAAGAGATAGGGAGGTAAAATTCACAAAGCTTGGCTTCTTACTGGTTATGTAGGGAATGAAAGAGAGGGAAGAATAAAGGATGGACCTGAGACTGCAAACTTCGGAGATTAGAAAAATGGTTGCTACCTCAATAGAAATTGGGAATTTTAAGCAGGATGGCATTGAGGTGGAGGGTTGGGGTAAGATAATGTTTCATTTTGGGCACATCGAGTTCAAGATGCTTGTGGAGCAGCAGCTAGGTGGCACAGTGAATAGAGTACTGGCCCTGGAGTTAGGAGGCCCTGAGTTCAAATCCGGCCTCAGACACCTGACAGACTTACTAGCCATGTGACCTTGGGCAAGTCACTTAACCCCAATTGCCTTGTCCTCTCCCCTCCAAAACAAACAAAAAAAAAACCCCAACTAAACAAATAAAAAAAGATGCCTGTGGAATGTCTGTGGGCAGATTTTCAGGAGGTAGTTGGAGATGTAGTTAGAGCTCAGAAGAGAGATTAGGACTAGATATATAGATTTAGAAGTCATTAGCATAGAAATTTTAACTAAAACTATGGGAACTCATGAGTTCACTAAGGGAATATGGAGAAAGAAGAGAAGATAGGCCAGGATAGAGCCCTGGGGGATATTCACAAGAAGTAGGTGCAGCATAATGATTATCCAGAAAAGAAGAATTAACAAGGTATTTTTTCCATTTTCCATTTTCCGTTCAGTAATGGAAAATAGTGCAATATGTTATTCTCCCAGGAATATCTGCATTTTAAAATAGTATCTCAGGGAGAAGTTTCCCCCCACAAAAAAAAAATCTTTAATAGTGGAATTATAGGTACTGTGACACTTGATAGTGAAGGTATTTGAACCATTGGAGCCTTCTGATGCTTCTCAAGCCACATGTAGACACCTGCCTACTATCTATGACCCTGACCCTGTTCCTGTCCATCTATCTCACAAGTCCTCTCAATTTAGGCTTATAGATTTTTCCAAGGCAAAAAAAAATAAATGGAATTCAGTCCCTACCCTGACCTCCAAACAATCATTTATGAAACACTTGCTATATGCTAGTCACTGTGCCAAATACTAGGGATAATAGGGGAAAATGAACAGATCCTGCCCTCATAGTGCTTATATTCTACATGTGAGGGAGGAATAGATACTGTACTTGTAAAAGTTATATGTGTATGTATATACAGATACACACACACATATATGTATGTATGTATACATACATACACACATACATAGAGTAAATATAGTGGAGGCAGTACCAGCTGGAGGAGCCCCATGTAGGACATGGCTCTTGAAATGAATTTTAAAGGAAGCTCAGGATTCCAAGAAGCCATGGTGAGAAAGGAGTATATTTCAGGCAAAGGTGACAGCTTGAACAAACATACAGAGATGAGAGAGGGAATGTTGTATATGGGCAGTAGAAAGTAGGCCAGTTTGGCCAAATTATAGAATATATGAAGGGAAGAAATATACAATAAGATTGGAAAGGTCAACTAGAACCAGATTATTAAAGAGGAGAGTCTCTTTTATCCTAGAGGCAATAGGAAGCTTTTTGATTAGGGAAGTGATATGATCAAACTTGTGCTATTATCTTTCACAGTAATGTGGAGGAGGTGGGGGGCAGAGGAGAACAATTTTGAGGCTATTTCAATAATACAGGTGGGAGGAGATAAGGGCCTGAAATAGGGGGAACATGGCAGAAGGAGTGTTAGAAATCACATAGTCCAATCTCCAGTCCCAAGAGAAATCCTTTCTACAATATGGCAGATGGTCCTCCTTCTTCTGCTTAAACACATTCAACGACAGCTCATCTTGTCTGTTTTTTAAAAATTATTTACTTATTTTTATCATTCATTTTTTAAAAATTGAGTTCCAGATTCTTACTCTCTGTTCCATCCCTTACCCATTAAGAAGGTAAGCAATATGATATCAATCATACATGGAAAGTCATGCAAAACATATTAACATATTATCCATGTTGCAAAAAAAAAAGGCAAGGAAAAAAAGTTTTAAAAGTATGCTTCAATGTGTCCTCAAACTTCATTAGTTCTCTCTCTGAAGGTAGATAGTACTTTTCATCATGAGTTTTTTGAAATTATCTCAGATTATTGTCTTGATCAGAGTAGTTGTCATTTACAATCGATCACTGTATAATCTTATTGTTATTGTATACAATGTTCTCCTAGGTCTGCTTACTTCACTTTGCATCAGTTCATATAAGTCTTCCCAGGTTTTTCTGAAACCATCCTGCTCAGAATTTCTTTTTTTTTTAATTTAATTTAATTTAATTTTTTTT
>CM053583.1:306678121-306705668 GCA_028627135.1 Pseudochirops cupreus
TATAAGCCTCTCCAGGTAATTATGAAGTCCATCTCCTTCCCATTTCTTATAGCACAATAGTATTCCATTACATTCATATACCATAGCTTGTTCAGCCATTCCCCAATTGATGGGCATCCCCTATATTTCCAGTTTTTTGCAACCACAAAGAGAGCTACAATAAATATTTTTGCACATATCACATGCCAACATCTATTGCAGAGGCAGAGGCAGGGAATTTCTCCAAAGAACTCAGTATGACTTTTCAAATTAAATCAATGTGTACTTTGATACCCAGTAACTTTAATATAGAGATAGGTAAGGGGAAGATGACCAAAAAAAAAAATGTTGGGAAATTTGTTTCTGGACAAGAAATGAGGGGAGTAAAATGTTGGTAGACACAAAGACACTTCAGGTTCGGTGAGGGGAAAGGGTTGTACTGGACATTGAGTATATCACATAACATCATAAAAATAAATTACATTTCAGTAGATAGGAAATGGTTTGTTGATGAGGAAGTCATAGTCAATTAACTATGTACTGTTAGATGGTTGTCTTGTTAGAGCAGCAGTTCTCAACCTGTGGGTTATGTTCAATTTGTAACAATGAAAATACATCCTGCATATCAGATATTTACATTACGATTCATAATAGTAGCAAAATTATACTTATGAAGTAGCAACGAAAATAATTCTATGATTGGGGGTCACCACAACATGAGGAACTGTATTAAAGGGTCACGGCATTAGGAAGGTTGAGAACCACTGTGGTAGAGGAAAGATCAAAACAAACACAAAGTTAGAAGAAAATAAGAAGATAGGTTATGCAATCAAAACAGCTCTAACATAACCTATCTGAATAGGCTATTCATACCTAAAACATAGGAAGTGGATACAGGATCAGATATTGACACAAATTATCACCATTCCATAAATATAAATTAATTGGCATGAAAGGAACCAAATAGCCTAGAAATCACCTTAAACAGCAAACATTTAATCTTCTTGCTAAGAGAGATATGGCAGCTAAAGACAGTACTAGGAAAAATTAATTCATAAAATTATATAAAGAATAGTCGACTATAAGCAGTATCTTCTCATAGAACATTAAGAAGTAGTGGAAAGGCAATCAAATACAGGCTGAACAAATATGTAACTCAAAATCTTGTGGAAATGAATGATGCAAACTATAATAAAATTTTAAAAATAAAAAAAATTAAAAAAAAGAAGTAGTGGAAAGAAACTCAGACTTAAAAGAGCTTGGCAAGAGACTCAACTAAGAAAAGTCATCCTGAGAAGAGTTAAGTCTATTGGCTATCATACAATGTTGCTGTTACTATGTACAGTGTCCTCCTGTTTCTGCTCACTTCACTCAGTATCAGTTCATGTAAGTCTTTTCAGGTTTTTCCAAAATCCACCTGCTCATCATTTCTTGTGGAACAATAGTATTCCATTACATTCATATACCACAACTTGTTCAACCATTCCCCAACTGATAGACATACCCTCAATTTCCAATTCTTTGCCACCACAAAAAGAGTTACTATAAATATTTGTGTACATGTAAGTCCTTCTCCCTCTTTACGATCTCTTTGGCATACAAAAATAGTAGTGGTATTACTGGAGCAAAAGGTACGCATATTTTTCTAACCCTCTGGGCATGGTTCCAAATTGCTTTCCAGAATGGTTGGATCAGTTCAAAACTCCACTAACAATACATTAGTATCCCAATTTTCCTACATCTTCTCTAACATTTATCATTTTCCTGTTTTGTCATATTAGCCAATCTTATAAAACAACTTCAGAGTTCTTTTAATTTGCATTTCTCTAATCAATAGTGATTTAGAGAATTTTTCATATAACTATAGATAGCTTTAATTTCTTCCTCTGAAAACTGCTTGTTCATATCCTTTGACCATTTGTCAATTGGGGAATGACTTGTATTCTTATAAGTTTGATGCAGTTCTCTACATATTTTAGAAATAAGGCCTTTATCAGGAACACTGACTGTAAAAATTGTTTACCAACTTTCTGCTTTACTTCTAATCTTGGTTACATTGGCTTTGTTTATGCAAAAACTTTTCAATTTAATGTAATGAAGATTATCCATTTTGTATTTCATAATGTTCTCTATCTCTTGTTTGGTCGTAAATTCTTCCCTTCCACATAGATCTTTGTTCTTCTAATTTGCTTGTGGTATCACCCTTTATGTCTAAATCATGTACCCATTTTGACTTTATCTTGGTATACGGTATAAGATGTTTCTGCTGTACTATTTTCTAGTTTTCCCAACAGTTTTTGTCAAATTGTGAGTTCTTATCCTAGAAGCTGGAGTCTTTCTATTTATCAAACAGTGAATTACCATAGTCATTGACTTTTGTGTCTTGAGTACCTAACCTATTCCACTGATCCACCATTCCATTTCTTAGCATGTACTAAATAATTTTGATGGTTGCTGCTTTTTAATACAGTTTTAGATCTGATATAGTTAGGTCACCTTCCCTTGCATTTCTTTTTATTAATGCCCTTGATATTCCGGACCTTTTGTTCTTCCAGATAAATTTTGTTTTATTTTTTCTAGCACTATAAAATAATTTTTGGTAATTTGATTGGTATGGCAATGAATAAGTAAATTAATTTAGGTAGAATTATCATTTTTATTATATTAGCTCAGCCTACCCATGAGCAACTGCTATTTTTCTAATTATTTAGATCTGACTTTATTTGTGTGAAAAGTGTTTTGTAATTGTGTTCATATAGGTCCTGGGTTTGTCTTGGCAGGTAGACTCCCAAATTTTTTATATTATCTACAGTTATTTTAATCCTGTTTTACATTTTGCAGACATGATTTGAACTCTAGTTCCCTGACTCCAAGTCCAGAGCCCCATTTACCTACCACCTGCTGCTCTTAGGAAGGGCCTAATAAGGGTTACTTAATTCTGAGCATTCAGTGCGCCTCATTTATTTCTTCCTTTTCCATGGCACATTCTTCTGCCTGCCCACCTCTTGACAACACATTAGGATTCTCCTCTGCCTTTACAGATTCTTTTTCTTTTTTACATTGAAGCCCTCTTCTTTGTTTTAAAGAACACTTCACTCTCTCTGATAATCTAGATAGTAGAGTTGAGTTCAAGTCCCTTTATCTTATCTGCTAGCAGGTGGACCAGTCTACACTTTGAGCATAGATAACAGTCCCTTGAGAGCACCGAGGTGGATAGAGCACTGGAGTTTAAATCATAAAGACTCATCTTCATGAGTTCAAATCTGAACTCAGAATTCATTCTTCTTTTCATACATGCTAGAAGTAAAATCCTGAGTTGTCAGTCATTCTTTATGGTACATCTTGTGGCCAACTCCAAGCATTTTCCTTGACTATCCTCCATAATTAGAACTCTCCAACTCCTCATTTCTGCCTCCTGGCTTTTCTCAAGTCTCAGCCGAAGTCTCACCTTCTACGAGAAGACTTTTCTAGTCCTCCTTGATCTTGGTGCCTTCCCTCCCAGATGCTTTCCAATTTACCCTGTATATATCTTATTTGTACATCATTGTTTACATACTATCTCTTCTATTAAGCTGGGAGCAACTGGAGGGTAGAGACTGTTTTTTGTCTTTCTTCGTATCCTCAACGCCTGGCATACAGTAGGTAGACACTTGATAAATGCTTTCTCACTGACTGACTGATTAAAGAATTGCTAAGACAGATTTTACTCAGTAGACAATAGGGAGCCAATATAAGTCAGTAAATCTAGGCATAAGGAAGATTATTCTGGCAGCAACATAAGGGATGATTGAAGTGGGGAGAGAACAGTAAGACCTGCTTAGAAGGCAACTACAAAATTATTGGCAAGAGATAATAAGAACTTGTACTAAAGTTTGTGGTTATAGGAATAGAGAGGAGAATACAGATTCAAGAGATATCCCAAAGACTACAATATACCATAGGATTAGATGTGAATGGTGAGGGATAAGTCAAAGATAACACCAAGATTTGGAACATAAGAGATTAAATAAATGTTGGTAGACAGAATTCTAAAGTCAAAAAGAGAAGGGGGAAAGATTATTAGGTCACTTTTAGCAGGAAAAGATAATAAGGTCACTTTTCTAACACATTTAGTTTGAGTTGCTGGTGAGAGATCCAGCTTGAAATTTCTTGCAATTGAAGATAAGTTTCAAGAGCTAAGAAAAAGAGTCAGGGCTAGAGATATAGATTTGGGAATGTTCTGAATAGAGGTAGTAGCTGAAGTCATGATTAGGAATGACATAACCAAGGAAGAAAGTATAGAGATAGAAAAAATAGCCAAAGGCCAAGGATAGACCCTTAGAGAAATGCCCACCATAAGTATCTCAGCAAAAGGGCAGACAATAGCTTAGGAGTGTGTAACGTCTCTAAAATCAAGTGAGGTGTAAGGAGAGGTTGTCAACACCTGTCAGATGTTTCAGAGAGGTCAAAAGCACTGAGAAAAGTGTTCAGTTGTCAACGTGGTGATTAGAAAGTTATTGGTGACCTTTAAGAGAGCAGTTTGTTAAAAGGTGAGATGAGAGGAGAGACTCCAAGGAGGTGAGAAGAGAGTGGTAGTAAGGAAAGAGTAACATCAGCACTTGACAATCTTTTTTTTTTTTTTTGGCAAGGCAACTGGGGTTAAGTGACCAAGGTCACACAGTAAGTGTGTCAAGTGTCTGAGGCTGGATTTGAACTCAGGTCCTCCTGACTCCAGGGCTGGTGTGCTATTCACTGGTCCACCTAACTGCCCTGACTTGACAACTTTTTAAAGAAATTTAGTGGTGAAGTAGAGAGAAACAGAATAGTAGCTGGATGGAGGTGTAGTGATTAGGTGTAGTGAAAGATTTTCTTTTTAGGGTTTGGAGAGATCCGAGTGTTTTGTAGGAGTATGGAAAGAAATCACTGGGGAATGAGAGATTGAAGATGCACAAAGAGAGAAAGTGTAGAGAATGAGATTGAAGGCCTAAGTAGAGTGGTCTTAGTAAGAAGTAGAGATGCCTCTTCTTCTGTGAAAGAAAGGGTAACAGAGTGGGTGATGGTGCTTGAAGCTATAAATGGAAGGGTCAATTCAAACTCGCACTCTGCAGGAGGCTTTTCCTGGTCCTGCCGGCTACTGCTGCCTTCCCCTCTGAGATTAGCTTCCACACACTGTTTGAACATCTTGTACATACTTAGCTCTTTACATATTGCCTCCCCCATTGGGATGCATGCTCTCTGGGGACAGGGACTGTGTTTTTGCTTTTTTTGTTTAATTAATCTCCAGTGCTTAGCACAGTGCCCAGCACATCATAAGCTCTTAGGAAATGCTTACTGACTTACTGAGGTAACTTTAATCTCCTCAGTGATGTAATAAGCACTTGGCATAGTGCCACCCCTCCCAATACAACAGGAAAATATGCCATTTTTTGAGAATAGAAGCCACATAGCTTTTTCAATGAATAAAAAAAAAATTGATGTATGTGCTTTCGGGCATTTTGTTAATTACATAAATAATCTGTCTTTAATGACTAATTCAGACAAATAAGGGCCTGAAGGAGGCGAAAAAGATTTGGATAGTCCCTGGGGAGAATAAGATGAGGATCTGGCAGTGATTAGGTAGAAGGAATGTTGAGCAGCCAAGAAGGCCCTGCTAAGCAAAATTTGTAATGTGTGAGATCAGCTCCCTGTCAATGATCAATGAACATGTAACTCAGTGCTTTGTAGTCAGAAAGCTCTGCATGAATTTGAGAGAGCTAGGAAATATTAAGACTCTCTGACTACTTTGGGATGCCCTGGACGTTTGGTCTTCTTGCTAAAAGCATTGGTTTTGTTTCTAGAAAACGTGAAGAAGAAAGTAAGAGGAAAGAAGGAGAAAACCAAAGGGGAACACCAAACCCAGTGAAATGCCAAGTACAAGCACAGCAGCTTCCAGAGAAGCGAAACCCAGCCACCAGGCCTCCACAACTGCCCAGCAAACCCACCGGCAAACAATCATTCTCCAGCAATGTCTCTCTAAGCCAGATGGGAAAAAACCACAGAGGGTCCCCAGGAGTGTCCCCAGACACAATATATAGGAAAGAACAGTTTCTTTCTACAGAAAAGCAGGGAGAAGATCACCGAAGACAAAAAGGTATGTTTTAATTTATACTAATGAAGCGGTAGATATTAGAAACACATCTCTAAAGTTGGAAAAGAAATAAGAGGTTATCTGGTTCAGCCTTCTCATTTTGCAGATGGGTTAGCTGAGGCCAGGGGAGGTTAAGTGATTTACCCAGGGCCACAAAGGTAGACATTGTCAAAGAAAAGATTTGGACCCAGCTCCTTTGCTTCTTACTGCTGAAGCATACTGCCTGCCCTAGAAGCTGAATTGATCTCTCCTTTGGCTAACATGGTACTGAAAAGGCTTTCTTTACTGATGTCTTTTACTTTTTCTTAATATCATAGTTATTTCTTTTTGGTTTTGTTTGTTTTTGCAGGGGGGAAGGCAGGGCAATTGGGATTAAGTGACTTGCCTAAGGTCACATGGCTAGTAAGTGTTAAGTGTCTGAGGCTGTATTTGAACTCAGGTACTCCCGACTCCAGAGCCCCTATCACAGTCCTTTGTTTCTGTTTCACTCCTTCTCCCAATTCCTTTTAATAAAAATGCATAAATAAGTAAAGCTGGCTATGGGGTTAGTTCAGTTAATCACACCTGCAGCTACAACCTGACTATTTGAGCCAGATTTCATAACCCAAGTACCACTACTTTCCTGTATGTAGCTTACCCCAACAGGGAAATAAATACCTCTAGTGCCAAGTTTGCAAACCTCAATAAAAAGTAATGATTGCAAATGCCACAACTCATTAGCTTTGCCCCAAGTATTATACAGCCACAGATTTCACCTTCCCAGGTTAGACGGTGTTAATTGGACGAATCATAAATTTAGCACTAGAAAGAACCTTAGAGACAATCTAGTCCAGTCCCCCTCCCCCCATCCCATTTCACGGATGAGAAAACTAAGGCTTGAGTGGAAAAGCAACTTGGTGAAGATCTCACAGGAAGCAGCAGAGCTGGGATCTGAAACTGAGTCTCGTGACTCCCGGTCCAGTGCCCTATGAAGCCTCACCGTCCTCTTCTTTTACGGTTTTTTGAGTCGTAGTGATATTCCTCTAAGCAGGGTTCTCTATCCCCATATTAAATACGAGGGAGCTAGGGCGCCCTTTTTTGCCCAAGATAACACAGTGAGACAAAGACAAAGCTAGAATTAGGACCTGGATCGTCAGATGCCTAACTTGATGTTCTTCCCATTGGAATTGTCAATGGCGGGGGTGACCTAATGAAAGGGCGTAGAACCTCAAAGTGAGTGGCCATCGCTAGCAAGGGAAGGAACTGGAAAGGGCCTTGACGGCAAAAGAGGGACATCAGAAAAGGTAGCTGGGGCCGGTGCTGTTTTTCTTGAAATTTTGTTTTTGTTTTGAAATTGTTCTTGGCTGCAAGATTTTTCAAAGCTGAGCAGCCAAGCAGGCCAAGCAAAATCTGTAGCATGTGAGATCAGTTCCCTTTCAATGATCAATGAACACATAACTCAGTGCTTTGTAGCTTGGAAGCACTCCATGAATTTGAGCCAGGTAGGAAATATTAAGACTCTCTGACTACTTTAGAATGCCCTGGATGTTTGGTCTTGTTGCTAAAAGCAACTCTGAATTCTAAGCTTCATTATTTCACGTGATTAAACCATGACCTAACCCAAGGGTGGGAAACTGTGGCCTTGAGGCCACGTGTGGCCCTTTAGGTCCTCAAGTGCAGCCCTTTGACTGAATCCAAACTTCACAGAACAAATCCCCTTAATAAAAGGATTTGTTCTATAAAACTTGGACTCAGTCAAAAGGCTGCACCCAAGGACAAAGAAGGTCACACATGGCCTCTAGGCTGCAGGCTCCCCACTCCTGCCCTAACTCTTGCTTTAACAAAGACAGAGTGCATGCCAGGGAACGGTCTTTTGAAGCTCAGTGTGAGAGGTATTAATGCCTATCTGTCCATCCTGCATCAGTAATACTGTCATCAGCATCACTGAGATGCCAGAGAACTGGGGTTTCCCAACCTAGGGTAGGCATGTCTCCAGCAGGTAAGAGAAGCAAGTCAAGAAGATATGAGAAACATTTGGTAAAACTATTATATTATTCTTAAAAGTAGTAAGGTTAGTGAAAAATATAGAGGATTGGAGAGAACAATGAGGTGATGTAGAATGGGAAAGGAAGTGTGGAAAGCAACAATTTGAAGGAATAATTTCTATTGACCAAAACCCAAGGAATGAGGTTGGATACAAAACCCTTTTTGTATTAAGAGAGTAAAAAAAAAAATCAGTGGCCACAGTCCAGTGAAAAACAAGCTAAATGATTTCCACAATAACCAGAAACTCTGAATTGATTTCCCGTCAATGAAGTTACAGAATTTTGTCGTACCCTTGGGGAAGCATATCCCGTTCTTAGATGTGCTCCCAACACTGTAATTCCATTTATAACAACAAGGTGAATTAAGATTCTCAATCTGTTCTTGATCAGATTCAAAGCAGCAAATTGGATATGCTATTTTTTCAAAAACTAAACCACTACTACTACAAATAGTAAGTGCTAATATGTATATGGCACTTACTATCCACCAGGCCCTTTTACAGTTATGATATCATATGATCCTCACAACTCTGGGAGATAAGTGCTATTATTATCCCTATGTTACAGATGAGAAAACTGAAGCAAACAAGGGGTAAGTGACTTGCCCAGGGTCACACACGTAGTAAGTGGGGCCAGATTTTAACTCCAGTCTTCCCGACTCCAGGCCCCCTTGCTCTATCCACTGTACCACCTAGCTGCACTTAACAATAAACTGGGTTGACAAGAAACAGAATCTCTGGCCCTAAAAGATGTGGTTATGTACCAATGAAAGTTTTCTATATGAAACTTTATTCTATGTCATATTAAATATTATTAAATTGATTTTTAGTAATTTCTCACGTAGTGTAAACTCCAGAATTATTTCTTTTCATATTGAATAGACAGTAAAGTAAGGTTTTCTGAAAGGCAAGGGGATACAGTGAACAGAAAAGGTTGGGACCACTGCTGTGAAGTATATTCTGGATTAATTGTATGAAAAATAGTGTCAAAATAAGCTGTGCCTTATAATTTTAATGCTGATAAACATCTGCTTTTTCTGTTTCCTTTAAGAATCAACCAGAGAGCATTCCAAAGGCAAAGTTCCTTCTGTCCACTTTGGTCCCAATGAAAAGGATAATGAACGCAAACCTCAGGTGGCCATCTCTAAGTCAGAAGATGAAAAAAGCAGAGAATTGCCATCCCTCAGAGGAAAGGTTAGTCGAAGGCACGCCTCTAATGGTAAGGCAAGTGGAGCTGGAGAAAAGTTAGGAGATCAGAGGCATATGGTGGCTTGCAGTGGTGAGCCTTTGGACAGAGTAGCAGCGATATGCTTGCCGACTTCTAATTGCCCAGTTGGAAACTTGAGGCACCACAAGTCCCATGAAACGGTATCAAGGACGAAAATGCACTCCATCAAAAGACCAAGTAAAGAGCTAAAAGGAGAGAGGTGCTCTCCAGCTGGTTCTAGCCGACCTGGAAGTGCGAGAGTGGAACCCACCCACCCAGGGAATGAGACTTCATCTAATCGGGGACAAAGTAGCAAAGGGGCAGATAACGAAATCATAGGAAGAATCTGCCCTGGGCTCCCAAGTAAAACAGGATTGGGAAGACCCGGACCCAATAACGTGGGGGGGAACTCCATGCCTGGTGATAGGCTGAACTTGGGGAAGACAAAAACAGCACCTGCAAATGCAGGTGATCAATTGCCCTCACCAACAGGGCAGAATTTGAACATTGAACTTCTCCCATTAGAGAGCCGGCTGATGATCATTGAAAAAGAAAGAACTAGGAAAGAGTTGTTCCGGAAAAAGAACCATGCTGCTGCTGTGATTCAGAAGGCATGGAGAAGGTAAGGTGACTCTTGATAAAGTGATTGTTGTGTTTGTTTTTTTTTAACCAGTTCTTTGGGAACATATAAACTTGATATCCTAAATACACTAAATAGTTTTGTTTTTCCCCACAGCATTACCAAGTCTTCTTGGGGGAAGGGGGACTTTTTTTCTATCAAGTAACACCTCAGACAACTGGGATCTGGGAAAGACCTTAATTCGGAAAGGCCCAGCTCATCCACTGCATCCTGGGCCACTGACAGTCATCTTGACTTTTTTGCTTGCCACTGGAATCTGATGTCTCTGGGGGAGAAAGTGAGGCTGATGATTTTGCCCAGCTCTGCGTCACTTAAATCCAATTCATGCACAAGTCAAGACATCACTCTTATGATGTCATTCAACCTCTTCAAGAAGGAAAGATATTCAATAACCATGTTGCTTAGTAAGGGTATACCAAATATGAACCCTTTTTTGTCTAGGGGAAATCAAGAAGTGAGTTGTCATTAAATGATGTTGGAGGTATAGCTATTATCAACCATTTACATTTGATTTGGGGTATCTATGATATAGTGGCAAGAGGATTAAACTCAGAGTTGGAAGACCCAATATCTTTTCTTCCACTTATTAACTGTATGACATTGAGCTAATCATTTAACTTTTCTGTGGCTCAGTTTCTCCACCTGTAATATTAGTATAATGACAAGTCAATTCAATAAACATTTATTAAGTGCCTTTCTATGTGCCAGCTACCATGCTAAGTGCTAGGGGATACGAAGAAAAAGAGATGGTTCCTGCCTTCAAGGAGGTTCTAATCTAATGGGGGAAGACAACACACACACAAAAAGGAAGCTGAAAAGGAAGGGGTGGCCCCTGGGGAGCACCCAGCACAGGGGCATGTTGTTCCATAGAGGTGAAACCAAGGACAGCAATTATGGAAAATGAAGTTACCAGGAAGGTGGAGAGTCTTCTATAAAAGGAAGGTCTGGTGAGTGGCTTGGTGTTCCACCTACCAGACAGATGTCCAGTCAGAAGGAAGAAGCACCTGAGGGGAAGCAGCAGAGGTGTAGAGTATCAAAATCTCAGCCATTCTTTGTGATGCCTCCCTCAGAGGGTTTTTGTGAGAATAAATGAAATAGCATATGTACAATGTAATTCTTAAAGCCTTATATAATCTACTATTAGTCTTTTTTTTTAAGAATGCCACTGACTAGTCAAATTTGATGGAACTTCAACTTTGATGAAACAAATTCTGTGTGTCTATTTGAGTTGTACAACTTGTATCTGCTCCTACTGCCTTTAGATTAACCTGAGGGGTTCCACATCTTTCAGTTTAGAACCTATTATTCAGTTTCATCCCAAGTTCCTCCCCTTGTGGTAACAATATAGAGATAAGGGACGCCATGTTTGAGGAATCTTTGACTGAGAGAAGATCTGGAGGTTGGAGCAAAGTAATTTCCCATTCTGGGTAGCTGGCCCCTGCAGGACAAGAGGTGGGGAATGAAAGCCTTTCTGGAGTTTGGCAGTGCAGTCAAAGGAGCATGGTGGTCTGTTCAGTATTAGAGGACTCTCATAGGAGTGTGCTGATGTGTTTGGTATTAGATGGGTGTCAAAAGAGTTATGTTGATGTATTTGGTGATAGAAGGCTGTCAAAAGAAGATGGTGGTGTACATATGGGTTTGCATGTATGTGCAGTGTTAGATACCTGTCACTGAAGGACCATTATAAGAATAACAAATAGAAAGCACCAGAATTCACAGAGACTATCAAAGGCAGTCAGATGTAGGGAAAAAAGGAGAAAGATGAAAGAAAGCTTTTTCTTATGTTTCTTCTTGAAAACATCAAACAGACAAAATGAAATCTAAGTTAACAGGGAAAGTAAACCATGTTTGAAAAGACAGATGTTCACCGACTGAAATGATGAGAACTCTAATATCTGTTCTTTACCACGTGAAGGAATAGATTCTGACAGGTTCTATCTATAAGTTTCCGCAATCAGCTAACTGGCACGCTAAGTCCACTGAGTCCATAGTATCACCAATAGGAGTAATTCAACAGGATTCTTGTAAACCATCTTATTCCAAACAGTGTAACCCCTTGGAGAGCCAGTCATGCTGTTGATTGGAGTATACTCTGAAAACTGCTATGAAATGGCCCATTTCTGAATGTAGAATCAGAGTCTCATGATTGAAAAACTCTGATTATACTTTTTTATCAGACCTGTGATTTCACTAATATGGGCCACTCCTGATGAGGAAATGCCACCTGATTTGAAACTTGGAATCTTAGAAAGTTGCCTGATTGCACTTATTGGATTCATATTCGGGGATGGGAAAAAAAAAAACTTTCATAGCTCTTTGTTGACTATATTTGTTATCCTTGTTTGTCATTTTTTCCATATTAAGACTATGAGAAAAATAATAATGACATGCTGGGAAGGTATTCAGTTTGATCTTGTATGGCAACAAGTACCAACCATGGGTAGCTTTTTCTTAATAAGTTGTTACATAGATCTAGGGCAGTTAGGTGGTCCAGTGGATAGTGCCCCAGACCTGGAGTCAGGAAGACTCATCTTCAAGAGTTCAAATCTGGCCTCAGACAATTCCTAGCTGTGTGACCCTGGGCAAGTCACTTAACCCTGCTTGCCACAGTTTCCTCATCTGCAAAATGAGCTGGAGAAGGAAATGGCAAAACATTCCAGGATATTTGCCAAGAAAACCCCAAATGGGGTCATGAAGAGTTGGACATGTCTGAAAAATGATTCAACAACGAAGATCTAGTATTATGGCTGGTATGCAACCAGTACTTGAAGTCAAATTAAAAGCACCGGACTAGGGGCGATTAGGTGGCGCAGTGAGTAGAGCACCAGCCCTGGAGTCAGGAAGACCTGAGTTCAAATCCAGCCTCAGACACTCAACACTTATTAGCCATGTCATCTTGGGCAAGTCACTTAATCTTAAACTTAAATTGCCCAGCCTTCCCCCCCTGCAAAAAAATAAAAAATTAAATTTAAAAAATTAAAAAAAAAAAGCACTAGACTGGAGATCAAGAGATCTGAGTTCAAGTTATTCAACTACTATGAGTCTGTCTCCTCATCCACAAAATGAGAATGATAGATAGTACTTGTATTATCTTCCTCATAAGATTATTTGAGGAAAATGTTTTGTAAACTATGTGTATTAGTATACCTATTAGTATCATCCGGTCCACACATTTATCCAAACCATGGATTCCACTCTCAGTTATACCAATGAACAGCTAGATGATCTTGGGCAAGTCATAATTATCCTGGGCTTTAATTTCTTCATCTGTAAGTGAGGGGATTAGACTAGATAAGTGGTTTTCAGAGTGGGCCCCGGGGCACCCTGGAGGGCCCTGCAACCCTTTGAGGTCAAAACTATTCTCATGATAATAACATTAAGAATTTTAATTTTCTAATATGGCAAACATTAAGAGATATCATCCACATAAAAGCTCTTTGGGATCCTGAATAATTTTTAAGATTGTAAAAGGGTCTTTAGACTAAAAAGTTTGAGAACCACTGGACTAGGTAATCTCCGTGTTTTTAAGAATCTACTGATGCTTTCATCCTCTGCCATCCCTTAGAACAGTGGTTCTCAGCCTTCCCGATGCCACGACTGGCATGTGGACAGACTGGCCTGGAGGTGGACAGAGGAGATACGTGTTTTCCGATGGTCTCAGGTGACCCCGTTCAGTCCCCAAAGGGGTTGCGACCCACAGGTTGAGAATGCTGCCTTAGAATAATTAGTAATGTCCCCTGCCTCCGGTAGTTCCAAACATTTGCCGTACCCAGAGCCTGGAATAAAATCGACTCTCATTTAATAGTCCCCCAAACTAGGATTTTCTGGCTTCAGGTGCTAGTACTGACATCCAGGCAGGCTGGTGTCAGGGGGAGAGCTCTAGACTTGGTAGCCTGGTTCTGGGTTCTAGATTCTGCAAGTTATTAGGTGTGTGACTGGGCAAGTCACTTATATGCTCTGAGCTTTAGTTTTCCCATCTCTAAAATGGGAAGAAGAATCACCCACCTGCTTAACATGTCTCTAAATGAAATGATGTATGTAAATGCTTTGTGATCCTGAAAGTACTTTATAATGTAAACTAGAAGTGTATTCTGGGATTTGGTAAACAAGTCTGAGCTCTCTCTGTCCAGAGATAATGTGGATTTCTAATATATTCCCACTTCAGTTTTCAACTTTATCAAGGCTCGGTATTACGTTGTGTTGTTTTGTTTTGTTTTTGGATGGCGGAGGGAAGAGTCGTTTTTGAGCTTGTTCCTTTGATCTAAATCAAGACATGAACTTTCCCCTTCCACAAGGTCTAACAGACTTAGTGTTCTAGCTCCCCTGCCAACTCTTCTCCCCGCTTCTCCACCCTCCTGAACGGACAGCCACCCTACACTGGAGAAGGGGCAGTAGTGACAGGGGCACCGACATCGGAGCCTAAGTGGGAGCAGCTGAGCCAGAAGAACGCAGAAATCGCAAGTCTGGGCTAAAGCAGGACCTGGCGATATGATCCTGGACAAGCCGCTTCACTTGTGTCTGCCTTGGTTTTCTTATATATAAAACAGGGATAGTTATAGCGTCTTCCTCACAGAATTGCTGTGAGGATCAAGTAAGACAACGTGCTTAGCAAACATTAAAGTCATGTTATATAAAGGACACATGGTATGCAGTCTGTCATCAAATTAGTATCTACTATGTGCAAAAAAAATCATTGTGCTGGGAAATGGATTTGCTACAAACTTCCATTCTCTCTTTTTATAAAACTTCTAAGCAGGTTGTTGTTGTTTAGTCACTTCAGTCCTGTCTGACTCTTTGTGACCCCATTTGGGCTTTTCTTGGCAAAGATACTGGAGTGGTTTGCCATTTCCTTCTCCTGCTCATCTTACAGATGAGGAAACTGAGGCAAACAGGGTTAAGTGACTTGCCTAAGGTCACACAGCTAGTGAGTGTCTGAGGCTGGATTTGAATTCAGGTCTTCCTGATTCCAGGTCCAGCACTCTATCCACTAAGCCACCTATAGAGGACTTTCCATAATCTCAAAGTTTTTCCAGAATTGACCATAACAATTTACTATATGGCCCAAAAGTTCTAAACCAAGGGTGGGAAACCTGTGGCCTCAAGGCCTGCTGACTGAATCCGGACTTCACAGAACAAATCCCCTTAATAAAAGGATTTGTTCTGTAAAACTTAGACTCAGTCAAAAAGCCACACCCAAGGACCTAGAAGGCCACATGTGGTCTCAAGGTCACAGGTTCTCACCCCTAATCCAGACTCTTAGTCTTCTCCTTTATAAGTCACGACTCATCTCTGCCAAAGTAACCCAGAGCACAGTCTTTATACATATCTGGCTTTACACAATAGTTGTGTTCCTGTAAAATTTTTCTCAAACTGCCTTCCTGTTGATTTACTTGATAATTTCAAAGGTATTTCCATTTCATTTCTAAATAATCTTCAGTTAACGATTCAAACTTTAGCTTTAGATTTTTTAAGAACTAGGTAGGAGTGAAAAGGAAGAACTAAGCTCTTGATCAGCCACTAACTAACTGTATAACCCTGAGTACACCCAAGGTCAACCTCTGGCTCCGTTTTCTCATCCATAAGTCAAGTATCTTGACTACATTTTAAGAAGGACATTGACAAACTGAGGAAGGCAACCAGGAGGCCAGATGGACTTGAAACCAACTCGTATGAGAAATGGTTGAAGGGATTCTGAGAGAGTCTAACTTCTCAGGCCCATAGTCAACTCACTAAGACCTTAAATTGCAGAAGTGCCAACCTACATTGGTTTTCCTATCAAGAGTACTCTCTACCAATGAAAGAGTACCCAATGCCTATTTAGTCCAAGAAATAATAAACTTGAATCCTATAGCTCCATTGTTTTTCAAGGAAATTAAGTTCCCTTCAGTTCAAGTGTTTTCTGAGGCTATGTAGTAATTGAACAAAATCTAATGCTCCTGAAATTTGCCTATTTAGTGTATAGGTTGTCCATGGGATGCCAGGTTTAGGACTGTTGTACATTGTTCTATTGTCTTTGGAAATGAGCTAAAATCATTATCCCCACTGTTAAGACCTTTTTTTTCTCTTTGTCAGTCTATATGCCCTGACGATAAATGGTGATGAACAAAAATGAACTAAAAAATTCTGTAGTGTTAGTAACTAAGAAACAAATTCAGACCTACTTGGTATTTGATATATTCAGGAAGCTCAGTTTGGAAGGAAAAAAAATGTCCCCCAAAGGGTGAGATTGGATAATACCATTTTAAGACTGAAGTTCAATAATTTGGAGAAAATATCAAAGTTTTATAAAAGAATTGATTCCAGAAGAAAGGAAATTCCCTGTGTGACAGCCTTTCTGACAAGGTTGGAACTGGCTGCCTTGCAAAAGGACTTAACTCAAGATGCTGGGTGGTGGCATTCTTCCTGATCTGTTAGAGGGGAAGGTAATACCAGAGCAGGTCTAGAGGGAGAAGTTTGAGGCTTCAGCAGGGCAAGGAGAGCCCCAAAGAATTTGTCTCACAAGTCTTAATGCACTTTTTATGTTTTACATAGCTTTAAATTTTACATAGTTTTTGTATAATTTTAAGTTTCATATAGCTTAAAACTGCACTAAGACTTTTTGGACACCCGATACTGGCCAATCTTGGTCCTGGAAAATACTTCCCTTTTAACAGAGGTAAGGGACAAAGAATGTGAAGGGTTGTATATACTACCCAACTGTCTTGGTTGGTTCTGCATAACTGACTTTCTATGTGTAAAGGGCTGAAGGGAGGAGGGGGAAGGGGAAGGGGCTAATGCAGAAGTAGAAAAAATGTGAAATGACGAGCATAAAAATAAAATGCACCAATAAAATCTAAATAATTTTTAAAAATAGATTAATAAAATGAAGTGCCCTTAACTGAAAACAAGAAATTTTCTGACCAGGGTAGAAGATAGTAAGATTATCATTTCCTTTATCCTAGAGACCTTATGTTTCTCTGCCCCTTTGCTCCAGGTAGAGGAATTTTTTTCTAAGTTCACTTTATTCTTTAACTAATGCCTGAAATAAAATGTATGCTTCTTGAAGGCAGGGATCTTGTATCCCCAAAGCCTAACGTAGTGTGTGACATGTAGTAAATGCTCAATAAATGCTTATTTAATTAAAATGTTGTTTTATTTCATGTTCTTCACTCAAATCTTTTATCATTCTTCTTCCAGTAAGTTTTACCCATTAGTAGTAGACACTTTATAAATATTTGTTAAATTCGTAAGTTGACATTGAATTAACTAACTTAACTTAGTCTCAATAAAAATGTTGCTATGTAAAAAGACAAAAAAAAAAACCCTTTTACATATAGAATGTACTTGATAAAAAAAAACCCTGCTAATTTTTATATAATGAAGAAAATCAAATCTCTCAACTTCCAAATACATGTTATATCTGCAAATTGGTTTGGATTCTTCAGCACCTGTTTACTTGGAGTAGATGCTATACCAACAAAAAGCCTAGTTTTGAATCTAGCCAGTACTATATTGTATATCCAGAGAAAGCCCAGTCAGAATTAGCTGATGGTGGTGGTGGTAACAATACTTGAAATTAAATTTGTTAAATACTTTTCATCGACTAAATTATCAGCCATTGTGGTTTCCCAAGTTCCTCAGATAACCTTCCACATGAACTGGCTCGTTGAATTCAGACCAATCTAGCTCACCTCAAATAAGCACTTTTCTTTTTCTCAGTTACCAGCTGCGAAAGAAACTGTCTGAGCTTTGCAGTGCTCAGCAACAGGGTGAAGAAAATGAAGACAAGTGGAGACGAGAGAGAGCTGCCTTTCTCTTCCAGTTTGCTTGGAAGAAACAGCCAAACCCCAAGGCCTTGAAGTCGGTCTCATCCTGCAAAACTCCCAAATCCACCAACAAGAGCAACTCCCTCATCAAACAAAACAAGCAAACTGTCCTCAAACAGATCTATGGTAATTCCCTTTTTCCCACAGTTGAGTATCTATAACAAGAAGTTCATTTGATTACATTCCGATTCTGTGGGGAAACACACCCCAGCCATTATAAAGCGTGAACTAGGTGCCACACAGCCACAGGAAAGGCTTTTCTAGAACCGTTTTCTGAAATTCTCCCTTGAACAAAAGAATTCACATGCTATTTTCAAGGATCTGAATTCACATGTTATTTTCAAGGGTTTAACAATTACCTCAGGCATTTCAGAGATGCTGTTACACTTCCCCAGATGATTTTTTTTTCTGTGTCACTACTGGCTTTATGAATACCTTTAGAAGCTTTTTGGTATCTAAATATAAAAAACCCACACTTTGGAAGAATGGTTTTCCTTCAGTCTTCATGGCAAATCCCCTCCTTTACACAGTGGTCACGTGGCTGCCTTTAGAGTGCTTATCTGCTGCCTCATTCATACACAACATGGAAGTTTATGGCTCTATAAAAAAAAAGTATACAGTTATCCCTTCCACATCATGACTTTCCCCATCGTGGTTTTGTTTCAATATATCATGGATCGGCATAAGAAGTTAAATGGAAATTTTGGGGAAATTTTGAGGAAACCACAGATGACAAGGCCAGCAGATGACACAGAAAAAGTCTAGAAACTCAAAAATGCATAAAATATATGTATAGTATTGCATGCTATCAACATATTTTATCTTTTAATACTATAATAATTCAGACTTCTTCTCTGGCATGAAGGGAGGGTCAAAAATTTTTATGCAGATTTTCCAGATGGGGGGGAACAACACTTCCAAACCCCTACAATGTCGCTGAAAGACCTGAGCTTAAAAAAGGTCAAAGTCTTCCACTGCATCCTGGGTAATCTCCAGCTGTCTTGATTGATTTCTGGTCACTGACCCAGATAGCTCTGGAGGGGAAAGTGAGGCTGGTGACTTTGCACAGCCCTCCCTCACTTAAATCCAATCGGCTTGAAAGTCATGGCACCATCTTCCTGATGTCATGGTCTTCTTAGAGAATGAAGGCCAAACCACAACAACCCCCACGGCATGAGATAACTGTAACCACTTTTTATAACATTTGTATATCCATATGGCCGTATTTGAATACATTATTTTTTTCAGCTTTGGTCAAATTCACATATGGGAGATATTTCATAGAATTAATTTAGTATGACTACCCATCTCCAGGGAAGCCAACACTGTCACACAGAGGATATTCATTAAGTATTTATTAATGATATCGGATTCTGTTAACTCTAGGCACTTTTACTATCTGAAAGATCTAATCAAAAGGAGATCTGCATAGAATCTGATGATTCTGTGAAAAAGAAAAGTAACCACTAGGTGGCACAGTAGGTAGAACACTGGACTTGGAGTCAGGAAGACCTGAGTTGGAAACCTGCCTCAGACACTCACTAAATGGATGACCCTGGTCAATCACTTAACCTCTGTTTACCTCAGTTTCCTTATCTGCACAATGGGGTTAATATTAGCACCTACTTCCCAGGATTATTGTGAGGTTAAAATGAGATATTTGTGAAGCTCTGTATAAGGGCAATCGTTATTATTAAGAAATACCGTGACAATAATAACCCGTAACTATGTAGTGTATTAAAGTTCACCCTCTGTGAAGGAGTTGACACAAATCTCCATTTTGCAGATGAGGAAGTAGAGGCTCAGAGAGAAGTGACTTGCTCAAGGTCACATAGCTAGTGAATATTGGAACTGGAACTTAAACAGATTTTTTTCTGACTTCAAGTCTAGGAGACAAAATAGATCTCTGGATTTCGAATCAGGAAGACCTAAGTTCGAATCCTGCATCAGGTATTTAAAAGCTGGGTGATCCTGAGCAGATCACCCTCTTCTCAGCCTCACCTGTAAAAATGAGGATATTGGAATAGATCTCAAATGCCCCTTCCTACTCTACATCTATGACATTGTGATACAATTTTTTTTCAATGACTTTCGCCAACAAAATAAAAGACATTCTGAAACAAAGCTTCTGATGGAATCCCAATCACAGCATCCCCTTGGCCTGTATGGTAGTTCTTCCCCATAAATACACACACAGAATCAACCTTCTGTTTATTCAGGTATCTGTAAGTTAGGACTTTCAATTCAATGAAAATTTGGATTCCAGTGGGGTTATATGAGCCTCCTATGCCGGTTAGATTGGTTGATGGTTATTGTCTCCTTCCAGGATGCTCTCAGGAAGGGAAAGCACATCATCCCACAAGACCTCCGTCCAAGCCTGCTCTCTCTGCAATGCATCTCATTTCAGGTAAGTCAGAGTCCTGTGGGTATGCAGTTACTGGTCATCTGTCCAGTGTCTGTTCTGTAAGTTCATCTCTTCCTCATCTGTATAACTACCAGGCATTAGAGGATGAGGATTGCTGGGAATGTGAATGATAGTTCTGTATGCACCCTGAGTTTTTAGTTCTCGTTTCCCATATTTCAGTTATCTGTGATTTTGTCAATGTGGACCCTTCCTTAACCATCACAGATGCAGCCTCTCAGTCAATAAACATTTAAGCATTCATTATGTGCCAGGCACTGTTAAGTGCTGGGGATGCAAGTACAAAGACAATCCCTGCCCTCGAGGAGTGTGCCATCTAACAGGGGACACATCTTTGGTTGGTCCATGTGCCTAACCAGCACCCTCATGATGTTAAAAAAAGAAAAAAAAAGAGGCAGGGGAGGCCCCAGTACACTAGGAAGTCTTTGTCAGTGGCTGCCACTAAAAAAAAAAATCACACGAACCTCATCCCCAAACTTAGCTAAAGACTTGGGCCCACACTGAAAAGTTTGTAGGACTTAATAACTCACCAAACTCCTTGAGGGCAGACTGGCTTTGTGTTTATTTGTATCTGTATCCCTACGCAGAACACAAGCACACAAGGGGTGCTTGATATTCACTGACTGATTCTCTCCAGGGGACCAGTCCCTTTTCGTTTCTGGTTAGATCTTTCTTCGAGGAAAGCCACCGGTTTTCTTTGTAGGTCTTTATTGTGCTGCAACCTTGCTTACACTCACAGTGCCCTTTTGCATTACTACTGAAAATAAATTGTTTTATTCATCAAATTGGTAAAAGCGTTCTAAAATGACAATACTGGATGTTAGGGGTGTGAAAAGATATTATGTTGCTGATGGAATTTAGAAGGGGTAGAAACTTTTGGAGAATGATGTGGCAGAGAACTGCAGAAGTTACCAAAATGATCATACTCTTAGACCCAACAATTCTGTTATTGGAAAGATACCATAAAAACATTATTAAGGAACTTTTAAAAACTTATGTTTGAGAGCAACAGGATAGCACAGGGATCATCATTCCCATTTACATAGTATTGTGAGGCACCGTGCTAAACACTTTGCAAATATTATCTCATTAGATCCTCACAAACACTGGGACATAGGTGCTATTATCTTCATTTGAGGAACTGGAGGCACACTGAGATCAAGTGACTTGCCCAGGGTCACACAACTGGTATCTGAGGCTGGATGTTTAACTCGGGTCCTCCTGACTCCATATCCAAGGCTCTATCCACTGTGCTACCTTCCTGCCCCATAATGTTGGATTTGGAGTCAAGAAGGCGTAGGTCCAAATTCTTCCATTGACCCTTACAAGGTAAGTGATCATGGGCAAGTTGCCTAACCTTTATTAGCTTCAGGTGACTCTCTAAGGCTATAATTTACAGAAAAGTCCCTAGGACTTTCTATGTGATAGATGGATCTGTATATTAGTAGTTCTCACACCAATGAAATCATGTAATAGATCCTTTACTAATGACATATTTTATTCTTTTCTCAATTACATGTAAAAAAAATTTTAACATTTGTTTTTAAAAAATTTTAAGTTCCAAATTTTTCCTCCTTCCCTCCCTCCATACCTTGAGAAAGCAAGCAATCTGATAACAGATTATACTTTTGAAGTCATGCAAAAAACACTTCTGTATTAACTATGTTGCAAAAGAAAACATTTTTTAAAAGGCCAAGAAATATAATGTAAAAATATTATGCTTCAATCTACATTCAGGCTCCATCAGTTCTTTTTCTGGAGGTGGTAACAATTTTCATTATAAGTTTTTTAGAATAATGTCATAGCTTTTCAAAAATATATATATGTTACCACTATTTGCAATTGAAAAAGAAATGTGAAAAGAACTTAACTTTACAACTTCATAGAATTAGTACTTAATGTTTGTTGAATTGTGAATTGGGAAATGGCTTGATAAAGTGTGGAACAGTAAAGTAAAGAAAACACCATAAAGCAATTAAGAATGACAAAGAGAAGGCATACAAATGTGATGTTCAGGTCCATCGTTCCTTTACCCCTGGATCCCCAGAAAGCCATTTTTGGTTCTAGGTACTTTATAGGTCAGAATCCTTTCCAAATCATAGTTCTTGAGCCCCCACTCATCTGTTTACTATTAAGCCAAAGGTCATACTTAGCTACATATGAAGAACTAGTAATGAAATTAAGGGGGCAGCAAGGTAGCACAGTGGATAGAGTGCTAGGCCTGAACCAGAAAGACTCATCTTCCCAAATTCCAATCTGGCCTCAGACACTTACTAGCTGTGTGCCTCTGGGCACGTCACTTAACCTTGTTTGCCTCAGTTTGCTCATCTGTAAAAATGAGCTGGAGAAAGAAATGGCAAACCACCAGGATCTTTGCCAAGAAAAGTCCAAATGGGGTCATGAAGAGTCGGACACCTGAAACGATCTAACAGCAAACACCAGCGAAAGTAACAACAGAATATCTCCCTAAAAGCTCATGAGCTCAGTCTCCTACGAACACGAACACTCTCAGTGAGGAGCTTAATTAGAATTACGCCATCTCCGCACTCCACTCCGTGACGCTGCGCTGCCTCTACAAAGACTCTTCCTATTCACAAACACTCTGGTAAACAGACACACAAGACAGTAAGAGACAGGAAGCAAGTCATAGATCACCATCATTAATTGTATGTTGAGTTTTCTAAAACTAAGTACATTAAAGGAGATAAAATATTGTTTCAAATGTATAAATTTTTTATTTTTAGTTACCATATTTTGTTACCCCTATGTAAAGTAATAGAAGTTGAATAACTAGAGAATCTAAGCTATAAAATTTGAGATTTTTTTCCCTTTTTCCTGTATATGGTCATAAGTCATCTTGAGTCTTAGTACAGAAGATTAGCATGGCCAAGGGCAGCTAGGTGGCTCAGTGAATGGAGTACGGGCCCTGGAGTCAGGGTGACCTGAGTTCAAATTTGAATTCAGATACTTAACACTTACTAACCTTGTGACCTTGGGCAAGTCACAACCCCAATTGCCCAGCCTTCCCCCCCTCCAAAAAAAAAAAAAAAAAGCAAAAGACAAAGTTACCCGCATATTTCTTTGGGCGGCTAGGTGGTGCAGTGAATAGAGCACCAGCCCTGGAGTCAGGAGGATCTGAGTTCAAATCTGGCCTCAGACACTTGACACACTAGCCATGTGATTTTGGGCAAGTCACTTAACCCCAATTGCCCTCCAAAAAAAAGCAAAAAAAAAAAATAGCATGGCCTTTAACTTTCTTAATATGATGAAATGGACAGTTTAGAATGCCTTTCCAAGTTGTTGGGTTTTTTTTCCTTTAGAACAATACCCATTTTCATTTAATTAAGAAGAGTTCAGAAAACTTTAACTTCATCTTTGAGACGTGTTTTTGTTTGATAAGTTCAGTGCTGTCAGTGGCAAATGTCAGGTCCAATGAATCCCTCCAATCATAAATATCTATGGGAACATTCTCCTTACACTGGATTTTCTTATTCTATGTAAGCAAATCCTAGCTTGGAAGGTGACAATTGACTGCCAGCACTAACATTAATTTTGTTTCGGTTAAAAAAAAAAAAGAGTAGGGCTGGGGAGAGACGAGTGACAATCTTCCACAAGGTAGAAACCAAGATAGTTTAACCTAATCAGTAATACTATTACTAGGCTGGTTTAAGGAATCCTTGTTAAACTTCCAGCACCACAACACTGGAAATAGATAACCAATTGAAGAGTTTCTAGGTAAGAATTTACTTTTGGGGTGTTAATTTCTCATTATGGCATTAAGAGTTTGTTTTTAAATGGTAGACCTTCAAAATCCTATAAAGAAAATTTGGAGGAGGAAGGTACCTGGAACATTGGATTCATCAGTCCAGATGAGCAGTTCACCTATAACTTAGTTTTCTAGTCTTAAGAGAAATTACCTGACACATTGAAAGGTTAAGAGATTGATTCATAGTCACACAACTTGTATAGGTTAGAAGCATGACTTGAAGCCTATCTATCCACTCTACCATGCCTCTCCAAATAAAAGATCGGTAAAAATAAAATCTATTGATTGTCATATGTACATATCAAGAAACTACGATTTGGGTCACATAATTCCTTATGTTACGATGTCTGTCCAGTAACTTTTTAAAATAAAGGAAAGGAATGCTATACATACATATGTTAAAATCTAAACTGGCAAGTTCTATGTGTTCCTTTTTTTCCCCAGGAAGACAGGTTAGGAAAGTGTATTAAATTCTACTAAAATATGTTAACATATTGTATGTATTCTAGGTATAGTCAATCTCCAGTCATATATATAGGATTCTGACAAAGCCTGAAATGGGTTAACATTAATTTTTTTAAAGTAGTTATTAACTGAAATAAAGAGAAGACTTTTTTTTCCCTATTCCCAGCTAAGGCACTTACACAATATGCATTTTTTAAATTAAATACCGATTAGGTTCCTGAACTTGACTTTAACCAGTAAATGTTGCTGGATGTCAAGATTAACTAAATTTAAGCATATGTTTGTATGTGTGTATGTATATACATGTACATATACATGTTGCTGTTCAGTCATTTCAGTTGTGTGTGATTCTCCATGACCCCATTTGGGGTTTTCTTGACAAAGATCCTAGAGTGGTTTGCCATTTCCTTCTCTAGCTCATTTTACAGATGAGGAAATGGAAGGAAACCAGGTTAAGTGACTTGCCCAGGTGCACACAGCTAGTTCGTGTCTGACACCACATTTGAACTGTCTTCCAGACTCTAGGCACAGCATTCTATACAATGCGCCAACTATCTGCCCATGTATTTCTGTACATTGTATCTAAAAATGAAACAATTGTACAACACGTGAAAATCGGTCTGATTTTATAGCCACAGCTCAAATGTACATTGATATGAACATCGTGTATGCTATGTATGTATCTATGGATAGAGACACTCAAGTGCAAATGATTTGATAAAGTCATAGTGAACCACCTTAATCAAAGTGATTACCTACAATCCTATTTATGGTGTATGTTTAAAGTGTTCCTTACTTTTATTGCTATTTCTGGTTTTTAAAGTATACATTCAAGAACATGTAGCAATAACTAGATGCTTTCCTTATTTATCATAATCCCTGAAAATTTATACTTATCACCCTTCCCCAACACCCAACTTCAAGAAACCTGGTGTGGAGTTTCTAAGGATTGCATTGGTAGCTCTCTTCCAGGGAACAGAAGGGTAAGAGAAACTGTAAACATAGCAGAAATTGGCATGGAATTCAGGACACATCCTAAGCCTTGTCACTTCTTTGCTCTAGACAATGTTGGAGATCCCTACAATGGTTGATACTCCTCCAGCCCCCTAAAAGCCTGAGGAAGCTTCCAAAGCTCTGTCCTCAGTTGTTTTCTTAAATACTCTGGAACTTACAAGAACTCTTTTCCAGATAACTCCAATTGATACCTCCTCTTCCTCCCCTTCCCTGATACATAATCACTGAATACAAAGGCTTAAGAATAGCCCACCTAAGCTTGGCATTTTCTGCTGTCTGAAAGCAGCCTCATCAGACTGGGGTAAAGTCAATCATCCTTCCACAAAGGGAAATTTAGATTATAAAGGCTTATTACCTCTGCTTTCCCAGGGTTTTTAAATCAATTAGACTTTTTATCATCAATCCATTAGTCACATCAGCCAGAAAATGTAAGGAAGGCTGAATCATTTTATCAATCCTGAGAAATTTATTTCTGAACTAAAGCTAATGACGTGGGACATCTATTTTGGCTTTTGTTTTAACAGTAAGCAACCTGCAGTATGCACACTTGCTTCAGAATAATGGAAAATCAAAGAACTTCTCTTACAACATGAGACCGGCCACTGAGGTGAAAACAAGAAATCAAAAATCCAGTCACTAAAGAATTGTCTTCATGAGAGACGGGACAGCTAAAGCAGTTGTTTCTCTGTTAGCAAAGTCATCAAATCTTTACATTTCAGTCACTTTAAAAAACCTAGCCATGAAATGGGGTAATGTTTACAGAAGCTTAAAACCAACATAAGCAAGTTTCCTTGCTTATGATGTCAAAGCTGAAATAGTCTTTATCGTCATTCTTCATTTTATAAATGTTCTCACCCTCATGATCAGGAAACACAGTTGTCATTAGGATTATTAAGCCTATACCATTTCTCTTAATGGAAAAGACCATGCAGATGACAGCATTTACTCTCAGTCTCTGTCAATTTGGGGCTATTTATTAAAATGTCAGGGAAGTAAAACGGTGATTAGTAAAACAAAGTGTAATTTGGGTAATGATCGCTTGTGAGACTAGGACTTCCCTCATGAACTGCTGAGGTCAGGCCTGACTTCGATGATGTGGGTTATGGAATAGAAGATGGAAATAAACCCAACTAATAATTCGTCCTAAATAAGGTAAGCACTTTTAAATGGTATTGAATGACAATCCCTTTAAGTGAATTCACTATTGTTTCCAAGTCAGTACCCTCAACAATACAACTTCTGTTATCACTTTTGCCAAGTCCTTAGGCTCTGCTAACCTTATTAAAAACTTCAGTTATAAAGTTTTTCTTAGACTAGAAATAGGATCTGAAGTTCTAAGTCCTTGTCTTCAACAAAAAATTAACTTTATTAAACTTTTGATTTTCTCTTTGGCTACTAGACAGTACTAACAGTTAACATCTATATAACACTTTACAGTTTGCAAAGTGCTTTACAGGTTAGCTCATTTTAAAATTAGAACCATCAAGCAGATCAATAACTGGTTGAATGGTCTAAGTAAGAGTAGTCTCATTCAGCACGAACTTGAAAGGTCTACAGTAGAATACCTAAAGATTTCTGCTATTTAACATTTTTGTCAATTTCTACAAAGAATTTTAGTACTTACTTACCACAGAGGCAAAATATTTTGATGTTTTACAAGTGGTAAGAGTTGGGACAAGACATTTTTGTCTGCTGTAGAAAGTTCAAAGTTAAAATCTAAGCTAAAACTTAGCAAGTTAAAAGCTTGTTTAGGGAGATACACATGTAACTTATCACAAGATGAGTACCTATAGGCCATGAAGAACAGACCCTCTGTCATCAAAAATGTGTATAAAAACAGACACATCTTATGTGTGATGACCAACTTTGATAAACTGGACTCTTCTCAGCAACCCACAGCTACAAGACAACTCTACAAGTCTCAGGATGGAAGGAGATATCTACATTCAGAGAAAGATCTAGAAAGAACAGAGTTTAAATGGAGACTGAAGCAATCTACATGCTATGGTTCTTTTCCATGTTTGGTTTTCTTTCTTTTTTCCCATTGTTCACTCCATTGGTTACAACCTTTCTATACAACCAGACTAATGTACAATGTGAAAGTATTTGCAGATCCTATA
>CM053583.1:306706168-306745111 GCA_028627135.1 Pseudochirops cupreus
CAACTTTTTACGGCATTCTTCTCCTCATTGGCTTTTTGGGCCTCCTTTGCCATTTGAGTTAATCAATTTTTTAAGGTGTTATTTTCTTCAGTCAGGTTGTTGACTCTCTTTTCGTAAATTTTTTGCATCATTCACATTTCTCTTCCCAATTTTTCCTCCACTTCTCTTATTTGGTTTTCAAAATCCTTCTTAAGCTGCTCTATGGCTTGTAACCAGTCTACATTTTTCTTGGAAGCTTTTGGTGCAGAAATTCTGACTGTGTTGTCTTCCTCCCATTCCATTCTTTGATCCTTTTTGTCCCCAAAAAACGAATCTGAAGTTGCACTGCTGGGTTTGCTTTGCTTTCTTTGTCTGCTCATGTTGCCAGTCAATTACTTGACTTTTTACTTCTATGGAACTCTGCTTCCAGAGGGGAAAGCTCTGTCCCAAATTGCTGGGGTTTTCACAGCTGCTAGAGCTATTAGGGGGCTGCTGCAGCCCCCACCAGCTCTGGCTCACTGAATATGCACCTCAGGACCACCACCGAAGATCACAATCCGGATCTAGGCCAGTTAAGGCAACAGCACTTAGCCCCTGAATGATTGCTTGGCTCCCCTGCAATCTGAAGGCCAGGAGCTTCTGAAGCAGCCATGTGGAGGCAGCTGCTCTGCTTCTGCTGCTTCCTTGCCATGGGGGCAGTTTGGCCAGATCCTCTCCGCCAAATTTAGCAGAGTTCCACTAACCTTTCACTTAGTCCTTATTTCTTATGGCTTCATAATTCTGGAAATCACCACAGGTGATGCTGATCCACTCTCCTGAAGGCTCCAGCTGAGGCTTGTTCTGGCTGCCCCGGGGCCAAGCCGCAGTTTCAGGCCCTGCTATTTTTGGCTCCCAGCCAGCTGCAATGAGCCCTTCCTATCCTGCCTGCTGAGCTACCTTCAGTGGGAGATGTGTTTTTCTGTACTTTTTTGAGTTCTGGAGCCCTAAAATTTGTTTAGTCATATTTTATGGATATTTGAGGTGGCTATGTGGGAGCTGCAGAGTGTTCCTGCTTCTACACTGCCATCTTGGCTCCACCCCACCTCCCCACCCCCCAGGTAGACTCTTAAGGAGCCTAGGTATCTGTGATACTTGCATTGGGCAAGCTGGCCAGAGCAAGTCTGACACAGAGTACCAAGGAACTGCACAAAATTTAGCAGCAACAACTCTAAAGGAGTAGAAACCATGGAATACTATTTTCTAAAATGCAAAAGCTATAAACTACAACTAAAAACATACTCCTACAGAGGGGGAAAATAGACCTTTAACGAAACCAACTACTTCCAAGGATCCCTAAGGAATAGAGCAATGCTGGAGGGTGAAAGATAAAAAAGATAAATACAAGTGAACTGCAAAGACTTTCTAAAAGTCACCAAAGTCTAGAGAAAGAGTCAAATAAAAAGGGCTCGTTAAATATTTTAGCTATGCTTTGATGATTTGAAAGGGAAAAGAAAGGAAAAGGATACACTATGGAAGAAAAGGGAAGGAATGAGAATAGAGACATATCACATAAACAGGGAACACAGGTAGATACCTATAGAAATGAGGAAGGGGTGAGAGAACTATGTAAATGAAGAAAGAATACAGACACTAAAGAGCTTAGTATGGAAATAACATTCAACTCAGCAAAGGAAAAAAAAGAAATACAGAAAGAGGAAAGGGTGAGAATAGGAGAGAGGTTTAAGGAAGATTAGTCAAAAGCAAAACAAATCCTAAATTCAGAACAGGGAATGTGAAAAAGGGGTTAAAAGGAAAGAAAGAGTAAGTTTCAGGATATAAAATAAACCTGCACAAATCATAAGAATTTCTGTTTTTATTACCAGCAAAATTCAGCAGGAAAGGAAAGAGAAATTTCATTTAAAATAAAATAAAATAATTACAGACAGCATAAAATACTTGGAAGTCTATATGCACCCGCCCAACACACATGCGCATGCACACACACACACGCACACATATACACACAACACAATACATTGTTCACAATAATAAACACAGATCTAAATAACCGGAAAAATATTCATTCTTTGCAGGTAGGCCAGGCCAACATAATAAAAATGATAATGTAACCAAAGTTACTTTTTGAGTGCTATATCAAACTATTAAAATATTAATTTATAGAGCAAGGAAAAAAAGTAAAAAAAAAACTTACCTAGAAGAACAAGAGTAAAAAAATATTAAAAGAACTGATGGGGGAAAAATGGGAATGATGAGGGTCTGGCATGACCAGATTTCAAAACCATACTACAAAACAGTAATTATCTAAAGAGTTTGGTAGTAGGTAAGAAACAGGCTGATCAATGGGACAGATTAGGTACACAACATACAGATGCCAAGGGGCATAGTGACCTAGTGTTTGATAAACCCAAAGATCCTAGCTACTGGGGTAAAAACTTACTATTCGACTGGGATAGTCTGGGAAAACTGGAATATAATCTGGCAGAAACTAGGTAGGGACCAGCACCTTACACCATATACCAAGATCAGCTTAAAATGGGTACATGATTTAGACCTAAAAAATTGAGATATAATAATAAGCAAATTAGGGGTATATGGAAGACTTTACCTGTCAGATCTACAGAAAGGAGAAGAGGGTCACAGGAAGTAAAATGGATAAAAAACTTAATAAAACTTTTTACACAGATAAAATCAATGCAGCTAAAGTTAAAAGAGAAGCAGGAAACTAAAGGAGAAAATTTTGCAAAATGTTTCCAATCAAAGTCTCATTTCTAAGATATATAAGGAACTAAGTCAAATTTACAAGAATAAGAGCCATTCTTCAATTGATAAATGGTTGAAGGATATAAATAGGCAGCTTTTAGAAGAAATCAAAGCTATGAAAAGCCATTATGAAAAAATGCTTCAAATCGTTTGCAAACGTAGAAATGTAAGTTTAAATATCACCTCACACCCAGAAGTTGACAAAAAAGGGAAAATGGCAAATGCTGAAGAGCATGTGGGAAAAAAAGTGCTTGAATGCATTGTCAATCGAGGTGTGAACAATGAAGTATGGTCCAACAATACTAGAAAGCAATTCAAAACTATGCCCTATAGATATTGAACTGTGCATGTCCTTCAACACAGTGACTGTACCACTGCTAGGTCTATACTTCAAAGAAGTCAAAGAAAGAAGAAAAAGGCCTATGTGGAAAAAAAAATTTTTTAGATTCATAGCAGATCTTTTCATGGTGGTAAAGAACTAGAAACTGAGGGGATGCCTACCAGGTACAGAATGGCCGAGCAAATTATAGTATATGAATGGGGATGATCTTTTAAAAATTACAAAAACCTGGGAAGACCTATATGAACCGAATGAAAGTAAAATGAGCAAAACTAGGAGAACACTTTATACAATAACAGGAATATCATAAAGATGACTTTAAAAAGACTTAGTAAAACCAATGACCAACAACAGTTATAAAAGAATCATGATGAAACAGGCTATTCACATCTAAACAGAGAGCAGATGGACTTAATGCATAGTGTAAATTATATTTTCTTTCTTTCTTGGAACACGGCTAATTGGGAATTTGTTTTGCATAACTACACATATTTATAATGGG
Source organism: Pseudochirops cupreus (assembly GCA_028627135.1). Lineage (NCBI taxonomy): Eukaryota > Metazoa > Chordata > Mammalia > Diprotodontia > Pseudocheiridae > Pseudochirops > Pseudochirops cupreus. The sequence continues at coordinate 306,709,750 of CM053583.1, forward strand.
TTTTGTTTTTCTTACCTTCTTAATACATGGAGAAGGAGAAAGAGGGAGAGAAAGAACTTGGAACTAAATATAAACTAAAATTGAATTTTTAAAAAAACAGCAAAAACCTGTGTTTGAATTCTAGTCAAGAAGAAAAGAAGGGGAACGGAAGCTATTTGCAAAGCAGTTAAGATCAGAAGGGAAACAATTAACTGAGGGGGATAAAACCAGGAGAACAATTTATACTTTAACATCAAAAATGTAAAAATGAATTTCAAAAGATTTAGCTCTAATCAATGCAATAATCAATCATATTTTCAGAGTACCAATGAGGAAGAATACTATCTACTTCCTAAGAGAGATGTGACTCGCTACTGTGCAAAATAAGATACATATTCTGGGCAATATGGAAATATGCTTTCCTTGATTATGCTTATTTGTTTTGTCTGGTTCCCCACTCCACACTTCCCTGCCTCCCTCACCCCCAATCCCTCCAAAAAGGGATCAGAAGTCAAAGGAAAAAAATGAAAATGTCTGATAATTGAATAAAATTTTATTTATTTAAAAAAAGAAAAAGTAAGAAAGAAACAGGGTATTGGAGAAACCAAGCAACAAATATAATCAGGAAAGTTAAACTGATTATTAAGTATGAATAATAGCCATGCACACCAACATAATCCTTGAGGAAGGTAAGAGAGGCAAACTTTTGCAAATAATTCTATAGGAGACCACATCTTTAGTCAAACAACTAACCAAACTTTGTAACAAATACGACATCCTATTGGGTTTGTTTATTTGTTATTAAAGACATGTGATTAAGTGTAGTAAAGCACTGCCTTAAAAGCATTCCTTGAATAAACTGTTTCCTATACACCTAGAACTAAAGACAAGCATCACACAGAACACAAAGAAAAACGTATATGGTAGGGGGGAGGTGAGCTATAATATATAATAACGCTCAAGGAATTCCAAAGAATGGGAGTAAGGATGTCATTAAAGAATTGTAACAGATGAACAAGCAACAGCCATGTGGCTGGAGTGAGGGATGACAGATGGCCAGTCGGAATGCTCCACTGGCATCATAAGGCTGGGATATAGTGAAGAAGATCTGAAAACAATAGCGGAAACACTCAAATGATGAGATCATCAATCATCATTCCAGTGTTTGAGAATCATACGAGATCAGAGCTCCTCTTGGCTGTTTTGTACTTAGGCAGCCTGAGGCCAATCAAGTGTCAAGGATGATTTCCCTACTTTTAAGGAAAAAAACCTCCCTTGAATAAAGAAAAGGTTTAGGACATTGCTACACAAGCCTAACTCTGTTCGATGGTCAATATTAACATCAATTATAAAACTGGGAGACTTATGCCGAAAGGCGCTGACCGGTATCATGGCAGATGCCCAACACAGACTCAAAATCAATGAAAAACTGTTTTTAGATGGTGAAATTCTTCGTATGCCTGTTTGTGAATGAAATTGTGCTGATTGCATCATACCCCGAAACAATGCAATTCTTCCTAAAAGAAACCCAAAAAGAAAAAGAACGTTTAGTGTCTAGATGATGATATATTGTTGGATGGATACCCCACAGACCTGGTCCATCAAGAGTTACCTTTAACATGCAGTTAGCAATTAGATGGTACAGTGGATAGAACACTGAACCTCAAGTCAGGAAGTCCTGAGATTACATCTGGCTTCAGACATTTACCAGCTATGTGACCTTGGGCAAGTTTCTTAACTTCTCTGTGTCTCAGTTTCCTCAACTGTAAGATGGGGATAATAACAGCATCCACCTCCCAAGGCTGTTGTAAAGATAAGATGTTCATAAAGTGCTTTGCAAATCTTAAAGTGCTAAGTAAATAACACAAGATATTAAGACACTCACTGGCTGTATGATCTTGGGCAGGTCATATTCTCTCTGTTCCTCAATTTCCTTGTAACAGCCTTTACCTCACAGGGTAATTGAATTACCTCACAGGGTAATTTACATGAAATAACATGTAAAGTCCTCTGCAAACCTTGAAAGGCTACATAAATGCAAGCTATTAATAATAACTAACATTTATATAGCACCTACAGTGTGCACTTAGCACCTTTTACAAATATCTCATCTGATCCTTACAACAACATATTATCACTCCCATTTTACAGTTGAGGAAACTAAAGCAAACAGAGGTAGAGTGACTTGCTCAGGGTCACACAACAAGGAAGTAACTAAGGCTGGATTTGAAATCAGGTCTTCCTGACTCCAGGCCTGGAGCTTAGTGTGTTACACCATCAGCTGTCCTTCATGAAAATGAAGGAAACTCAAAACATCAACCACCTAGTCCAACCTTCTTATTTTACAAGTGATGAAAATGAAGCCCAGAAAGGTAAAAATTACTTCTCTACCATCATGCAATCAACAATTTGCTGGGAGACTGGAATCAAGTTCTCCAAATTCCAAGCCTCTTGCTCTTTCTGGCACACATACACATCACAGGATGGTAACAAACAATGATCTCACATCTCATGGTGGCTCCTCCACATCTGAACTTAGAGCCCTTAAATTTCTGCGTTATACTATACTATAGTATGCTCTACAGAATAATGTAACTTTGGTTGCATTTATGTGTCTCGGCAATCAAATAATGGAAACCACTACTTTAGAAGGATTTCTGAATATGGTAACAAAACTAATTTACAATGGTAAAAGTTACTGACCAAGTTAAAATAGTCACCTCTAAAGCAATGAATTTCACAAAGTTGCTACACAATACTGAATGTTATTGCAGATTTTTAAAAACCTCTAAAAATAATTATTTAATACAAATTTTACTTAATCAAAATATAGAGTATGGTAAATATAGTATTCACAAAATAAACAAAACTTGCCTATTATATACTTAAGTGCTCACCTCAAAAAATATCAGACCTTGAACTCACAAAGAACTCAACAAAAGTATCTGCTGTTATTGAGGAAAAACTGCACAGGAAAGGGTCTCCCCAAATGGAATATCCCATGTTATCAAAGGTTCAGTATGCTGCAATTCTTCATGGCAAAGAATACTGTGCTGTGAGTAAAAAAAGCTTGAGAGCCACTGATCTATAGAGCGCTACTGCCCAAAGGCCAGTTAATATAACACTGAAGCACCAAAAGTTTCCGACCCCAGGTATCCAAAATTTCCAAAATCAAGGAGTCTAAATTGGTCAGTTTGTTTTGTGGGAGGAAAATATCACACTTTGATGGTTGAAATATTACACTAGATCCCATATCTTAATGCATCTACATTCCATTATCTAAAGTTTCTACATTCTATATATTATATTCTGTAAGTTTAACAGCATGAGGTACAGTGCAAAGCTACAATTAGACATTGCCTTTTTGATATTTGTCACAACATCTGAATTATAATCCACTGATCAAACACCTCAATACAGTCTTACTCAAAGACAATTAATTTCTGGTTATATCATATAGCAGCTAAAATTTATTAAGTTGCTACAATATTAGAAATAAACTATTAAATCATTTACACTGTCCCAATTACTAAAACTTAACTTCTACACTTGATATTTATCCTATCAAGGAACTATAAGAACAAATCTTAAAACATTATTGATGTAAGGAAATGTGTACAACAGAATCAAAATCATTATAAGGGGAAAAAATTTACATACAAATAAAGCTCACTTGAGCATACTACCCACCTCATATGCAGTATCCTTATAAGGGCAGCAGCCAAACTTGAACTAAGTCTTCCCATAATACAGCAATGACTTAAATGACATAGTAAATCAGCAGGTAGACAAGGCAGAAAATATATCAATTGGACCAAACGCTGCTGAGATGCTGCAGGAAGAAGAACCACAGTGCCTTCTTGTGGATCTAAATAGACAAAGAGAAATTACATTCAAATATAAAAACTGTTAGAAGTCAAAGGAATTCACTTAGAAAGATTTAGCAATGCTCAATGACAGACATATTAATTCTGAATGTTGCAATTTATGAACCTTACTCAGAAATCGAGAGAATTACTTATCATAAAAACATCTTTTCTAAAGGCCTCTTTATTCAGAAAACAAAAAATACCCTGATCATCATTTAATGGGAGACATTCCATAACCTGCATAGTTCTGTAGTTTGGAATATGCCAAAATATGCAAAATACTAATTTCTAGTCATTTTTAAGAGTCAGAGTACTCTGTATTAAAATACAAAAGTATTTTAAAAAATAATTCCACTTTACTCTCCAGCAGCAATATACAAGGCTTAACGTTACAATATGAAGCTGATCATAAATTTTCTTGTTCAGAAAGAAATTCTGTGATTCAGAAAGAAAATGAACAAGGGAAGCTTTTTAAGCTTAGTACATTTTATTTAAATGGTGCTTCTCCATGAGTAAATAAAGGCATAAAGACTTATTTTAAGCGTGATTAATGATATAAATAAATGTCATAGTACAATGGGATATAACTGATTTTTTAACAAAATAGTACTGTCTCCTCCAGAGATAATGATAAGTTTCACTAGAGGGCAGGGAAGTGGTGTGAGAAGAGGGAAGAGTAAAGATATAAAGAACAAAGATATCACTAACTTCCCTAAATTTCAAAGAACAAAATTTCTCCTAGATACTAAGCTACTTGTTGGTCTCACAGTATAAGAAAATGAAAGGACTACTTTACAGTTTCAAGTAGAGTAATCACATCTAAAGTATCCATAAATAAAAGTTTACTCCAACTCATCAGTATTTTATAATTCCTTCAAGTCCACTAATTTTTAAATTACATACTGAGTTTTAAGTTTCTTCAATTAATTATGCCTTAATATCCTAAACCACTCAAGTCAAACAGAAGCAGGAAAAGGCTATGCTAAAAAATTTTACTTTGCCTATTTCAGGAAATAATGAGACATTCAGAAATGGATAAAATACCAAAAGAAAAACAGACATACAAGTTAAATTTTTAAAAAACTAATAAACAACTCATCAGAAGCTATGCTACTGAACATCTCAAGTCATACCATAGATCCGAGAAGCAGTCGCTTGCAAACTATTTAATAACTCTTTATTTGATCGTGCTGCAGCAGCATGAATGATATCAATAAGCTGAGTTGAGAGTTCAGGGTTTTTACAGCCAAGTTGAGCAAGCTGCAAGGGCAAGCTAGCCAGCCAACGAGATAATACTTTACTTCGGCTTCTAAAAAATGACAAAGAGGATAAAACATTTCGTTTACTTAAAATAAAAAAGGAAAAAAAAAAACAACAAACCGCAACTGGCATATTTAAGAATACTTAAACAATGAGAAAATAGGCAACAGGCACAAGTATTTATTAAGCATCTCCCATGACCAGGCACTGTTCCAGTTACTAGAGATAAAAACACAAACAATGAAATAAGATCTATTCTCATGGAGCTATCACAGAGTTCTTCATTTGACTGGCATTAGCAGGGGAGAATGTTTTATTCCACTTAAGCAAAATTTTAAAATAGAGTTAAAACTTTTCTTACTCCATTGGGATAAAAATTACTCTAATATTCTTCCCTGCCTCCTTAATAGAATACAACCAAGATAACTCAATCCTTTCCCAGTAAAAGTCATTTATAACCAGAGTCAGGTGGTAAAGAGTATCTAAAGAGGCCAAAAGTTACAATGGATACAACACTGTCTTGACTGTAAAAAAAAGACCTGAGTTACAGTCCTGCTTTTATCATATACTTTCAGTGTAACACTACACTAGACAAATCACTTAAACTTTCACAGACTCAGGCAACATCCCCAAGACTACAGGCAATAGAGGAGGTGCCAATTTGCAATGGGACACTGAATTCATTATCAGGATTTCTTCATACCAATAAAATAACAGATCTGCCTCTTAACCTCCAGTATCTTTTCCCCTGTTACCATGTGGTACAGAACAAAGCATATTAAGAAAACTGGATTAGAAACTAGTCCATCATTCACAGGCTCTCTGACCTCCCAGGATCTTAAGGTCTTGTAAATAGGGATAACACCTATTTCACGGGAGAATTATGAATTATTTTTAATATATTCCAATATCAAGTGTTGTCCTCTGAAGCACGTACCTTCAAATCAGGATTAATAATAAAAATCCCACCCAGGCCCCCAAATGTCTCCATTTCCTCTCATGATGTCTTGATATCCAATCTAGAATCTTTCTGGTCTTAGAATTCATTCCCAAATCTCCCCATCCACAAAATTTCAGGAAGCTGTTATATCCTGGATACACATCTTATAAAGGCAGGTTCATCCTGACTGGCACTGTCAGACTGCCCAATGGTAGGCACCTATATGGTCTGCAACAGCACCAATAGTAGAGGGCATGGAACACAGTTAAAATTGCACAAGAGTGGAAACCTTTAAGTGAGCAGCACTTGGACAGCAAGAAAAAAATGTCACCCAGTGGCTCCACAGATTCCTTTCATACACCAAATCCACCCACAATCAACTATAAATATTGCATGTTTTCCTTAGTACCTGGTATTGAGCTACTCATAAATCAAAACTAAACTTTAAGTTAAAAAGAAGTTATTTTTAAAATTATACATCAATGCAATTTAAGAGCCCTGCCTTTAGGGCACATGACATGATTTACATAAAAACTGTTTCAATGTTCGAATCCTGTTGACTTCAAATCCCACCAGGATCTCTCCTTCTCCAGAACCTGCTTGCTGAATCTTTCTTTCCTCCTCTTGGCTAGATGCCAAGTGCCAAAAGAAAACGCCTAGAATGCCCACTCTCCCTTTCTCAAAGTCTGAGGTAGGAGCTTCTCCAATTACCCAGCTATAGAGGGTGGAAAAAACCTCTCACACCATTTAAATGAGTAGGAATTTACCAACTACAATCCCTCCAATAAGATGGAGGACTGGTCCTTACAGTCCATTACATTACACCTGCTAGCCTGCCAGGATTTATTGTGTGCCATACTACAGAGCCTTACAGACTCCTGAGCTGTGACATTTAAACTAAAAAGCTCTCATGGGCCTTGCCACCTATGCCACCACTGCATCTCAGAAGTGATCCTAAGCTTTTCCATCCTCATTTCTGAACTTTCCTATACAAGTGGTCTCCACTAATTAAAATGGGAATGCCCTTAAGAGCAGGGTATGTCTTGATTTTCTATTTCCATCCTGAGTGTACTTACATGCTTTTTTTACTCATTTTCTTTCAAAGCCTTTATTACACTGTTCTATGCAATCATTTAATTGAATTACAGTACAAGTCAAATGGAAGAAATATCACCATAGGAAATTTATACCTATGATGAAAAGTTAAACTAATTAAAATCTTTTCTTACTTGATTTTGTGAGGACCCATTTCTTCTTTCTGATAAATGCTACTAAAAAAGTTCAGAAGTGAAGAACGGACAGAAACAAGGAGATTCTTCTGTTGATAAAGGGTATAAACTGCTCTGATTAGCACCTCTGTTGCCACTAGAAGAAGAAAAGAAAGTTTACCACAATTTTTATATAAACTGATTAAACATGAGCTTTGACATCATAATTACATGACCAGTCCTCATTTTCTTTGGCAAAAAATTATTACAGCAAACTTATGATAACAAAATTTTATTAATTAGAAATACTATAGACTAAATAGATCACAAAAATGGATTCATAGTGTTTGGTCTAACAGTCAAAGTAACAATTAGCAACTTTAGCCTTTTCTCTGACAGAAAAGCAACAACACAAAACAGACCAATTAAGATGGTACCAGTTGGGGGGGTGGCTAGGTGGCTCAGTGCACCAGCCCTGGAGTCAGAAGGACCTGAGTTCAAATCTGGCCTCAGACACTTGTCACACTAGCCATGTGACTGTGGGCAAGTCACTTAACCCCAATTGCCCTGCCTTCCCCCCTCCAAAAAGCAAAAAAAAAAAAAATGGTACCAGCTGTTTCAACTGATTGTCAAGTAACACGAAACCTCAGCAGGGATACCAGAAGTCTGGAACTTGGGAGGGAGGGAGGAAGATATCAAAAAAAGGATTTTTTTTTTTAGCAAAATATAAGCACAAATGCTAGTGAGGAAGAAATTAGAAAATGACTAAGTTAACAGACTATTCTGGCTAACAAGCCCAGAATACAGAAAAGAATTGGCTGGTACAAAATTGTTAACAGGTAAATATAACTATGCTCTAACTGGATTTTGTCCACCCCAACTCTAACCTCCTACAGTAAGAGGCAAAGACTGAAGATGTAATGCAGCTAGTCTCTATGGTCTTTTTATTCCTCCACTGACAATGGAAGGTTTGGAAATCTCCACAGTAACCCACTATACACACTAACCCTCTGTCAATCCTGTGGTCCACTCCAAACTCCAAGAGGTCAGCCACAGATCAATTGTAGTATCTACTATCCTCCTGTCCAAATTCTCAACTTTAGCAGTAAAATATTTTTTAATGTAATTTAATTACTTTCCAGCCTATAAACTATATATTTGTTTTCAAATACATATCATTTTAGAGAGGTTGACAATATTCAAACCCATATTATAGCATGGAGGGAAAAATATGCATCCTAAAGTTATCAATTCAACAAGTTTTTAGTAAGCACCTATTATGTTCTTGTTCTATAATTATATGATAAACAGATCACACTTATTGGAGAAATAGTCTAATCAAAACCTAAAAAGTATGGTATTTGTGTTCTTTTGGATTAGTACAGAACAGTACATCAAATGTATGTGGGGAGAGCAGTTCAGATTTGTGATTTTCAGTATAAAGATATTTTCCTTTATGAGCTTTTCAGAGTGTTTTTAATGCACGTGAAATAACTTAATCCAAGTTCTTCCCAATAAATAATTAAAAATAAGTAAAAATTTAAAGTACCTATTGTATACACAGCTTCACGTTAGGTGCTGGGGCACATACAAAGTTTAGATAACACAAAATCCTTGCTTTCATGGGACTTTAAATCTAGTAAAAAAAAAAAACACATATAAAGTCTTAATCCTAGTGGGGGAAAAAAGCTTTCTGTGTGGACACCAGGGAGAAGCTTGGTCCAGAGTACATCAAACTGCAGAGAGCCTTGGAGGTAGTTACAACAACAGCAACAGTTTTTGTAGCTCTTAGCCCAGAGATGGTAAGGGAGTCATACAACTAGTTAGAAAAAGAGATAGGGGACCCTTTGCTGGCAATGGATACAGCTGGCACTGACTGGCAACTCTAACGCCCACAGACCAAGAGTAGGGAACCTACAGCCTGAAGGCTACATGTGGCTTTCTAGGTCCTTGTGTGCAGCCTTTTGACAGAGACCAAGTTTTACAGAACAAATCCTTTTATTAAGGGGATTTGTTCTTTGAAGTTTATATTCAGTTAAAGGGTCATATTTGAGGCCCAAGAGCAGTGGTTCTCAACCTGTGGGTTGCAACCCCTTTAGGAGTCAAACAACCCTTTCACAGGGGTCACAGGGGTTGCCTAAGACCATCGGAAAACACATACTTCTGATGGTCTTAGGAACCAAGACACCTCTCCTCTATTCATCTCCAGGCAGGTCCGCCCACATGCAGATATGCCCACATACAAGTATTAAAGGGTTGCAGCATTAGGAAGGTTGAGAACCACTGCCCAAGAGGGTCACATATGGCCCAAAGGCCACATGTTCTCCTACCCCTGCCATTCACTGTTCTGGAATGCAATTCCAGGGTAGAGAGGAATATTTCTGGTCAATCAAAAGGGAGCAGGGGCCTGGTCACAGTTCCAAGGCAGAAAGGAGTACTAGCATTTGTGGTTTCAGGAGAACAGAGAACCTGTCTGGGTAAAGACCAGAGTGCAGACCAGGAGAGCAGTGACTAGATATCTCCCCACATCACACCACTTTGGAAGCACCAAAAACTGTAAACCCCCAGACTAACTCTGAAAACAGCCTGAAGCTTGGGACAATGCCTCCCTCCCCACTACTCTCAGGTGAGCAGTGCCCAACTTTAACATAAAGTTCAAAGTCAAGAAATACAATGAAAAAATGAGCAAAGAACCTGACCATAAAAAGCGACTTCAGTGGTAGAGAAGACCAAGACACAAACTAAGAAGATGTGAAACCATCTATAGGCAAAGTAGCAAAGAAAAATGCTAATTGGACCCAAGCCCAACAAGAATTCCTAGAAGAGTTAAAGAAAAAGATTAGAATGATAGGGTAAAAAATGAGAGCCATGCGAAGAAAACTACAAAAAGAGAACTCACAGCAGAAGGAAAGATGGAAGGAAGGACAGACAACACCTTAAAAAATAGAATTTGCCTAATGGTAAAAGAGGCACAAAAATTCACTGAAGAAAAGAACTCCTTAAAAAGCAGAACTTGCCAAATGGAAAAAGAGGTACAGACGCTCACAGAAAAAAATTCCTTAAAAATCAGAATTGGGAAAGTAGAAGCTATTAACTCCATAAGACTTCAAGAACGTAAAAACAGAAGAAAGTATGAAATATCAGGAAAAAAAAAACCAACCAACCTGGAAAACAGATAAAGTAGAAATAACTTAAGAATTGTTGGACAGGGGTGGCTTGGTGGCACAGTGAATAGAGTACCAGCCCTGGAGTCAGAAGGACCTGAGTTCAAATCTGAACTCAGATACTTGACACTTACTAGCCATGTGACCTTGGGCAAGTCACTTAACCCCAATTGCCCTGCCTTCCCCCCTCCAAAAAACAAACAAACAAACAAAAAAAGAATTGCTGGACAACCTGAAAGCTATAATTATAATAAAAAAGAGCCTAGATATCACATTTCAAGAAATCATCAAGGAAAACTGTCCTGATATCTCAGATCCAGAGGGTAAAACAGAAAGTAAAAGAATCCACCTATCACTTTCTGAAAAAGGTCCCAAAATTAAAACTCCCAGTAATGTTACAGCCAAATTCTAGAGTTCCCAAGTCAAGAAAATATTGTAAACTATCAGAAAAACAATTCAAGTATCATAGAGCCATGGCAAGATCACACAAGATATAACAGTTTCTGTGTTAAAAGAGCAAAGGGCTTAGAATATAATATTCGAGAAAACAAAGGAGCTGGGATTATAATGAAGAATAACCTACCTAGCAAAATTGAGTATAATCCTTCAGGGGGAATAATAGACATTTACTGAAACAGAGGACTAAACACAAGACTCAAAAGAAGCATGAAAACGTAAACACGAAAGAGTAATCATAGGGACTCAATAATTAAACTGCTTAGTTTAATAGTCAAACTAAATGTAAAGATGTTACATGTAACTCTTAGGAACATTATCATTATTAGGGCAGTTAGAAGGAGTCTGCATAGAAAGGGGGCATTAAGTGTGAGTCAAATTATGTTGGGATGATCTCTCCAAAAAATAAAATAAAAACGAAGGGGTGAGAAAGGGATACAATGGGAGAAATGGATAGAATGCAGAAAATTTTTTCACATAAAAAAGGCAAGCAAGGAAGAACTTTTATAGTGGAGGGAAAAATGGAGGGAAGTCAATGCTTGAACCTCACTCTCATCAGAATTGGTTCCAAGAGGGGACACACACACACACACACACACACACACACACACACACACACACACTCTCTCTCTCTCTCTCTCTCTCTCTCTCAGTTGGGTACAGAAATCTAATTTAACCAATTTAACTGGAGGGAAAGGGAACTGGGGGAGGAGTGCAGGGTTGGGAGGACATGGGGAAATGATGAAAGGGTAGGCAGATTAAGGGAGGCAGTGATCAGAAGCAAGGCAGACATCTGAATAGTGAAAGGATAAAAAGAGAAAGCGAAGGATAAAAAGAAGAAAATAGGATGGAGGGAAATACACAGTAATCATAACTGAATGTGAATGGGATGAACTAACCCATAAAACAGAATAGGATAACAGAATGGATTAGAAACCAGAATCTAACAGTGTGCTGTTTACAAATGACACACTCCTGTTTACAAAAGACCTGCACAAGGCTAAAATAAAGGGTTGGAACAAAATCAATTTGTTTCATTCAACTGAAGTAAAAAAAGACAGGGGTAACAAACATGATCTTATAAAAAGCAAAAGCAAAAGTAGGCCTAATTAAAAGAGATAATCAGGGAAACCACATTTTGATTAAGGTACCACATTTTTCTCTGATAAAGTGCACATTTCTCAAATATATGAGTTAAATTTATAAAAATAAGAACTATTCCCCAACTGATAAATGGTCAAAGGATATGAACAAGCAGTTTTCAGAAAAAAAAAATCAGTTATCTACAGTCACATGAAAAAATGCTCCAAATCACCATTTATCAGAAAAATGCAAATTAAAGCAACTCTGAGGTATCACTTCACACTCATGAGAAACAACAAATGCTGTAGAGGATGAGGGAAAATATTCACTAATAAACTGCTGGTGGAGCTGTGAACTGATCCAATCATTCTGGAGAGCAATTCCGAACTATGCCCAAAAGGCTATAAAACTGTGCCTGCCCTTTGACCCAGAAATGTCACTACTAAATCCATACTCCAAAGAGACAAAAAAAAAGTAAAAGGATCCACATGTACAAAAATATTTATAGCAGCTCTTTTTGTCATGTATCAAAGAATTAGAAATTGAAGCAATGTCTAATCAACTGGCTGAATCAGTTGTGGTATATTATTATGATAGAGTACTACTGTGCTATCAGAAATGAGAAGGGAGGTTGGTTTCAAAAAAAAAAAACAATGGCAAGACCTATACGAACTGAGATGAAGTGAAAAGAACAGTAAGAAATAACAGCAATGTTATAATGATGATAAGCTGGGAAAGACTTGGCTACTTTAACAAATACAATGATCCAAGACAATTTCAAAGGACTCATGATCAAATGCTATCTACCTCCAAGGAGGAAATGGATGAAGTGACTGCAAACTTAAGCATAATGTTCTCACTTAATTTTTTTTGCTTTTTTGTGTAATGTGGCTAATGTGGGAATGTATTTTGCCTAGTTTTACATGTACAGTTGATATCATATTGTTTGCCTTCTCAGTAAGAAGGAGGAAGAGAATTTGGAACTCAAAATTTAAAAAGAAATGAATGTTAAAAATAACAATATTAAAAGAGAACAAAAAACTTAACCCTCACAACAACCCAACCCTCCCCCCCACAAATGCTGAATGTCATTTTATAGACTAATTCAAATGTCACCTCCACGCAGTAGGTAGTACAAGTAATATGCTTCCCATTTTTCCAGTGTAGAAGCAGCTTCAGAAGTTAAGTGACTTGCGTAAGGTCATATAAACTTTTTATGTGGCAGAGGTTAAGTTAAACTGCTAATTTTATGTTGCTTGTTAAATAACAAATTGGTATAAGAAGCGATGATCTTAAAAGGATATTTTTGTTAAAAGTAATGATGAACAATTATCTGTTCCTCCTCCAGACTTCATTATTTCTGTCAACAGCACACTACCATTAACTCAGGCTCCCATGTTCAAAATTCTGGTGTTATCCGAAGACTTTTTTATCTCCCTTCCCATGTGATTCTTTGTGAGCCCATCTGGGATGTTCTTGGCAGAGATACTGGAGTGGTTTGTCATTTCCTTCTCCAGCTCATTTTACAGATGAGAAAACTGAGGCAAAGAAGGTTAAGGGCCTTGCCCAGGGCCACACAGCTAGTAATTGTGAGGTAGAATTCGAACCCACAAAGATGAGTCTCTCTCCCTGATTCAAGGCCCATCCACTGAACCACATAAATGCCCTATCATGTAACCAATCAATTATTAAATCCTTTGGATTCTACTTCTAAAATTTTGTGTATCCCTTTCCTCTTTGTATTCCCATCATCACCACCTTAGTATATGCACTAATTACCACTAGCCTAACCTACTGCAGAGGCTTCCTACAAGATCTTTTGACCACCCCACATTTCCCCAGAACCATTCTTTACACCAGTGTCAGATTTGGCTTTCTTCAGCATAGGTGTAGTAACAGGACTGTTCTTCTTACAACTTTACAATGTCTCCCTATTACCTATAAAGAAAAGTTTAAATTCCTTTACCTGGCATGCAAGACCTTGGCAACCATATTCAGCAAATATTTCTAACCTCTTATGTTAATACTCTCTTCTATGTAATCTATGTGCCAGCAAACTAGATTACTTGTCTCCTATACATTCCCCCTACTTTTCTGCCCCTGTGATTTTGCTTACATGCTTCCCTATGCTGAATCTCTACCCATCTTTTAAAGCCTAATTCTAATGCCACTGTGTAAAACTCCGAACTGGTTTTCTATTGCTTTTCCCCTCCGTTTTTGGTAACATTTCTTTCAGGATCTCACAAAGTACATTGTTTACAGCTACATGTACATATATGGACATACATACATAAGTCATATACATATATACGTCTAACAATGTCACTCCCTCAAGTAGCATCCTATGCCTTTAGGATAAAATACAAACTCTCTGGGTTGGAATTTAAAGCCCTCCACAATCTCAATCTCACCTATTTTTCTAGACTTATAACACATTACTTTCTTTCAAATGTTCTACATGCTAGCCAAACTGGCCTACTAGAACTTAACATTACATCTTATATCTCTCATCCTTGGAAGTCACCGCACTTTTTACCTCACCTCTGGCCTATCAAAACTCCTAGCTTGCTTCAAGGCTCAGCTCAAAAGCCACCTCCTATACTTATCTTTCCTGATTATCCCATTTATTAGTATTTTCTCCCTCTTCTTATCATCTCTTATCAACTCATCTGTGGACCTTCTTAGAGCAGAAGCTCCTAAGGGGAGAGACTGCTTCATTTCTGCCACTGAATCCCCAGCACTTAGCATAGGATTTTGAACATACTGGGCACTTCTTAAGTGTTTGGTGAATAAAAGAAGTAAGAGAGTAATCACTTTTTAAAAGCTAAAGATATTGATTTATCTAATTCTCACAAACCCGTAATCATAAAGAAGCAAAGCTAGAAAACTGTTCAATAGTGTCAAATTTCTCCCTCAAGAGACAAGTAATAGCTAAAGAACTCAGAAAGTCACAAGAAAGGAGTACAAATAAAAACAATCCTAGCCACAACTATTTCCCAGAGTAATTTTAGAAATATTACTTACTTTTATTTGGCTGTATTTGCATTAATCTCCATGTCACTCCAAGCAATCTGTTCAACTGCTTATTGTTTAGCTTGTAGCCATCTTCAAAACTCTCAGTTACAAATTTCCTAATCATTTCTATCCAATCAAAGTCCTTTTGCAATGTTGAAGAACTTGCCAGGGACACCATGATATCACACAACGTTAAATTCAGTAAAAGATGATCTACGTTGTTTAATGGAGTCATGTACTTGCTGCTAAATTAAAAAAACAAACTGTAAGACATTCTATCCAGCATAATGAGGTATCTTATTAATAAACATTAAGAAGACTGTCTCCTTTAATAAAGTGCAAACTTCAATACCAAGTGAAAACATGTTAGAAATAACAGCTTCAGTAAGACATTTATCCAATTATGGAGTCACGTTTGGGGTAAAGATCTGAAACAAGGGTTAAGCAACTCTCAGTTTGAATCTGGAAAGAACTAAAGAAGAAAATACAACCACTGTAAAAATATATCAATATATCAAAATATATGTTGGCCTATACTTCACATTGGTCTAATCTTATCTGGCAAAATTCCATGCAATAATAATGAATTCAAATTACTACCGACGGCTAATCTTGGTCCTTGGATCTAGGGAATCCAACACACTTCTTTACTCTCAGTAGAGAATGGAGTATATATAAGAGCAGAATACTAAAAATACTGTCAAACAAAGCTGTTTTGTTGGTCATTTTACTTAACATTTTCTTTGCTACAAAAGAAGGAAGAAACAAGCATTTATTAAGTGCCTATTATGTGCCGGGTAGTATGCCAAGAGCTGTACAAATATTACCTCATTTGATAATATTTCTCTGTAAGAGGACATTCAACTGAGAGGGAATATATCAGGAATGACCATGATATTTTTAAAAACTATCAATAAAAATGACCATGATATTTTTGGGGGGAGGAAGGCAGAGCAATTGGGGTTAAGTGACTTGCCCGAGGTTGCACAGTTAATAAGTGTCAAGTGTGATGCTAGATTTGAACTCAGGCCCTCCTCACTTCACAGCTGGTGTTCTATTCACTGTGCCATCCAGATGCCCCATTTCTAAAAATTATAAATAAAACTTCCCTTGCAAGTGAAAATGAGGGCCGGGCAAAATGTAGGCAAAGTGGATAAAGTGCTGCTCTTGGAGTCACGGAGATCTGAATTAAAATCCAGCCTCAGATACTTACTAGCTGTGTGACCCTGGGCAAGTCACTTAGCCTGTTTACCTCAGTTTCTTCATGTGTAAAATGAGAATAATAGCATTTACCTCCCAGATTTGTTGTGAGGATAAAATCAGATAATAATTATAAAACACTTAGTAAAGTGCCTGACACATAGTAAGTACTATATAAATGTGAGTGATTATTGTTATTAAAAACATGCAACAGATATAATACATACCGCAAAAAGCTAATTTCCTAGGGCTAAGATAACCCCTTAGAAATTTCACTCAACAAATCATTTAAAGTATGGACCTTACATACACAACACTCCCAAAGGGACCTCATTATCTATTGTTCCCATTAAGTTCCTTTAATTTACAATTAATTTATGCCTATTACTAATTTTAAACCAGTAACATTTTTCTTTCCAGAGCCACACTCTTTGGGTTAACTACTAAGGGGCAAACTGTCTCTTAAGAACACATGATTTTATTATATTTCTACAACTAGCATCCTAACTGGTCACAAACATTACTTGTTTTCTCATTCTGGTAAGATCTAATTATGTTTAGGCTTTTGTTCTTTAACGAAAGGAAGCCATTCTTTCTTTGGGAAAGGCTATCACTCCTCATTTATCAGCTGTGTGATCTTGGACAAGACATTTCTCTTCTACAGGCCTATTTCCTCAACTGTAAAATTAGATTAGACTAGATTCCAAAAGCCCCTGCAAGTCTAATACTCTGAATCTAATTCAAATTCTCCTGTTTTACAGGTCATAATCTCTACTTCCTGGACCACTGTCACAAGTTTACTACTCTTTAGTGGATTTCTCTAGGAACTACAATAGGATTGACCCAACCTAATTATGTCAAGAACCACCTCCCTACTAGCTTACAATACTTCCTCCACAAATCTCTCTTCACTTCTGTGAGAAATGTCCTTTTCTCTGAACCATACCATCTGTCTATACAAAATTTTATTAATATTGTTTTCCTATGTTATAGATGAGGAAACCTGAGGTTAAAATAGATTAAATAATCTGCTTAAGGTCACCATCTACTAAGTCAGATCCAGAGACTGATCTAGAATAAAATTTGCAAAAGGTCAAACATAAATTACCACTATATTTGTTTCATAAGAACTACAAAAAGAAATATCAAAATAAGCTTCTCCCTGAAGAAGCAGGGGGTGATGGGTATGAAATACTGCATATAATGTCAGACTAGGTTTATCTAATGGTTAATTTTGTTCAACTGACTTTACTGTTTTTTGTTTTTTGGTATAAGGAATTACAGCAAAGGGAAGGGAAATAGGAAGAATATGAATTGAAGATATGAAAGGCAAAAACAAAAATAATAAAAATATACTTCTAAAAAATATAAAGTTTCCCAAAAAGAAAAAAGAAAAACTGGTATTTAATAGAATATAGGTCCTACTTTAAATACGAGTAATTATGACAGTGATTAATTAAAATGTAAGTAACCTAAAGATAACTTCTGAAGGACTCATTCATATTTTTTTACTCAAAAATTTTCAGTTATAGATCATATATTCCTTTTTCAGCTCTATGTAATGGAAAACAATACCTTTTATTTGAGTCTTTCCTTTTATGTTTCATTATTTCTTGTAGATTATAAGGGAAATTACTCATAAAATGGTGCTTAAAATCAAGAAGGTAATTCTTTCGAAGCCATACCTCCTAATAAAAAGACAATGCAACATTAGAAAAATCTGAGTGAAATTATGTTCAATTACTTAACAAGCAATAATAAAACTTAGAAGTAGAAACTAAGAATTTCCTTTTCACCTATTGTTGTTTAGTCGTGTCCAACTCTTCACAACCCCATGGAATCCATGGGGTTTTCTTGGCAAACATAATGGAGTGGTTTGTCATTTTCTTCTCTGGTGTATCTTCATTTTTTTTTTAAGAGATGAAGAACTGAAGCAAATAGGGGTTAAGTGACTTGCCCAGGGTCATACCACTAGTGGTGGAAGTCAAATTTGAACTCAGATCTTCCTGACTCCAGTTCCAGTGCTCTATCCACTGCACCACCTAGCTGTCCCCTAGCTATTGTAATTACTAAAAAGACATCTGCTAATGATGCTAATGACAATCTAAATTAAAGTAAATTAGTATAGTCTACCATTTTCACCCTCAAAGCCTTTGTCAAGTATATTATAGTCACTTGCAACTTGCTTTGCAGCCAAATTAAACTTCAGTAAAATTTTGTTATTCTGAACTTAATTGAATAAAATGAGCATTTCCATACACAAAGTCAAACAGAAAGAGCACTGTACATGAAACTATGAATCTCTATAGTAAACTGACTGCTTTTCTTTTTAATTATATAAGTTCAAGATGTAACTTTCAAAGCCAATTTACACTGGAAGTAGATACCACAAAATTTAAATTTTAGATTTTAAGAAATTAATACAATAATCACGAAACACATAGGAATTGTTACATAACTCTCAACTAAACAGCATCTCTAGAGTTCTTAAGTATGGACACTAGCTCCATGTTTATAAAAATGTATAATGATTCACTTTTAGGTAATGGCATTGAGTCAAATATATTCTCATGTGTCAATGACAGATATTTTCAGATAAAGTATAGGTAATTGATAAAGCAATATCAAATGAAGCAATGAGATACAAAATGATCATTATTTTTTTAAAATTAGGACTAAATGAAAAAATGCTAAAAATTACCAATGAACCCTCTGAACATTGATTCTTAACTGTACAAAACTTGCAAACATAGCAAACTTTAACTAAATTAGCCTAATTAGCTATGATGTTAAAATCCACAATCACGCCTGATAATGGTTCCCTGAACTTTTTTTTTCATTTTAAGAAACAAAAATTTTAATTTAGAAAAATTGCTACATACTTGTTTCAAGTGAAATTTCCCAATTGTTGGAAAGACCAAAAAGATATATGTGCAGAAGTAATCTCGTGACCCCTAATTATTTGCCAAGCAATTCTGGTAAAGATCTAAAGCTCAAACCTTTGATTTTTAATCTCAGCTCAAGGTCAGTGAGTCCCTTAAGCTTCCCAAAGTTGATTTTCTACAGTTCTTTCCCTACCTATTTGACTTCTTTCCAACCACTGTGTCTAAGAGGCCAGCAGAGAAGCCTAGCTAAAGGAAGTAATGAAGGTCACTATTTAATAAAAATGCTTTTTGCAAACTCTAGTATCTTACTATAGCAGGTGAGTGACACAGAGGTGGGAAACCTGTGGCCTTAAGGCCACATGTGGGCCTCTAGTCCTCAAGTGCAGCCCTTCAACTGAAACCAAACTTCACAGAATATGCTTAATAAAAAGATTTGTTCAGTAAATCTTGGATTCAGTCAAAAGGCCACGCCTAAGAATCTAAAAACTACACGTGGCCTTGAGGCACCAGGTTCCCCACCCTGTAGGCTTCTCACAACAGAAAAGCCTCATAACTGGCAGGTTCTGCCATATGGAAAAAGCTTCAAGTACAACCTTTGCAATAGATTTGTACTCAGCCTAGTTAAATCTGAAAGAGGCTAATCATCAGCAAACTGATGGTAAAGTTGGTGGTGGTAAAATTCTTCAAAAATATATTAATGCAAGAAACAAAAGAAAAAAAATCAGTCCAGTACAGTCACCTTCTGATTCCTGAGTGATTGTGGTAATAAGGCAAACAGAGGCAGATGGCATTAAGAACCAAGTTTCCAGACCATCTTTAAATATTCACTTAACAATTAACATTCTAAATGTAAGATCCTTGTCTAAAGAACGAGTTACTGAACATTCCAGTATAGGAACTGAATCTTAGCAGCCTTCAAAGTCTCACTAAAAATGACTTTAGAAAACAAAAAGTTGAAGCTAAATGGAAGGATGGCTCACAAGTTCACCTCAGAGAATCAAATAATATTATATGACCAAAGGCACAAAAACCCTATCATTGTAATAAAACTTGAAAAACATGAAAAACCATCTTCAAAAAAACCATCTAGAACATACTGACAGCTTATGCAAAGGATGAATAGGTAAGGAAATTCTATGAAGGGAAACATGGTAGATATAGTGAGGAAACCTATGTGACCTCAGGCAAATCATTTAATCTCTGCGGGTCTCAGTTTCCTCATCTGTAAAATGAGAGGATTGGCCTAAATGACTTCTAAGGGCCGTTCTAGTTCTTAATCAAAGATCCTAATTTATGAAATTTATAAAACTCTCCAAATTAATTTAACACATACTTAAAACTTGGTGACTTCAATGCAAAGGTAAAAATAGGGGAACATAATGAAAAATGTAAGGAATCATGAATCAGGATTAAGATAACAGAGAAACCAAAAGCTTGCAAACTAAAGACCTCATACCTTTATATCATGAATACTTTCTTCAAGAAGAGTGAGATGCTGGACATGGCAAGTGTCAAAATAACATTTGCCTCCAAAAGGCAAAATTAATTATCATTTGACAGGAAAAAACTGGTTATGTATGTCAGAGTCATTTTCAAATCACCTGCCCCAGTACTGTCAGACCACTGATTTGCTATAAGAAAAACCTAAATATATGGCAAGTTAGAAGAAGTTTTAAAAGATGTAACATGCAACTAAGACAACACCAGTCTGACCAATTTAACCAAGTTGCTATCTCCCCCAAAAAAGGAAATTGATAAAAGAACAGACATTCACATGGATTATTACCATTTATTAAGGAAATTTAACCAATATAAATCAAGGAAGAAAAAAAAAGATTCTAGAACCTAGGATCACACACTTCAACTATCATGCTAAGCATAACAATATGGCAGCCAACAGCAACACCAGTTTAGACTCAAGTTATTTGCAAAATTTTGTTGAGTGGATGGTGGAACAGAATGAGTATCATTTCATAAAGCAACAAACAAGAAACAAGACAGTAAAGCATATTTGTAGAATTCTTGATGAGAGACCCAAATAAGCCAGATCAACCAAGGGGTCAAACACAAGAATAAATGAATATAAACAAAAAATATCAAAGTTAAGATCTTTGGAACAAACTCTTTTTCTCATCAATGATAATGAACCCAACATTTCTGGATTCCAAAGTCAAAGTCATCATATTGCTACATCAAAAACAGAAATAACACTAAAGAAAAAAGTAAGAGAAACTGGACCAGACCAAGTATACAAAGAAGAGGTTCACTCTTCAGGCAACAAGTTTTTGAGAGGCAGTGATCGCTTCTCAACATATTTGAAAGTGAGGAGGTATCAAAGGCCTAAGAGAAATAGGAGGACTGGACTCTGGGTTGATACCATGGATATTGCTATCTAAATTACCTTGGGCGACTCATTTAAGCTTTCTTTCTAAGCCCTAAGGCTTAGTTTCTGCAAAATCAGAGAAACTGAACTAGATAACCTCCAAAATCCCTTGCAAATCTCAATCTATGAACTTAGAATAAATCAGGTGACCAAGAAAACAACAATAACTATCAATCCCCATTCTTTCCCATATCAACTGAATCTTTATGAGATGCTTTGATGAAGGTTTTAAAAGAGAACAGGCAAGCTTTTGCAAATGATACTCTAAAGCCGCCCTTTACAGACATACAATTGATTATTAAATATAGAGAATACAAGACCCTACTTTATTTACCGTCTGCTGATCATAAAAATGAATTTGATTCAGTAGAGCAAAATCCTGCCTTAAAAAGCTCTCCCATGTTGCTTCCCAAGTTTATCAAAACTATACAAGATTCCTTGAAAGATGTAACAGAAAAAAAAACTTCTGATAACCCCCTGATGATTAATTTTGCATGAGGCATAAAAGAGGGAGACATATGCTCACCAAAGGTATTTGCCACCACCATGGAGGATGTCCGGAATAAAGTCCAAATTGAAAAGAAATTCCTCTGTGGATGCTGAGGTCCTCCAGTTGCAATCAGCACAATGTCATCTGGTAACAGGAGCCTCAAGCCCCATAGCATTGCGGAGCTTCCTAAATGAGATCCATAATCACTCAAAAAAGTTGGCCTAGCCATCCACACAAGAAAAACCAAGTGGATGAAGATGAGATCTGCAGTTTATGGGACAACTCAGAAAACTGGTCTTTTAGTACAGTACATATATCCTAGACAGACACTGTTGATGAACAATGAACATAGAAATTAAAAAAACGGAACTAAAGAAAGCTGGATTGCATTTGGGGAAACTGCAGTACTTTTTATGATCCTATCCTTCTCCTTAAAATAATGATATAACATTTTTAATATTAATAGTCTTACAGTGCTGCTTATGATTGTGGATCATGGAATACTATTCTGCAAAGATTACAGGTCATATTAAAACAATAGTGGGACACTGTGGATATCAGGCTGCAATATTACCAATAAAGAGTTGTACTGGAAAAGTACCATTAAGGATTTCATTAGAAAGACACATAATCTTAAAAAGAGGTGGTCTGGTTATGTTCCAGGAGTGTCAGATAAACAGGTAGTCCAAATCATGTTTATCAATCATGTTTATCAATTTTATCTACATTATGTGAGAGCTAAGGATGGGGGCAGGGGAACACCAAGAAAAGGAACACAGACTTATAAGGTGTAGATGGGTTGCAACTTGTTACACTGTCAAGTATCCACATAAATGAGAACGCAGATATGATGAAATAAGATTTGTATATATCAGATAATTTCATAACATTGTCACACTTTGAAATGAGGAAAGAACACTAGTCAGATTACCAAAGTTCAAATCCCACCTCTGATGTTCACTATTGTTGCTACCCAGGCAAGTCCCTTACCCTCCCTGGGCCTGAGTTTCCTCATCTGTAAAATGAACACTTACATGAATCACATGAGTGAAGTATATAAGCACAGGGGGAAGAGGAACAGGCTTGGCCATTTAATGTTGTTACAACAGCCAATGCAATAATTTGTTTTGTTTGCCTACACATCTGACTATGTATGTTTGAAAGAGGGATTTTTGTTTTTTTTCTTTCTCAGTGAAGGGGAAAAGGAAAGGGAAAGATGCTTTTCACTGACTGAAAAAATAAAATGTAATTATATTAAAAAAAATAAAATGAAGGGATCATATTGGATGGTCTCTACTGTTCCTTCTGACTCTACATCCATGATTTTATGAAGTTATGTCACCTAAGACCTACTGGAGAGTTTAAAGGGTCTCAGAAATAAGATTTTCCACACAGCATTTCTATAGTTTTAGGTTATAGCTTCCTCCCCCCCCCCCGCCCTTTAGATCAGCTCTCAGATTTCCATACTCACTGTCCTATATGAGCCTAGGTTACTAAATATTCTACAAGGCTTTTATTCTCAGTGTTTCACTGACATTGGACTTCAATAGACTTTCCCTCTTAAATTCCCTGAAACGAAGGTAGCTCCCTTTTACATGGTCTAAGTCTTGATTTGAAGCTCAGATAATAATGGGTGTTCATTCCCAAACAAACAAAAAACAAACTAAAAAAACTCTGTTTTCAATACTGTAATTTTGTTATTGTATGTGTTCTCCCACCATAAGATAAAACTGCTCAAACGTGATAAATTGTTGTCAAGGATTGCTGTGGGCAAGTTACGACCTCGTTATCAGAATGGCCACAGCAATTTATTTAAACAGCTAAATACAGGAAAGCCCCTGTCCCCCAAAAGTTACTTAATTTTTGTTATGCACCTTTAAAGAAAAAAAGTACACTTTGAACCTTTTGCACTCATGCTTAAGTATTTTCAATTGTAACTTAATCTAGCAAGGGTATAATCCATAGGCTGACTAGAATGTGTCTGAACTCACCCCACATTTCATTTTGTGATAAAAAGCCTTTCCCAGGACATATGCAAAGCTCCTCAGCTTTATGTCCAGGATCAGTCTTACCTGTCTTCTCTGCTGCCAGTTATAGGTGCTTCAGCTTTAAAAATCACTCTCCTTTATCTGCTCTCTGACAGTTTACAACTCTGCTCTTATTGCTTCTTTCCCCCAGCAACATTCAACAAAAGCAGAGAAAAGAACTGGGGGGAGGGGGGGCGGTTCCTACAACCATTCCAGATAAAGCTTCCATGACTAAGTTATCTTCAATGAGGAAAACACCTTCCACTTAATTCTTTAAAAAGTGAAATATCACACCCCTAATCAGCTTTCTAGTTAGTAGCTGCTACTGATATATATAATTATACATATTAAAGAGATTATAGTACTTCTCTTCAGAAGGGACTAGTAGGAAAGTTTTGAAAGTAACATGTAGAATTTTGTGTGTGCACGTGCATGCATGTGTGTGCGCACGTGCGTGTGTGTATTTTTAAGCAAGCAGTATGAAATGGAGATTTACAGTTTCATAGAAAACCTCTTTGTGAGCTGCTGTGTGTATGGAAATGCTTTTTTGGTGACCGAGTTCAGAATAAATTTTCTTCCAAAAATAAATACATAGACATTTAAAAAAATAAAATAACATATAGTACTTCTCTTAGCTACACTCTATCAAGAGTTACACTCACCTATTTTGCAAAGAATATTGAAAGTTGTTTTATGAAAGTCTGTATTCTCTAGTACAAAATATTTTTAAATAAGTAAATTTAAAGTATTCTCATGACACCTCAGGAATGCCTTTAAAGTCCTGAAACCGTACCTATATCCTGAGACTATTTATGCCTAATATTCAGCCATTCTACCCCAAAAGTCTAACCTAGAATCCTACACTTAAGAAGCAACTTCTTTGTCCCTATGCAAAGTATTCATGAACCAGCTGGATCATACATGAATAGCATGTACTATTCAATATACAATAACAAGTACTTCAAACGACACAAGAAAACTAAAAAGAAACCAAGCCTTTTGTTTTAGTCAACTTTGGCAGATTTCACAATGAGAACTTTTTCTCTCTTGCACATTTGTAACTCTTAGCAAGTATAAAAAAAATTAAATTCTAAAAAGCTGAGAATATACCATTTCAAAATAATTCCTAATCAAGTTTTTGTAGAAATTACAAAAATGGCATTTGCTTGATTAAAATTTAATGGTATACAATAATTTAAGAAAACATTTTCTTCACTTCCATAATAAAACTGTCAACAGACAGCTGTGTAATTTTCTTCCTTTTTTCTTACCATTTTATGCGTATCATCATGTTGCTTAGAGAGTTTCCACAACAGAGAAATAATACTAAGTACTTGCTCCATAAGCTGATGAGATTCGGACCCTAAAGGATTTATAAGAGAAGTAGCAAGTTGTGAAGGTGCAGCTTCAATCCAGCATTCAATTAGTAATGGAATTATTATTTCAATGAATCCTTTCAAATTTTCGGCTGATGACAAGCTCTCATCCATACCACCTGCTCCTCCAACTAGGTACCTAAACCAGAGAGAAAAATAAAGAGACAATAAAATTACTTTAAATTCAATCTCTTATATGATTTAAAGAAGCTTAAAAATAGTTAAGTAGGAATTAAATAACATGAAGTAATAACACTAGATGTCTACATCTAGTGTCATACAAAATACTGGTAATAATAAATAGAGCCCACTGAGTAATTTTAAAATTATTACTTCAAGACAGGGTTTCCCTGACAATAAAACTACTCTAATATATTTTTAATGACTCCTTCCACAAAACCAAATAATGATTAATGGCAGAAGATATGACTTCTATTAGTCATCAAATGATGACTATAACTATAGGGCAACATAAGATAACTTAGCGTGGACATAACTGAAATCTCTCTTACCGTAGCCTGAACTGTGAATGGATATTTGGCTGTGAACCCCCATTTTCGTAAACCTGGATGTGATGCTGGTCATTGGCATGTTCCTTCCAGTTGACATATATGGAATTCCTAGTAGCATAGGGGTTGTCTTTTTGTTCCTGAAGTCGATCACCAGATTCTCCCAACCTAGTGGATCCATAAGTCAAGGCCTGAAGGAATTTACTGAGCCTCACTAACACATTCAGCCTCCACTGCTGAGAAGTGAGTCTCCGATTAGGATTAACAGATAATATCCAGGATTGGGATCTGTCTCTATTTTTCAGTCCTTTAGAAAGCTGCTGATGAGAAATAAGTTCTACAAAATTCTTTAGCAATACACTGCTGCGGCCAGTAACAAGAGCTGGGTATTCTTCCAGCAGAATATCCAAGACTTTCAGAGAGTCTTCCTGAATTCCTTCAGTAATATGAGTCATGGCACTAGAGAGATGGGCACTTACTAAAGGAAAAAATGGAGTTATTTGTTCAGGTCGTATTTTTGGAGCCAAGAACTGAAGAAGGCAGACTGCTGCTGCTCTTACATTAGGATCTTTGTCTGTAAACACTGCAGTTACTTCACTTAATATGTTTGAAAGGTGTGCCTCAATTGTGAACGGGTATTGAGACAAAAGGTCTTTGAGCCCAAGAAGAGCACTTTGCTTAACTCCAGCATTGTAGTGGTGCATCTGTGACAGGAGGTCCTATAAATATAAATACAGTTATATGTGTGTGTATTATGTACATCTATATGAATATTTGTGAAAATATTAACTTCATGGCTACAATTTCCTCAGCTCTCCAAAATGCAGCTTAGTTCAGTTCCACAAGGAATTTAATAAATATCTGATTGGATTAGTAGACAATTTAAAATTATAATACTTCAATACTTAAAAGACTATGGAATACTCAATCTGGCTGTGAACCCCCATTTTCATAAACCTGGATGTGCTTCCGGTCATTGGCATGTTCCTTTCAGTTGATACACATGGAATTCCTAATAGCATAGGGGTTGTCTTTTTGTTCCTGAAGTCCATCACTGTATTTTCCCAACCAAGTAGATCCACATGCCAAGACCTGAAGGCATTTATAAGCCTCACTGATATATTCAGCTTCCATTGCTGAGAAGTGAGTCTTTGATTAGGATTAACAGAGAGTATCCAGGATCTTTTATTTTTCCTTTTTACTAAAAAAAAAAAACCTAACATCTCCCATTAACAAACTTATTAATATGCTTAGGAAATCTTTTCACAGATAAAAATCTCATTATAATAAAAATATTAAAATCCTCTATCTCACCAGAGAGTGACATAGAGATAGTACATAAAATGATACTTTTTACTTGATTACTGAATTGTCTAAAATTGATATGCCTATTTGTAGTCTTTGCATATAGCAATCAGTGATTCTAATGAATAACATGAAGTGAAGACAAAATAAGAGACAAACTGTACTTGAATACTTTCACACAACGATTAAGTACCAGTTCTTCACTTCCTTCTTCAGTTCCAATCATCCTAATCATCAACATAAAGTCACCCAAAATGCCCAAACCACACTTTCAACAAAAAATAAGCTATGAGTTAAGAAATGCAAAAGGAAAACAAATTATCTCCCCCCTTTTTCTACTGGGTTCAAACAACTTCTTCTGAGATACTAATTTATTTGAGAGGCTATTTTATACCTAGGTCTTACAGAATGGAAGGTTTAACATAATCCCACTATCAAAACCTGGATATTCCACGAAGTTCATTACCTTTTTGCACTGGAAAAACAAACTTAAGCTCCCTACTCCCCTAAGCTTTCAAAAATTAAGTCTAAATTAATGAAAAATATAAATGCTTCTGCAAGTCTCTTGAACTTGAAAAATATATACATATATACATATGTATGAGCTTCACTAATAGGGACAGGCCCATATGTAAAAACTACTCATTTACAAATGAGCACACATAGGATCAAGTCATAAAGATGTAGGACTTAAAATTTTTTAAAGCCTTCAGTGTTAAGAACTTAATGAATTTTAATTCAAGAGAGCAATATTTTAAGTTGTCTTCAAAGCTATTTTAAGTTGTTTTAGTTTCTGGGTTTTTTAAATGTTACTTAAGTAATGACTTACAGCTTAGATCTGTATTCAGACAAGTCTTGTTCCTTTAAGTGTCTGATTTCAATATGTGAATGTACCTCCTATGCACATATATAAAAATATTATCTCTAATAAATTTAACAATTGTATAATAAAAACAATATGTAAATTTCTTTAATTATTTGAATTTTAAGGTTAAAAAATATCTAAATGAACTGTGCTTCAAACTTTCCGTTTATTTTCTTTTTGTTGCTGTAGCTAAATTCAGAACTGATTTGCCAATTCCTTGCCATTCTAGTCATCCCAAGAAGAGAAAGAACAAAACTTTCACTGGCTCACACCCTAGAAGTTTTACTTTGTTGTTTTTTGTTTTAAAATATTTTGCAATATACTTAAATATTAAATAATGACAAAACCACTAAAACGTACACAGAAGGTCAAGAACTCAGGGAAATACAGTCTTGCCAAGGCACCAATCCTGGACCTGTTCTCTACCAGCACACCTTGCAAAGAGCTCCCTTAACATGTATTCCACTTCCAATAAACTAATTCCTGACTTATGCTAAGGAATGCCAAGGAATTAAGTTCACAGACTTTTAAAAAGAGTCAAAGAATGGTGAAAAGTGGTTTAGATGTTTAGGGAGAACTGTCTTTGTTGCCCAGGGAGAGTCAGAAGTTCAGGATAGTGGGGTGAGGGTATGTTTCAGGAGTGTAGAAGGGGCCACACAGACACATTTCTCTTATGCAGTTTCTGGGCTTAGGAGGAAAAACACTTTCAGAATAGAGCCATAGTAACAGTAATACTGAAATACATTAACATGAGGAAAAAGGAAAATCACAGAGAAATGAAAAGATTTTATTCTTAATCCTTTAAGAGTTTGATTCAAGAGTAAGTGTAATTGTCTCATTTAGTAGTACAATTCAAAGGAAAAATAACAAACATCAATAAAAAAATAATCTCTTTATAATAACATAAATTGAAGAGAATTTCAACACATGCCATCAATGTACTGGTCAGCAGGTCAGTATTATTCATTTCTATCCTGCTAACCACCTCTCCTCCAACTCCTTGTAATGGAGCTCCAGACCATGCTGCTCTATTGAAATTTCCTTCTCCAATGACCTCCTAAACATCAAACGTCTTTCTTTCGGTCTTTACTCTCATTTCTTTCTGTAAAATTAACACAGCTGACTATCCTCACTGTACTGGATACTCTCTCCTCTCTTGGTCCCAGATACCCAAATCTTAGTTCCATATCTTTAAATTCTTCCCAAACCTATCTTCTTGCTCCCTTAATATGGGTTTCCCCCCAAAACCTGTGTCTGCTTTCCTTGTTTTCTTCTCTTTCTCTATGATCTCCTTCCACAGCAATCTCATTCACTAACACAGCTCCAAATATTCCATATCTGTATTTCTGAATTTGCTTCTAAGACTCAGTCCTGCATCTCCAGATGACTAAAGTAACTTCTCCACTTGGATGTACTATGAGCACCTCAAATCCAGGCTTTAAGAGCTTGCCCCTCAACACTGTTCTCCCACCTGACTTGACTACTTCTGTTTATGGCACTATCATTCCCTTAGTTCCCCATACTGCAGTGGTTCTCAACCTTCCTAATGCCGCGACCTGTGACCCTTTAATACTCGTATGTGGGTATATCTGCATGTGGGTGGACCCACTTAGAGACAGACAGAGGAGCAGTGTCTCAGTTCCTAAGACCATCGGAAATAAGTGTTTTCCAATGGTCTTAGGTGACCCCTGTGACCCTACTGAAAGGGTCATTCGACTCCCAAAGGGGTCGTGATCCACAGGTTGAGAACCACTGCCATACTGTCATGCGTTGAGGTCATTAATAACTCCTCTTTTTCCCTGACTTCTCAAATCCATTAAGTTACCAAATGTGTGTGTGTGTGTGTGTGTGTGTGTGTGTGTGTGTGTGTGTGTGTGTGTGTATAAACAGACAGAAAGACAGACAGATTAGATAGACCGTATTTTTAAGGTCTGCAAAATGCTCTCCTCACAATAAATGCTTTGAGACAGACACTAGAAATATTAGTGTTCCAATTTTACAGATGAGGAAACTAAAGCGCCAAGAAGTGATCTGACCATGATCAAATACCTAAGAGTCTGAGGCAGAATTCACACCCAGGTCTGCTGACTCAAAGATCAACATTCTTTCCACTATTTCATAAAGCATCTCTACCAAGTACTGTCTTTTCTACCAACACCAAGTACACTACTCCTGTTTTTATCACCCACCTCATTACCTTAACAGACTGTTAACAGTTACTTACTAATAGATCTTTTTACTTGCAATCCATCTCTACTCCTATCCCCTTTCCAAAATGCTACAAGCGTAACCTGAAAAGGCCTTAGCCTGAAAGGGTCAGGGTCTCCCACTGTATCCTGGACCATTTCCAGTCGTCCTGATGATCTAGCCACTGGACCCAGATGGCTCTAGAGGAGAAAGTGAGGCTCATGATCTTGCACAGCCCTCCCTCACTCTAGTCAAAGTCTACTGTAAGTCATGTCATTATTTCCCTGATGTCATAGTCCTCTTCGAAAACAAAGGACAAACATCTGTGAGTATCCGAGCTGCCTGAATGTGGACCCAGTCAGTAGGGTAACTCAGCTCATCTTCCTCATCCTCTCTCTTCCAAAGGAAGGTAAACTTTTATGGCTGGAAGCTGCCCAGGTAACTTGTGATTTACTGGGTAGATTTCTTCCTTCCTTTCTTCCTTCCTTCTCTCAAAAACAAAATCTTAAACCCATTTCACTCTGAAGCTTACAGATTGAATCATAATAGGTCCCTGCCCAAGCTCCACTTAATGGTTATATTTTGGGCCCTCCTGGCTTGGAGTGAATGTCAATGATAACTGTTTCTCTTTGGAACAGCAACAGGGAGGGTGGAGGGTCTTCCCTTCCCAGCCTGATTTTTTTTCCTAATTAAAGGGGCCATCCCTTGACTTACTTCTAAAGAGGCCTATACACTGAATTGGTGTTACCTCACTCAAAGTGAGAACCTGAAAAGGCCTTACCCTAAAAGTACCAGGGTCTCCCATTGCATCATCAGTCATCCTGATGAATATCTGGCCACTGGACCCAGATGGCCCTGGAGGAGAAAGGCTGGTGACCTTGCACAGCCCTCCCTCACTCAAATCAAACTCAACTGCAAGACATGTCATCATTTCCCTGATGTGATGGTCCTCTTCAAAAAAGGACAAACACACAACAACCAGCATAATTTCTCTTGAATATAGATAATAATGTTCACATTTTCCTCAGCTAAAAAAATCTTCAATGGTTCCCTACTGCTCCTTCAGTAAAATTCAAACTCTTATGATTTGGCAATCAAGACACTCCAAAATCTGAAACCATCCTACCTAACTAGATTTATTGTGGCATTCTAGGGGCCACAAAAGAGCATGGATTAGGTTCCCTTCCCTCAAGAAGTTTAAAAATAAATGTGGAGACAAGTTCCACAAAGGAAAAGTACAAGATACCAATACTATAGATGACATAAGGTAACACATGGTTTGTCAAATGAACAGTATGGACATTAAGTGCTATGAGTTTAGAGGTAGGAGAGACCACTGGACTAAAAGTTATCTGAAACAGTATCATGAATGAGGTAGAGAAAAGGCAACAGGGTACAAAAGAAAGAAGACAGGGCCCTTGAACCAGAAAACAGAGGCTTTAATTTGGTTCAGCAACCAACTATTTTGTGATAGGCCTCTTAGTCATAATAGAACAAAAACACTTTTCATTAAAAAAAAGTTTAGATGATTTTACAATAAAACATTTTAACTAACAAAATACCATGGTGTACCTTTATGTTAAGTTTTCTGTTATTAGTTGGGAGTGTTTCATCCTCTTTGAGTTGTGCAGGAAGGCATATTGTCTTTGTTTTAAAGTTTGTATCTGTGGCATTGTCTACTTTAGGCTTCTTTCTTCCAACTTTCAGTTTCACCTTTTGAAAATCATCTTGGTGTTTCCTTTTTTTAGTCATTCTTGAATCCTAAAATTAGAAGGATTATTTCAAAAACAGAGAAAGAGTAATGAATCCAAAGAACTACATGGTTCAGATGCTTATGTTACTATTTTAACATTTAACAGCCTGAGGACAAGACAAATGCAAATATAAGTATGCCATATTAACAAAACACTGGGTGAAAAATCCTCAAAATGCACAAAATGGTCTTTATAGTCAGAAAACAGAGGATGGAGGTGGGGAGCCCAGGGCATAAGGAGAGAAGAAACGGGGCCAGAAATGTCCCTAAATCCAAGGCTTTTCTCTTTCCACCCACCCCCAAATATAACCAACTTACAGAGCTGTACAGCATAACTCACTCAAACATCAACTCCGTTATCCACACTCAACATTTCTTAAGCAATTACTACGCGTAGGGGCTGGACTAAACAAAAACAGGCTTTTCCCCTCATGAAGCTCACAACTGTAAATAATGGGACAGCACTACAAATACAACTATAATGGAAAAGCCATTTCCAATTCATGCATCTGCATTAAGTTTGTAAACCTGTTTCTGTAAACACCAACTGGCTACCTGCTACCAGGGTCGCAGGAACCTCAGGAAAGTGAGCCTTGCCACCAGCGAAAAATTTTTTTTTATATTTCAAAACTGACAATTTCCTAGGAAAGGACTGGGTTTCAGAGTCAAATCAAACTTGAGGCCAGTTCCCTTCTCTCCTTTTGTGTCCTTTTGCATTTCACAGCAAACATACTTTGCCAATTTAAAATAGAAGTTGGTCTACAAATGAATTATCCATTTTGTAAATTAACAGCCTCAAACTGGAGGTTTTTCACATTATGTCAAACTGAGTAGACTGGTAGATTTAACAGGTGACACTGATTAAAAAGAGTGACTTGTATCATCCAATTGAAAAATTTAACATAATGAATTTTCTGAACAGAAATATAATGGCTCTAGACTTCAAGAAAAGACAATTAATAGTCAATGCTATTTGATCCAGCAATACCACTACTAGGTCTGTGTACCAAAGAGATCGCAGGAAAAAGGACCCACACGTACAAAAATCTTTTTGTGGTGGCAAAGAATTGGAAACTGAGGGGATGCCCATCAATTGAAGAATAGCTAAACAAGCTGTGGTATATGACTGTAATGGAATACTACTGTTCTGTAAGAAATGATGAGCAGGTGGATTTCAGAAAGACCTGGAAAGATCTGCATAAAATGATGCCGACTGAAATGAGCAGAACCAGGAGAACACTGTACACAGCAACATCAAAACTGTATGATGATTTAACTATGACAGACTTAGCTCTTCTCAGCAATGCAGTGATCTGAGACAATTTCAAAAAGACTCATGACAGAAAATGCTATCCACATCCAGGGAAAGAACTATGGATTCTGAATGCAGATTGAAGCAAACTATTTTCACTTTTATTTTTGTTTCTCACGGTTTTTCCCTTTTGTTCTGATTCTTCTTTCACAATATGACTAATATGGAAATAAATTTAACATGATTGTACATGTATAGCCTATATCAGATTGTTTGCTGTCTTGGGGAGGGGGAAGGGAAGAAGAAAAATTTTGAACTCAAAAGCTTACAAAAAACAAACACTGAAAACAATCTTTACTGGGGGAAAATGTATTATTAAGGGGAAAAAATAGCCAATGCCAACTTTAAGTTTACATAGGAGTGATAAGGAGTAAATTGCACATTACAGAAACAAGATTTATAAAGACCTAAAGAAGACTGGTTCCAAATCTTCCCTTCAAAATCAGAGATTGTTAATAAGTTAGGGCTTATGTTATTTATTGATCAGTGTTTTCAGCCATATCCAACTCTTCATGACCACATTTTGGGGTTTTCTTGGCAAAGATACTTGGAGTGGTTTGCCAGTTCCTCCTCCAGCTCATTTTATAGACGAGGACCTGCGGCAAACAGAATGTGACTTGCCCAGGGTCACATAGCTAGGTAGCTAGTAAGAATCTGAGGACAGATTTAAACTCAAATCCTCCACACCCCAGGGTTGGTGCTCTATCTACTGAACCACTCAGTTGCCCCAGGGGCTTATTAGATAATAAAAAAGTAAACAGCTCTTAATTCTGAGATAAAGTAATACTAAATGGAGGGGATGAGGAGTTGCGAAGGTTATAAAGCCAGAATTCCATTAATACTTAATACAGGACATTATGTCTTAGGATACAACCTTCTGAATATAATGGTTATGTATAATTGTAAATTATGTACGTATAATTACAATACCACTGATTCTGTGCAATGGATTAGATCAGAGTGCTTAAGCAGGCTGTAAAAAAAGATGATATAACACATTACTAATATCTTTTTGAGGTAATAGCAAGTCCTAAAAGGGCTTGTTATGTCCTCTCTGAAATTTGCCCTTCCTTTGATTCACTATTCCTAGCAATGCCTTGGTGCTATTACTTATAGATATCATATCACAGTAGAGATAAAAAAGCTAGAAAGCTCATCTAGCTCAACCTTTTCATTATATAGATAAGAAAAATAAAACCTAGCAAACTTAAACAAAGTTTCCAAAATGAGTAGTAAGAATCGACTAGGACTAAAATCTAGGTCTTCTAACTCAAAACCCAATGTATATTGTTTTTACTATATTAAGTTACTTGGGTCCTAAGAGGGCTTGAAACTAACACCATACATAACTACCCTACCAACACGTGATGTATGTCAATCTAATGATTAACTTCTTTAAACAAATAAAGCAATATCAAGACTTAGAATAAAGGAAAACAAAAATTAATCACAATGTACTAATACCTTGAAACTAGTATATTTTGACTATCATAATCCACTCATTCATAATGGGATTTTTGTTTTGGAGGGTTTTTTTCTTTGCTTTTTGGAAGGAGGAAGGCAGGGCAATTGGGGTTAAGTGACTTGCCCAAGGTCACATAGCTAGTAAGTATTAAGTGTCTGAGGCCCGACTTGAACTCAGACCCTCCTGACTCCAGGGATGGTGCTCTATTTACTGCGCCACATAGCTGCCCCTTATGACGGGTTTTTTTAAGTCTATTTACAAGATATAGCTCAAAAGTAATAGGATAATTCCTACAATGAGTATGCACTTATTCTAATGATGGTACTATTACTCAAAACATTTTTGAAGTTTTTCCTTAAGTTATTACTTAAGAGCCAAGAGGAATCTTATTTTAGGGTTACCCCATTCTCCCAATTCTCAAATACGACATCACCATCATTTGATTTAGGAATCCCAAATGATCTACTCCAACTGCACATGAGAATTCTCTCCACAACATGGACTTCCTAATTACCTGGAGAGGCTTATACGGACTGATGCTAAGTGAGAAGAGCAGAACCAGGCAAAACCTGTACACAATCACAGACACATCGTACATATGATGACCAACCTTGATAAACTGGACTATTCT
>CM053583.1:306762765-306782325 GCA_028627135.1 Pseudochirops cupreus
CCTTGAGAATTTCTTGAAGGATGCTTTCTAGGTTCTTTTTTTGATCATGGCTTTCAGGTAGTCCAATAATTTTTAAATTGTGTCTCCTGTATCTATTTTCCTGGTCAGTGGTTTTTTCAAGGAGATATTTCACATTGCTTTCTATATTTTCATATGTTTGGAACTGTTTAATAGTATCTTGATTTCTCATAAAGTCATTTGCTTCCATTTGCT
This sequence comes from Pseudochirops cupreus, assembly GCA_028627135.1. NCBI lineage: Eukaryota > Metazoa > Chordata > Mammalia > Diprotodontia > Pseudocheiridae > Pseudochirops > Pseudochirops cupreus. The sequence goes on from CM053583.1 coordinate 306,762,979, forward strand.
CCACTCTAATTCTAAAGGGATTATTCTCTTCAGTGGGCTTTTGAGATTCTTTTTCCATCTGACAAATTCGACTTTTTAAGGCGTTCTTCTCCTCATTGGCTTTTTTGGGCCTCTTTTGCCATTTGAGTTAATCTATTTTTAGGGTGTTATTTTCTTCAGTCAGACTCTCTTTTCATGGTTTTCTTGCATCATTCTCATTTCTCTTCCCAATTTTTCCTCCACTTCTCTTTTGGTTTTCAAAATCCTTCTTAAGCTCCTCTATGGCCTGTAAACAATTTATGTTTTTCTTAGAAGCTTTTGGTGTGGGAATTCTGACTGTGTTGTCTTCTTCCCATTCCATTTGATCCTTTCTGTCCCCAAAAAAGAATCTAAAGGTGGATTGCTGTGCTTGCTTTGATTCCTTGGCCTGCTCATGTTGCCACTCAATTATTTGACTTTTGGGCTCTGCTTCCAGAGGGGAAAGCTTTGTCCCAAATTGCTGGGGTTTTCACAGCTGCTGGAGCTATTAGGAGGCCACCATCTCTGCAGTCCCCACCAGCTTTGGCTCACTGGTTATGCATCTCAGGACCACCACCCAAGACCATAATCCTGATCCAGGCAGGTTAAAGCAAGAGCACTTAGCCTCTGAATGTTCACTTGGCCCCCCTGCAATCTGCAGGCTGTGAGCTCTGAAGCAGCCACATGGAGTGGCTACAGGGCCACCACTTCCGCTGCTTCTGGCTCTGGGGGCAGAGGGCTGGACCCGCTCCTCCATCCCCATCAAATTCAGCCAAGTTCCACTGACCTTTTCCTTTGTCTTTGGCTTTTATGGGTTGATAATTCTGGAAACTGCCACAGCTGCTGGCGATCCACTTTTCTGAATGCTCCAGCTAGGCTTGTCAGGCCACCCTGGGGTTCATGTCGGGTTCATGCTAGGCTGGGCTGGGCTCCCTGCGTGCTGTGATGAAGCCTTCCTGTCTGCCTACTGGGCTGCCTTCAGCAGCAGCATTGTTTCTCTGTCATTTTGTGGGTTCTGGAGCTCTAAAATTTGTTTAGAGTCATATTTTATAGGTATTTGGGGTGGTTATGGGGGGAGCTCATGGAGTTTTCCTGCTTCTATGCTGCCATCTTGACTCTGCCCCCCATCTCATATAATTCAGTCTTCTTTTCCCTCCCAGTATCTCCATCTTTACCCCTGACTTACCCTTTCTCCTTGCCAAGGTAAACTGTTCAGTATGCACCCTTGATTCCATTTCCTCCTATCTCTTCCAACACATATCCCCCTCTAACAACACCATTTTCTCTAATCTTCTCTCTCTATATACTGACTCCTTTCCTTTTCCCCACCAACACTCCTATGTCTCCTCTATCCTTAAGGAACCCTAACTTCATCAAAACTATATCCAATAGTTATCATCCTGAGTCTCTCCTCCCCTTCTTGGCTAAACTCTTTGAGAAAACAGCCTATATTCCCTGCCTCTATTTCTGCTTTTTATACTCTCTTCTAAACCCTCTGCAGTCTGGTTTCATCATTCAGCTGAAACTGTTCTTTCCAAAGATACTAGTGAACTCTTAATTGCCAAGTCTAATGGCCTTTCCTCAGTTCCCATCTTTGAACTATCTGCAGCATTTTGGCACTATTAATCAGCTGCTACTCCCGGGTACCTTCTTCCTTCTGGCTTTTCATGACATTGCTTTCTCCTGGTCTTCTCTTGCTGTCTGTCTAACTACTCTTTCTCAGTCTTCTCTGCTAGATCTCATCCAAGTCATGCCAAGCAACCATGGGTGTCCCACAGTGCTCTGACCTAGGCCCCTTTCTCTTTTTGCCCTATGTAATATCATTTGGTGATCTCATCAGCTCCCATGAGTTCAATTATAATCTATGCAGATGATTAGTTTGTCTATACGTTTTCTCTTGAATTACAGTTCCACATCATCAACTGTCTTTTAATGTCTTAAACTGGATGTCCCATAGGCATCTCAAATTTAACATATCCAAAACAGAGTAGGAAAGAGAAAAAGAGTTATCTGAATATTGTAAGAACATCACAAATCAACAAGGTCATGAATCCATTTGATTATTTACATATGGATTTTGTGTTCAGAGAGATCTATTTTGGAACTCAATCATTTTACGGATGAAGAAACTGAGGCCTAAAAGCAGATCAACACTTGACAAAGATTATACAGTTAACTAGAGCAGTGATGAGGATTCTGTACACAGGAATAGAAACTTTATCTCTCTGTTGAGTTCAGTGGCACAAAGGGACTGATTTCCATAGGGTGGTTAAAATTACTAACTCTAAGCCACAAATGAAGCTGTGACTCAGCATGGGCCTCAGGCAAAATTGTGAATTCCAGACATATGAGACAATCTATGCAAAAGCATGGATAGTCATGTAAGAGAAACAAGTAACAAGCCAGTTTGATTAGAATAGACTGGAATTGTAGGTGGGAACCATATTGTGGAGGCTTTGAATGACAAGCTGAAGATTATGTGGCTTATCCTGCAGACAATAGAAAGTCACTGAAGATTAGTCACAGATATCTGTGTTTTAGAAAGGCAAATTTGACTGCTGTGGAGGATGGAATGGAGATGAGAGAGACTAGAAGCATGGAGGCCAGTGAGGAGGCTCTTACAATAGTCCAAAAAAGAGGTGAGGAGGCTTGAAATAGCATGGTGAGTATGTGAGTGAAGGGAACGAATCAAAGAGAGAATGTGAAAGTAGAGTCAATAACATATAACTGCTTGAATATGAGTGATCAGGAAGAGGCAAGAATCAAGGCTGACTCTAGGGTTGTTAATCTGATGTGATTTGAAAAATTGTGAGGCATTCCAAAGAAAAAGGGAAATCTGGAGAAGGATGGGTTTGGGTGGAAATAGAATGGGAGTTCTTCATCTTCTTTGTGTAATAGACCTACAGGAAATCTGAATGAGGATGGGTATGGATGGAAATAGAACAAGTATTTTTTATCTCCTTTGTGTTATGGACCTCTTCTCAGAATAATATTTTTAAATGCATAAAATAAAATACATAGGATTATAAAAGAAATCAATTATATTGAAATGCAGATATTTTTAAGTTTACCAATTAGCAGTTAAAGGCCCTTGAATCCCTCCATTTTGGGATATGTTGAGTTTGAGATGCTTACAAGACATCCAGGCAAGGATGTTCAGGTGGCAGCTAGTTATTCAAGATGCTCAGGATAGTTCATCCTCTTGCCATGTTTTCCAGTCTTTACCTCAGTTTTAAGAAGTTATAGGATGAAAAAGCTTTAATATTATTAATGGTCTTAAAAAAATAAAAACGGGGTGGCTAGGTGGTGCAGTGAATAGAGCACCAGCCCTGTAGTCAGGAGGACCTGAGTTCAAATCCAGCCTCAGACACGTAACACAAGAAATTAGCCATGTGACCTTGGGCAAGTCACTTAACCTCAATTGCCCTACCTTCCCCCTCTAAAAGGGCAAAAAAATAAAAGTAAAAACATTTTAATTTATTAAAGGAATGGGAGGAAAGGCAGTGGTGTGAAGTCAGTAGATAGACAATCTTGGAGTAAGCAAGGTTTTGAGTTCAAATTGAGTGTCTGACAGCCCTAGTTTTAAGACATTATAAAACTTAAAAAAGCTTTGAGAAGCTTTGTTTATGGTCTTTTAGAAGACAATTTAATTTGTTAAACAAATATAGAGGTAGTGGCAACTGTGCAGTCAGAAATATTTAAGTTTTAATTTCAAGAAAAGAAAGTTTATTTTTAATGAGGCTTTGCAATATAGGCATAATTGTCTCTGACATATTACAGCATTACTATTTGCAAATCACTTAACCTCTTGGAGTTCTTGAGGAAAATCTCTAAAACAAAAGAGAAAGTTTTTTTCAAATGGACCTTGCAATGAAATTATTGGTTGGGGCAAAAAACCCCGCCCCCCCTAAATTAGAATGAGTCAGTTTATTAATGTGCTTCCAATAACAAAACCAATAATAGCTCCCATTTCTATAGTAGTTTCCAACATAACAACTAGGTGAGAGCAGGTTTGGATGGAAGGAATTGTCTAGGGGGCATAAAGGCACTGGTTTCCTAGGGAACTGAAAAATACAGTGACTTTATTTTCCAAATTCAAGTATGGAAAACATAGACTATTATGTTTGCTTTGCTGCCACAGCTGAGTAAGTAGCCTTTTATAGTTGCTATTGAAGGAATTAAAATGGCAAATGGCAGTGGGAATTGAGTGAACCACATTGACTCCATCTTGCGACTGAGTTCTGGAGCTAGCGTAGTTCTCTTTCTAATTCAATTACAGGTCTAGTACAATTTCTGTCTGGTAAGAAAACTTTATTCAATTGTGGGAATTGTGAGAAAGCTTTATTGCATTATTTGAAACTAACCCTACATAGCTGGAAGCTGGGCCATTTCTCCCTGCCATTTCAAAACCCTTAACTAAGGACCTAGGTTATGCTGACCAGAAATCCAGTCAGAACCAAAGATTGATGCAAGAGTTTCCTCACAATTATGTATCTCAAGGAGCCCAAATGTCTTATCTGAAAATCAACCCTGTGCAAGTCAATCCAGTTATTCCTATGTTTCTTTGATTCCGTACAGACACTTGTGGAAAGTGGGGCACCTCTTTCTCTGATTTCAGGGAATTGCACCTGTTAGCTTTCCTTCTTCCAACTCCCTCTCCGTAATCTTTCCTCCAATAAGAAATCAAATTACCTAATTTTGCATCCTGGTTAATTTTTTTCTTTTAATTAATTGGTCTTATTTGACTAATTGTTTTTATGCAAAAACATCTGTCTCCTCCTGTATTTGGGTCCAGTAGCAAAGTTGAGGAGGTCTGGTCTTGTTTTGTTATGCAATAGGCATACATTGCTTAATAAATCAATATACTTGAATGCTCGAACCTTTGTTTCTTCAGTCATTTCATCTTTTGTCTGTCACACTATGGTGACTTTATGTTCTAAATTTTCTAGGACAGTTCTGATTTCAAGAAAAGAAAGTTTATTTTTAATAAGGCTTTGCAAAAAGAATAATCTTTGTTAGATCATATGTCCTAGTTTGGGTTTGAAAAATATGATCACTATAATATTAGGACATTAGGAGAGTAGTATTCACAGGTTTTATGACTAGAAATGTCACAAGCAATCATAATAGGCTCATATTTTTAATTTTGTTTGAAGTGTTTTAAGATTTGCAAAGAACCCTGTAAGGTAGGCAGTGGAATGATTAGTATTTCTATTTTACAGATGGGAACAATAGGGCTCTGAGTAGTAGTAAGATGACTTGTCCAGGGCCAGATCATTCCAAGTTCCCTATACTTTCCATTATACATTTTAGTTTCTCATTGTCAGCACATCTCCAATCATCCCAAGGTGTAAATATCACCCTCATATTTACCAAGTAGATCATAGGCTTTAGAGTTGGAAAAAAACTTTAAAAATTATCTAGTCCAACTCCCTCATTTTACAGCAGAAGAAATTGAGGTCTGTAGGGAATAAGTACCTACTCATATGGGAAATAAATAGTGTACCTTGGATTTGAACCCAAATTCTCTGACCCTAAGTCTACTTCTTTTTCCCCCATAATGCCCTGCCTACCTAATAGCTAGGGACATATGGGCCAGTAGGAGAGCAATTTCATGGCTTTACAAAGTACTTTACATATATTATCATTGTCTTATCCCATTCCCATAGCAGCCTTTCAAGGCAGGTAATACAAGTATTTTTTTTTTTATTCCCAGGTTGAATGGCTAGTAAGTGGTGGGGCTAGAACTCAATCCCAATTTTTTTGATTCCAAAATTAGCATTGTTAACTGAGCTTCAGATACTAACACAATGTATAGGTGTATAATTTGAGGGAGATATTTCACAAAATCCCTCTGGCTCATATCTTAACTGAAGGAAACCCTAAGAACATTAGCATCTGGCTTGTTTTGTTCTCCCCTAAAGAGGTTCAGCCCTGCTTCAAAGAAGCAGGCTAGTAAGATACTGAATATAGGTCTGGTTTTATTAAACTCAACCAAAAAAAAAAAAGAAGTAGCCACAAAGCAAAGAATGGGCTTATATCCATGGAAATTCAGGAAAAGTCTCATTTCTGAAAGGTCTCAGGCAACTCAGGCAACTCAGGCAACTCAGGCAAGATTAGGCTGCATAGAATACTCATGAAGGTACGTTAAGATTGAATCTTGACAACGTGCTGAGAATTCCAGGCACACCACCTTCCATCACTACTTACAAACATAGCTCACAAGACTAGCCAAATAACAGTGGGTCCAGGTGGCCACTTGGTGAATGTGGTTCACCACCACCCCAGCCCCTCTAGTGTTGGCAAGAACAAAGTCTTCAGGTTTGCTTCCTCCTGAAACGACTTTGTTCACCATTTCAGCATCTACCGTATTTCACCTCATGATCGTCACATCCTGGCTTTTTAGTCCAAAAATTGGTTTGCAACCTGTCATCATGTAATGATCACACAGTATAATTCTATTCATCAGGTTGCTTAAAAGGTAAACAGAGCAACAATATATTCACCTTTTGGATATGCAGCCATGTATTCATGCATATGGATACGCATTTATCTCTCATTCATTGTGAGCCAGGAGCCTAGAATTCTCAGCACATTGTCAGTATTCAATCTCTCTCTCTTTTTTTTTTTTTGCTTTTCGGAGGGGGGAAGATAGGACAATTGGGGTTAAGTGACTTGCCCAAGGTCACATGGCTAGTTTGTGTGTGTGTGTGTGTGTGTGTGTGTGTGTGTATTAAGTGTCTGAGGCTACATTTGAACTCAGGTCCTCCTGACTCCAGGGCAGATGCTCTATTCACTGCACCACCTAGCCATCCCGTCAGTATTCAATCTTAACATATATTCATGAGTATTCTATGCATCCTAATCTTGCACCAAAGACAGTTTTATAATATGTGATTTTTAAGTAATACCTGCACAAAATTTTTAAAGCTTCACATAATGGTTGCACACCCCCTTTTTTTGGCAAAAAAAAAAGCATAATATGTGATGATTATGTGGTGAAATATGGCATCTTCCATGCTTGAGCAGACCTCTCCCTAGGTATGCACTCAGCTCTGAAGCTGTCTCCTCCTTTCTTTTAAGAACAAGCCCAAGGTCCAGCTTAGGTATGTGACCTCTATAAATCTTGATATGTTAACTCAGCGGTTCTCAAGTATGTTGCAATTTTGAAGCAATAAACTTGGGCCAGTACCTTACCAAAGGTCAATGAGTCAAAGAAGACCCAAGAGCTTTACACTTTATCCAATGAGTACAAGGTAGTAGGTCTTACCTTGTGCTTCTTGGCATCTGACCCTTATCCATGCTGAACAACATTGTGTGACGTATAAAAATGCTGTAATGAAGCTTTGGACTCAGGGATCATTGGGACTTGGTTTGTTAAATTCATATTCATGGAAAATATTTTGGGTCCCTTCGATGCCATTTAAAATCAGGTCTCTCCTTGAAAATCCGGAATTTATATGGTTTGCCATTTCCTTCTCTAGCTTATTTTACAGATAAGGAAACTGAGGCAAACAGGGGTAAGTGACTTGCCCATGGTCACACAGCTAGTAAATGTCTGAGGCTAGATTTGAATTCAGGAAGAGGAGTCTTCCTGACTCAAGAGTAAAGTGAGAAAACACTAGGAAAAACTTCATCAACTTAACAATTAAGCTGAAGACTTGCCCTATACTAGAGTCAGGCTGCTACCTCAAATTAGGTTTGGCAGTTTTTAGGATTAATCCCTGAGGCACAGTTTCATGGAGTCAGGAAAAGCCATAGCTTGATGTGAAACAAGTCTCCTTTGGAGATTCCCAGAAGAAATGCTATATAATGGTGAGGTTTGCCCTGGAACCAGAAAGACTTCAGGTCAAGTCCTGACTCTGATGCCTACTGAATGTGTAACTTTGAGCTGAGTCTCTAAACCTCTCTGTGCTCTAGACAACTCTCTAAGACTTTAGATCAGAATTATAAGTTGCCTGCTTTGGAGAGGGAATATCCTCACCTGAGAGCCCCCAATACCAATGAAATCATCTTTTTAGTTCCTGTTCTTATCTCGACTCACTCTGGAATGAATTGTTCACTCATAGCCCAGATCACTAAACTCCACTTAGTTAATGGTTGTTGGTTTGAATGGGTGGGAATGATGTATCCTCTCCCCCTCTGTACTATTGCTTCTATTTTCTTAATTTTTTTCCAACTTTTTCCTCTACTCTATATCAATTCCTTTCCCATTGAGCTCATCAGCATTCTTATTCTTTTAGAAGTCTGACTCAGGGGCAGCTAGGTGGCACAGTGAATAGAGCACCGGCCCTGAAGTCATGAGGACCTGAGTTCAAATTTGACCTCAGACACTTAACACCTACTAGCTGTGTGACCTTGGGCAAGTTGCTTAACCCCAACTGCCCTCCAAAAAGCAAAAAACAAAACAAAACAAAAGAAGTCTGACTCAACCCTTCCCTACATTCTGCATATCCAATAAGTGGTTTTGTTTGTTTGTTATGAGGTTTGGTGTTTTATGAACTACATCTATGATTTCATTATTGTGGGGAGTACTCCAGATCTTTATCCACACATCTGCCAGATTGTTGTATGCCTGTGAAAGATGGCCAGAATACCAGCACCATGCCAAGAAACCAAATCACATCTCTTTGAATTGTCTTAGAAAGATTCTGAAGATCACCTTGCAGGATAAGATACCAGACACTGAGGTCCTTTCTTGAACTAAAGTGCCAAGCATGCAAACTCTGCTTCAGAGAGCTCAACTCCAATGGGCTCATGTTGTTTGAATGCAAAATGTGCACTTGCCAAAAAGACTATTTTATGGAGAACTCACACAGGACAAGTGTTCACAAGGACACTTTCAAGGTCTTTTAACTTTGGAATTGATTGTGTGACATGGGAGACACTGGCACAGGACCACTCAGCATGGCATGCCCACATTAGAAAAGGTGCTGTGCTCTATGAGTAGAGCAGAATTGCTTAGAGAAAATGGAGGATGGGCAAATTTAGAGAATCCACCCCAAATGTTCACATGGACTATTTGTGCCTGACCTGTGGTAGAGCATTCCAAGCTCATACTGGTCTGATCAACCATAGTCAGACACACTGAAAGTTGACTCCAACACAGTGATGTCATTTTGGTCCTCTTCGAGAATGAAGAACAAGCAACCAACCAACCAACCAGCCAGATTGGATGAATACTCCTAAAATGCTGGTCTAAAAACATCTTTCTTCTGCTGAAGATGCTATAGTACCATGAAGCAGGGAGATGATAACCCAACTGGACTTTTCCCTAGGCTGACCCCTTCTGGAGTTTGTATGTAGTTCCTAGTAACACATTTTAACCGGGACAATGACAAGCTGGAGTGTGTTCATAGGTAACTGAGCTAGTGAGGAGGATGGAGAGTATTCCTGCCATTTTTGTTGTTCAATTGAGTCCAACTTTTCATGACCCAATTTGAGGTTTTCTTGACAAAGATACTGGAATGGTTTGCCACTACCTTTTGCAACTCATTTTACAAATGAGGAAACTGAGGTAAACAGGGTTAAGTGACTTGCCCAGAGTTACATAGCTAGTAATTATCTGAGGCTAGATTTGAACTCAGGAAGATGAGTCTTCCCAACTCCAGGCCCAGCATTGTGTCCTGTACCACCTAGCTGCCCCATACAAGGATTAATTGAAGAACTGAGGATGTTTGGCATACAGAAGGAAAACTTAGATTGCAGCTTTATATTTAAAAAAAAAAACTAATAAATTCTAAGGAGGTAATGAGTTTCTTGTCACTGGAGAGCTTTAAGAAGAGACCCACATTTAGACCTGCAAGGTCAGCTACATGACTTAAGGCGGCAAATCCATTCTGCTCTAATAATTTTATAATCATTCAGTCTAGTCTAGATGTTAACAAAACTGCAAACGTCTGCCTGTCTGCTATTATAAGACATCCAGCATAATGAGCACTACTGCCTCACTTCCCTGGCAAATGGAATTACCTTTACATTAAACGAGACAATACAGGTAAAGTGTTTTTGCAAGTCTTAAAGTACTATGTGAATATGAGCTGTTATTATTATCATTCTGATATCAAATGGAAAGGCTAAACTGTTCACGGTACACACTCACAGAGATATTTACCAATGCCTAGCCACACGTTATGATGCTTCACTGATTTTATATCAGTTTAGATGCAGTAAAGTATTAGTGTTTAGAAGTACAGGATCATTCTCTAGTGTTTCTCATGCTACCTTCCACCTACTTTGCATTTATCTTGTGGGTATCAATTTATGTAGATGCAGTCTTACCCAATAGAACATAAATTCCTTGAGGGCAGAGACTGGTTTTGCTTTTTCTTGGTAAGCCCAGTACTCAGCACAGTGGCTGCTTCATAGTATGCACGTAATAGCTAACATTCTGTGGCAACATCATTCATCTCACCCAAAGCATATCTCTATTCACTAGCTAAAGCATTTATCACTTTTCTTCTACTGACAATCTTACGGCCATAATAGTCAGAGCTGACATTTACATCACACTTTAATGCTTACAAAGTCTGACATAAGTAAACAGATAGATAGACATATAAATAAACAACCATATGTATACATATAAAATATATAAAATAGAAATATATTACATATACATATATAAGCAGAGTATATAGTATATAAAAATATATGTATCTATATGCATATATATATTTCATTTGAACCTCACAACAACTCTGTGGGTGTTGTTACATTGACTTTACAGATGAGGAAATAGAGGCTCAGAGAGGATAAGTGCCCAGGGTCCAGGAATGTACTGTGAAATGTTTAGTAACTGGCTCTCCAAAAATGCACTGCATAATTTTAAGTTTAATCTGCATAATTAACACTCTCTCCATCACCACCTTAAGTCTAGACAATCAACAAAATAATGACACTGATTTATAAGCACTTGCCAATTTGCAACTTGAAATGCTCACCATAAAAATTTAACAATAGGCTTTCAGGAGCCAGTACAAGCTGGTTCCAGCATACCCCTGTGAATGTTCCACAGCTATTAAAAAGACAGATTTTGAAGGCTAGTCTTCTTGATCCCAAGCCTAGCAGTACATTCATGCTATTGTCCTAGACCCAGTCTTTCCATACATACTCTGTTCTCTTTTAACTACCCATTATCAGTCATTTTCTTCCCCTACCTTTTATTGTACCATTTCTTTTCATGCACATCCCATAATTCCTTTACAATTACATTATTTTCATGTATATTTGCTTTTTTTTTTTAACTTTTCCTTTCCTCTGCTTCTCTCTGCATTTCTATGCATTATTCTGTTCTTTTGCATATGATATATGTGGTTGGTTTGTTTTTAATATCTATTTATGTTTGTGTATCTCTGTGAACTAGATGATTGTGTGAGTTGGGGAGCCCTCCCCTCGCCCTAAAATAACTCTTCCTTCTAGAAGCCTACTCCAAATGCCTGAAATTACTCTATTTTTTTTTTTGTCGTTGTTGTTATTCGGTCATTTCTGACTCTTCATGACCCCATTTGGGGCTTTCTTGGTAAAGATGCTGAAGTGGTTTGCCATTTCCTTCTTCAACTCATTTTACAGATGAGGAAACTGAGACAAACAGGGGTAAATGACTTGCCCAGGGTCACACAGCTAGTAAGTGTCTGAAATAGGATTTGAACTCAGGTCTTCCTTACTCTAGGTCCAGTGCTCTATCCACTACACCATTTAGCTGCATTTACTCTACCATTAAAATCATTCCTTTGGGACAAAAAAAAAAAGCATTGTCTTTAAAAGATTCCTGATAGGTTAATGCATTTATCCATTAGAACTCAAAAGTGGATTAAACTGTCAAATTAATTGATATCATCCAGTCCCAGAAAGGGTGCTAAAGGATTGTAAAGCAGGACAGATAAATTATGATGGGAAAAGAGACCTGGAAATGTGATGACCATCAGGTAACTTTCCCCAATATAGGTTGTGTGGTATAATGAGGAGGAAGGAGGAAGGAGAAGAAGACACGAGAGTGATTTTCATACTTGTGAGTGAGGGGAAGGAATGTGTGAAATGAAGCAGGGAATGAGATGTCAGCTCCTAGTGAAGGAGAATTCTAGCTCTCAGTTCTGGTCTTCCATGGTGGTTGACAGGGCATTATCACAGGCTTAACCACTTAAATAATGACAATTCTCTCAGTGAAAGAATGTCTGAAAGGGATTGTAAGAGAACCCATCCCTTTGGGTCCTAAGCTCCCTGGGATAGCTTCACTGGCCTGACCATCTCCTAAACATTTTTAAGTGGTCACATAGGTGATGTCTCACCATGGTGTGGAGGTGACATCTGTCTTCTTAGAGCTTATGCCAGTGGAAGACAAGCTCTGGTTGGTTCTACTCAACTAGTCAGGTGATAGAATAACTGCACATAGGTTGGACTTTTGACGCCTGGTATAGCTAGAGATGCTCATCAGCTGAAGCTTGGCCACTAGGTGATCAATTTTTTCAGCTCTAACAACTCCTAAAGATCATTTACTCAAGTGGTGAAGGATTGCTCTGATCAGCCTTAGGCAAAGGCAGTACCCAATGCCATAAAATCATATGTCCTTGAAATATTTAAGTATTCAGAAGTGAGAGAGCTAGAGAGGAGGCAAAACTGAGGAGATTAGAGGCCAATGAAGAGTGGAGATAAGTTCTACCCTAGCTGGATCTCAATCTCAAGATTAGGCAGAAAAGGAACCTTGGTTGTGTTTGCCTAATTAGTGGATCCTAAGAGGTTATGGGCCTCCAAATACTTATACTCTTTTGGAAAAGGTAATGTAATAGAGTAAGAACAAAGAATCTTACATATGACTCAGGTATAGATGTCTACCTGACTCCAGGTTTGGCACTTTATCCACTACACTACCTAGCAGTCCATGACAGATAAGCCTTGTTTTATTCCAGGTTGTGGAATTTTTGAAACTGAGTATGTTAAATGTACCAAAGAAACTCACTTTCTAAATGTTCCCTAAAATTAATTTTTTTTTTAACTGGAAGAATCCTTCAGTAAAACAAACAATTCCTACTTCAGGTTTTATACTTTGTTACACTCATTTTCATGTATTTTCTTAAAAGTATATTGCTGGTGGGACATTATTGCTTTGAATTGCTTTTCTTAGTCACCTGCAATAGTTTGAATGGTGTGTTATAGTCAGATAAAAACAAAAGGCACCAGAGACTTTAGAACTCTGAACAATGCAAAGAACATGACTCCAGAATGTCTGTGATGAAGCACACGCTACCCACTTTCTGACAGAGAAAGGTGATGGCCTCAAGACACAGACACATACAGACCCACAGTTTTAAAAATGGTCATTGTGGGAAATTATGTTGTTTGACTATGCATATAGACAAAGGTTTTTTCTTTTTGAGGGGAAATAAATGCTTGATTGAAAAAAAATTTTTTTTAAAGACACCAAGAGAGCTTTTGAAAAAATCATACTTGAACATCATAAGACAAAGTTAAAGTCAGTCTAGAGCAGAAAACAACCAGTCACATCTTGAATGATTAATTTCCTGGGAACAAAGCTCCTTTATACACAGTTAGCCATGTTAAAACAAAAAATCTTCTTAACTCATGTGAAGAAGTTACCATTGTTTGTTCACCAAACCCTAAATCAGCCAATCCTTTCTTCCTCCACATTCCTTCTCAATTCCAGATACTGTCTTTAGCTGCATTTGACATTATTTTAGTTAGCATTTAATAATATTATTGTAGAATGGATCTCCCTTAATACATTCTTATGTCCCCTATATTATTATTATTATTATCTGATTACGAAGTTTCTAACAAAGGAGTGTCACTGGCATCAATCCCTTTTGCTAACGGAATCAAAGTATAATTAAGTCATTTTTGAAAAGTATTTGAACACAATTTTCTTTGAATTTGAAATTCTCTACTTACATTTATTAAGCAGCTTGCTACTTGCAAAGCAATGGGCTAGGATGCTGGGGTTATAAAGCCATCTATATGATAATGTGGGAAGCACGGTGGTTCTGGAGTCAGGGCATTTGGGTTCCATTTCTGGGTTAGTCACTAAGGCAAATTACATGTTCTCTATAGGCCTTAGTTTCCTCATGTGTAAAATGAGGGGACTGAATTTGAAGACCCCTCAGGTCCCTTTCATCCCTAAATCTGTGCCCTTATGGAAGAGAAAAAATGATATAATCCCTGCCCTCAGAGAGTTTACACTGTACTGATTTGGGGCTGGAACTGAAGAGTGGGAAACAGTATTTTATAGTCAGATAAGTAAATAGAAGGCAATTTAAGGAAGGAGAGCACTGGAAACTTGAGGGGAATGGTTCTTGTAGGAGGTGGTGCTTGAACTGAACTAGCTGTCTCCATTAGTTCTAAAGTTGAGATAATTTCATTCTTCCTGCTCAGCTGCCTGATCCTGAATATTTTCCTTGATTCCAAATTTTGTAACAGATCAGGCACATAGATAGATGGATAAATAGATATATTTATCCGTATTTTCCACCTATATGCTCACCTTTATTGTCCTCTTTTACCTCGCCCCCCTCCCCCAAAGTGGGGCCCATATATCTTTCACAGAAGACAATGAGACAAGATAAGGAGTAGCAACAGTTCGAATGTCATGGTTTGGAGATAGCAATGAAAAATCCCCAAGAGACAAGATAAATTCTCAAGGTGCCAGGCTATTAGCAATTGCTTCTAAGGTGAGCAGGCCATACTTTTGCTCTTTCCTGCTCCCCTACCAGCAAACATCAAAAGAAAAGTTGGAAACAAAATTGCTCCACCAACTTTTTGGGTAACTTCAACCACGTTGTTACTCCTTAGCCTACCATGAGATCCTAGTCAAAGTGTCCACAGTTATTGCTGCCCTCCCGGTCACTGGGATTTCTTTCAATAGGCTTGTCTAACTGAGGGTATATAAATCACTGAAAATAGTGCCATACTGAACACGGAGTACCAGTGCTACTTCGTAAGGTAAGAGCAGGCCTGGTCCTGCTTACCCAGCCAGATCACATCATGGGACTGGCATCTGAGGGTCTCCAAGCCTGTTAAGCCCAAAGTGCTTGGGAACGTCTGTTCTGAATATTCACAGTTCCTGTGCTAGGTAACGAGAACCGCCCTGCTGATTTAAAACATAAACTCAGATGCAGATGCTTTCAAGTTCTTCTCTTCACGGGAGGGGAAAAGGGTGAGGATAGTTTTTTTTAAATCCCTCATTTTACTGCTCCTCTCGGTGAAACAAAATGTTGCCTGGGCATTCAGGATGGAGATGGACGGCAGGTTAGCCCCATTCTCTTTCTCCATGCAATTCCTGGGCAACCCACCCGGTTGGTTATGGAGGACACCAAAGGCAGCTCCGCTCCGAAGTCCCGGCTGGGAGGGAGGCGGGGAACTGGCCGGCTCGGGAGAGTGCTGCCTGGGGAAGAAAGAGGTAAAGGGTGAATCCTACCTGATACTGCAGTGCATCCGGACCGCAGCGCCGTGGAAGCTGAGAGTGGGATGGTATGGGATGGCATGGGGTGGAGAGGGGAGGAGGGGGAGAGGAAGAGGGAGATTTGTGCTGGCTTCTCTGCTCACCTTTTTTCCTCCCCCTTCTTATTGCAATGCCAGAGAGCGCGCAGCAGGGTTCCAGATTGACAAAGAATAAAAGCACCACCCACCGCACCGGCAGCGGCTGGCCCACGGGCGGGGAAGCAGCGTGGTCCGGAAGCCAGGCAGCCCGCACAGCCGCTTCCTCTGGCTGCGTTCATCTTCACTAGAATTGGCCTCCTCTACCCTTCCCTTGCAGTTCCCCCGCCCCAGACCCGCGCGGGAGCCCAGGAGGGACAACCGTGGAGGCGTCACCTCCCCCCCGGCCCCCCTCCCAGCCTGCCCCCCCCATTCCCCCCATCGCCTGCTCTGGGGGCCTAGAAGGGCTCGAGCTATGGGGAGACTAGGGTTCATGTCTCTTGCATGGGCTGGACGGCCAACAGGGGCTGCCTTTCTGCAACTACCAACGGCAAGGACTGGAGAGAGAAGTCCTCCTCCCCTGGCTTTGCAGCTTGACTCCATACATAGGAGAGGTGCAAAGAGGCCTGTTCATTCCCTCTGGAAGATGTATCTACCCGGAGAGAAAGCAACAGTCCTGCCCGCCCCACTCCACTCTGCCCAGAGGGCAGGAGGGCTGGCAGGCCTCTGTCGTCTCGAGTTACGCATTTGCATACAAAATGTAGGCATTCCTCACTCATTTTTTCACTTAATTAGAATTTTCTATTGTTAGATCTGAAGGGGGAAGAAAACCACACTTCAACTTTGAAGTTTCCACTAAAAGAATACCCGAGTTCTTTGTGATTTGTATTTGAAGACTACATTTCGTTTAGGCGTTAACCTCACTCCATAAAGTGTTTGTGGGCCTGCTTTGGTTTGTAGGTTGGATGGGCAGGCAGCATGTCTAACACCACAGCTAACTTTTAGGACAAACAATGTGCCTTTGTTTTTCACAAAAAGCATGGTGTTTGGGGGCCACTGATTTCTGTGAACTAGTTGGAGCTGGGGCAGCACTGACATTGCCTCAGTCATGTTAGGGGGTAGGGAGAGATGAAATGTTATCTCACGGTCACACGTTTTCACAGTCTCTTGATTTCAAACAAACAGTCCCTTCCTCTCCCATCCCTAATCCCTAAATTGTGGTTGTTAAGTAGTTTCAGTGATGTTACACTGTTTGTGACCCCATTTGGGGTTTTCTTGGCAAGGAAATTGGAGTGAGTTGCCATTTCCTTCTCCGGTTCATTTTACAGTTAAGGAAACTGAGGCAAACAGGGTTAAGTGACTTGCCCAGGGTCACACAACTAGTAAGTGTCTGAGTTAGGATTTGAACTCAACAACAGAAATCTTCTCAACTCCAGGCTTGGCACTCTGTCCACTGCACCACCTAGAGGATAATACTATTTATGTTACCTAATTTACAGAATTATTGTGCAGAAATTACTGTACAAACTTTAAAGGGCTTTACAAATGTGAGTAATTATTTGAAAGTTGGGAGGATACTGGTTCTCACAGTTCCTGTTGTTACATTCACTGCTTGCCTGCCTGAGGCTGCCCCAAGGACCAAGGATAGGTCTCATTTGTGGATTTCCTTGTCGGTATTGTTGCTTGGGATCAGACCACCTCCTAGGTGCAGGTCAGAATGAGAAGGCATGGATAAATTATAGTTGGTACTAGTTCAGTAAAGTAAAATTATAGATTCATCAAAGTTTTAAAGTATAGTTTAGAGATAGGGAATTGTGTGAGAGGAAAGAGTTCAGGGTCTGAATCTAAGGTCAGAAAAGGTCTTTATCCTTTCTCATGAGAAAGGATTCTGCCCCCGCTGCCCGCATAGTGGCAGGGAGAGAGCAACAGGTAAAAGCCAGCCCATGATTATATAATCTTTTAATGTAGAAACCCAACCCCCCCCCAACTGGCCTTCACTCTTATTGGTAGGGGGGCTGTCCCACAACCTGAGTGTGGGAATCTCTCTGAGACAAAGGACCCGGAAACATGTGGGTGTCCAATGAAAGCAGTCTTAACCTTATTTGGCATCTCTTCTGCTGAATTGGCTCTGGGGGAGGGTCTCCATTGCTCTAAGCCCCAGATTGCTTGAAGGTCAGGTGACCTAACCCTAGGCCTAGTGAATACTGAAGTCATTCTAGATTTGATTTTTCAGAATGGGGAAACTTCACTATAAATTATCCCTCACAAATCCCTACTTTTTTTTATACCTTTTGAAGTTTCCCCAATTTTCTTAATTCTAATTATCCTTGCAGCCCTTGTCACATTGACAACATACAAGGGGGCCGTCTCCTTTATGAGTACAGATACAGAGATTCAAAAGAAAACAATAACAATTGTCTTTTCAAAGTCCAAAAGTCTCTTTTCACACTGCTGTCCAGATGTGAGGAAGTCTTCTGGTCATGTAGGGTCATCCATCTTCAGCCCTGCTTCCCTGCTTCTCTTCCTTCTGCCTTCTTTCATTCATTTACCTACAAAAGGAACCTTGGAACCAATGTAAATCACAGCGCCAAAACCTTTATCATTCTTACAAAATTAAAATTGGAGTCTTAGTCAATTGTCATGAACACACATTAGAACCAGTTTCTTATATTTTGCATTAATCCATAATCAAGTCCTTCACCAGGAGGATGGGATTTTACTAAGGAATTTACATTAAGCTGACAATTAAAACAATTAAAAATGTTTCTAAGTAGTCCAGAAATTATCCTCCTTTTTAACATTGACTAATTATAACAAAGTTGAGACAAATGTGCTACTAACTGAATAACAGAATAATATTCCCACAAACCTTGACCTACTTGTCATATTATTACAAAGAACTAAAGGACCCTGACTCATAGAGGAATACCTATACTAAACCCTAAGCCTAGCAGCTTTATCTTATTGTAACTTAAGATGTTCCAGAATCAAGTAGATCTGTTGTTTTATTTCACAACTTTTGATTATTGAAACTTGCCACCAAGTATAGGGACAAAATTATAATGAGGGAACCATATTTCCCAAACTTCAGAATGCCAATTCCAGGCACAATGTAGCCAAGCTTCAAGTCTGTCAGGTGCTTTCAGGTAGACCCCAGTCAGAAGAATCCTACCTCAGCTCATGCTGAACAGTCGTTCCTCTGACCTTCATATCTGTATCTTACAGGATCTGGCACCATTGGTTGGTGGCTTGGGTATCTTGGGCAGCCTCTTTTAACACCCCTATCTGGAGTTGAACTCAAAGAAACAGTCAGTTAACAGTCCCATCAAAGTTTAAATAACAAGCACCAACAATCAACTTAAGATGTGATTATAATCTCACATTGGTTAAGGAACATCTTTGAAGTGAGCCTCAAATAACCTGCATTCATTCCTATATTTATTCTTGTTCATAAAGAAAATCAAATCTCCCATTGGGATTATAAATTATTGCTCTAATAGATGTGCATCTACTTCTAAACTTCTCTACCTTCTTTTAATTATGCTTAATCTGAGTTCATACTAAAATTTCTCTTCTCTCAACTAAAGATGTCTCTGGTTTAATCTCAACAACTAATTGTATTAATACCCAATTGCCCTTTTCATCATTTTGAAATACACTGGGACCCCATTTCACTCATATACACAGATATACCTTCTCTACAGTAACTTTATAATCCCAACCTCAGTTCCTGGGATAATGATTCAAAGTTGCATTTGTATCCTTATTTCCTCTCCTTCTCAAATTCGATTGATCTATTAATTACAAAATCAAGTTACAAATCTTTCTGTCTTCCTAGATACTTTCTCAAACTCTCTCAACTTACTTAAAACCCTTTAAAACTGGTACCATCATCCAGAGTCAGTACGGCTTGGATAAACCCAC
>CM053583.1:306782825-306797831 GCA_028627135.1 Pseudochirops cupreus
AGGAGAGAATAGACTGGGGGAGGGGGGACACACTGGGACGGCTGTTTTGGGGCGGTGGGTGGGGGAAAGACAGGGAGAAAATATGTAACTCAAAATCTTGTGGAAATGAATGATGCAGACTATAATAAAATTTAAAAAAAAGAGTAAGCATGATCACAAATCTTTCAAATCCATTCAAATATGTCTGATCTGATATCCTCCCTATTTTTAGTAGTGATGAATTTAGGCAGCTAAGTGATATAGTGGATAGAGCACTGGACCTGGAAGCAGGAAGATCTGAGTTCATATGTGACTGAAACACTTACTAGCTGTGTGACCCTGGGCAAATCACTTAACCTCTGCAAAATGGAAATAATAATAGCACTTACCTCCCAGGGTTGTTGTGAGGATCAGATGAGCTGATATTTGTAAAGTACTGTGTAAACCTTAAGGTGCTATATAAATGCTAGATGTTTCTGTTTTCCTCTACCTTTTAGAGAGAATTTTTAAAAATATTTTTCTTTGGTCCATCTGTAATTTATTGCATGTGTTATAAAGTATGGAAACAAGCCTTCTCTCAACCTATAGAGAAGTCTCTAGTTGAGTGCCGCCCCATATTATCTCCTTTGTTCCTCACAGCAACTCTATGAGGTAGGTGCCATTATCCCTATTTTACAGTTGCCTTTCTTGGGATCATACAGGGAGGAAGCAAACATCTGAGGTCATATTTGAAGTCAGTGCTTCCAGAAGCCAAGCCCAAAAGTCTGTTACTGTGTCACCTAGATGCCAACATAAATACCAGAATAGATGGCATGCTTGTCAGATTCTAGGAACAAAGTCAAAAGGTATCATCAGTGAATTGGCTGATTAAATTGAGATTTCATCAGACTATAATGAACGGGAAAAACTGAAATAAGATTGGAAATGTAAGTTGGGGATGGATTATAGAGGGTCTTAAATTCTAGGCTGATGAGTTTGTTTTTTTATCTTAGAGGCAATGTGAACCACTGAATAATTTTAAGCAACTCTTAAGATTAAGAAGTCTGGTAAGGCAAGAACATAATTATTTCCTTTTTAAATTCCTTAGTATTCTTACTTCTTCTAGATAATTTTCACTGTCAATTTTTCATATTCTTTGAAATTTCCCACAGGGACTTAAATTGATATTGCGTTAAATCTCCATTAATTTAGTCTTCCCAGGCATAATAAAGTAAGTCCTCCATTTAATAATCCTTTCTTTTAGTGCTCCCACTGGAATTTAATGTTTCTATTTACATAAATAACTTACAACTGAATTTAATAACTAAGTATTAAATCTTTTCTATCTCTCAATTTATTTTTTCCATTGCATTTTCTATCTAGGTGCTGTTAGAATATTGGAATACAGTTGATTTTTAATTATATATCACAACCTTGCTGCTTATTAAAATTTTCTTAAGCAGCATCTCTTGTTTTTACATCACCTTCATTTTCAAATATATTCCATCCATCCCTCCCTATCCTTCCTAACAAAGAATAAAACAGAAGGCAGTTCAGCAATGCCATCCCAACATATCAAGTGATTTGAACATGTGCAAGGTTCCACAACCACTGTCCTCCCTATTCTGCAAAGAAGGGAAGGAGTTGCAATTTTTTATTTCTTCCTAGAGCCAAACTTAATCATTATATATGACACAGAATGCTGAGTGTATTTTGAACTTGTCATTTTAAGTTATCCTCTTGGATTTTCTAAGTTTATATTAATGTTGTTTATAAAATATGAAGTTTTTATTTCCTACTTTCTACATTTATAAAATTTCTTTTTCACTTCTGATAATGGTGATTAATATTTCTTTACTGTATTCAGTAAGTATTAGTTGCAGGAGACCTTGTTTTAATTTTTAAGACGGAACTTTTCTAGGCAGTATGATATTAATTCTTGGTTTTGAATATGATATTTTTGCTGTATTAATAAAAAATATTCCTACCTATTTTAAGAATGGTAATAGATACAATCTTTCCACTTATCTACTAAAATAATTATGGGAATTTTTCTTTTTTTATACTTAATATGATATATTGATAACTTTGTGTCATGCCTACTTTTCATTGGTCTCAGGGAATAACAATGTTTGCTAAAGTTTTTCATAGGATTATTGAATCTAGTTTCATAAGGATAGCTTTTCTGTGTGGGTAAGTGGGTATGTTGCCCTTTCCTGATGTGGGAATAAAAACCACATTGAATAAGATTAGAATTTATATAGTGCTTTAAGATTTGCAAAATGCTTACTGTGTCCGAGGAGGGTATGGAGGAACTGGTCTTTCTTGTGACCTCTCAACCCTTCCCAAGACTGGATCATCCTCATGATGTCACTGGTCAACAACAACAATTTGCAGAGAGTAGAGGCCCCAGGGCAATGACTTGATAGAGATAATATACAAGGTCTTAGTGATTTGGAGCATTTTTTTTCCCTAAGACTGTTGATTATGTTGTGTATCTTCCTTTGGGAACTAATTACCTGGTCATATCCTTTACCATTTACTGGGGGAATACATTTATATATTTTATATTACATATATATTCATAAGGGGTTTGTTTTAATTATATTTTAATTATACATATGTACATATATTTAATCAGTTCTATCTTAGATGTTGTTGTTGAGTCATTTTCAGTCATGTCCAACTCGTCATGACCCTATTTGGGGTTATCTTAGCAGAGATACTGGTCTGGTTTGCCATTTCTTTCTCCAGCTCATTTTATAGAGGAGGAAACTGAGGCAGACAGAGCTAAGTGACTTGCTCAGGGTCACACAGCTAGTAAATGGCTGAGACCAGATTTGAATTCAGAAAGAAGAATCTTCCTAGGAATAGCTCCCTAACTCTAGGCCTAGCACTCTAAGGCACTATGGCGCCACCTAGTTGCCCTCTGTCTTAGATATGACTGTTTTTGGAGAAACTGTAAAGACTTTTCCCCCTAGTTAACAGTTTCTCTTCTCACTTTAATTTAATTGATTTCATTTGTGCAAAAATGTTTTCAGTTTTATATAATAAGATTTGACCTTTTTTATCTTCTGTAATCCTATTTGTCTCTTGTCTAGTCATAACTTCTTCCTTTTATCCATTACTGTAAAAATGTTCTTTCTCTATCCTCTTCTAAATTGTTTTTGATGGACCTTTTATATCTAGGTTATATATCTGTTTGGAACTTATTGTGGTATATGGTGTGATATCTTGGTTTAACTGTAATTTTTTAAACTTTGATCTAATCCATTACTATTTCCTTAGTCATAAATACATCACAAAAGCTGTATTCTTCCTTTCCCCCTTTTTCTTTTAAATAAAGAAGGTACTCTGATCTTTCTGCCACTATGCAGTGAGAGAATAACTGGACCGCATGTTTTATGTCATCTATTGATGTTTTAGGCTTAGACTGGATATAGTTCAATATGCTAGGAATTAGGAGCTTGAAAGAAGACCCCTCTCTCCTATTGACTTCCTGTATTACCTCGAATATGTGATTTCTTTGTATTTCGCTTGAAAAATGGGAAAAAATATTGCCTACACTTCCTTCCTTCTCACCATGACTTTATGCTCACAAATGGCAATGTAATATAATTCGTGATCTGGAAGCAACTCATCCATAGTAAAGCTATTATTAGGCATGTTTGTAATGTGCATTAACTTTTCTAGTCCATCAAGGTTGTTTCATTACTTCATTGAAAAAATGACTATCTAGTTAATAGCTTGAAAGAATGAATGTATCTTACACTGACCACTAGGGGCATAATGGATAGAGCTGTGGACCTGGATTCCCTAAGACCTGAGTTCATGTCCTCATCTTAGATACTTCCTAGTTCTGTAGGCACTCTATCTCTCTCGCCTTTAATTCCCTCACCTGAAAAATGGGAATGATAATAACATTTGCCTTATAGAAATGCTGTGATAATATAAAGAGATCACATGTAAAGTGCTTTGCAATCTTTAAAGTTCTGTATAAATCTTAGTTATGTTGTCGTTAAAAATTTAAGATGAATTGTAGTGTAGTGGATACAAGACTGGCCTTTGCCATAGGAAGACCTGAGTACAAATCTTGTCTCTGCCACATCCTGTCACCATGGGTAAACCACTTAACTTTTCAGTGTCTTAGGGAAAACTATAAATTACAGACAAGTTACTGAGTTGCGTCGATGAAGGATGTTCCTACTCCAGAACTTCAGTTCTAGACCTTACTTACACTCACAAAAAACAAACCCCAAATTTTATCCTACAGAGAAAATACTTTCTTCTTCCTTACAAAATTGCATTTGATATTAGGAAGCAAAGACTCTATGTAAATCCATTTTATCTGGTTATTGTGGTTCCAAATTACCTTCATCTTTTCCTTCCCATTCACTTTGTCCTGCATCTCTCCCAGGGCATTTTGGTATTGCCCTTCCCAATCTGGCCTCTGCATTTATAGTCTGTTGATATGGGAGAGCAACCCTTGAATGTCTGTTTTCTGCTCCTGTCTTTCAGAGCCTTTTCCTGTTTCAAATCGAGAACTGTGTGAGGAGGAGAAGGAACTAATTCACTTCCCAGTTTGTGAAGGGACCTCTCAACCTGAACCTTCGTGTTCAGCAGTCAGGATAACAACCAATAAAAACTACCGGAGCAGAGCCTCTCAGGAAAGTGCTTTAAAAAAGATGCATGAAGAAGAGCACCATCAGCAAATGTCCATTTTGCAGCTGCAGTTAATCCAGATGAATGAAGTTCATGTGGCCAAAATCCAGCAGATTGAAAGAGAATGTGAAATGGCAGAAGAGGAACACAGAATGAAAATGGAAGTTCTCAACAAAAAGAAGATGTTTTGGGAAAGAAAACTGCAAACTTTTACCAAGGAGTGGCCTGTGTCGTCATTTAACAGGCCCTTCCCCAACTCACCATAGAGGATGGGGAATGAACACACATGTGAATTCACATTTAACCACGGTGTTTGGAAAAAAGGGTATGTGAGATCAATCTGTGAATCTACAACTTGTCAAAGTTTGAATGAGACCAGTTAAGTGTGAATCAAAGGGAAAGTAGTGACTTTTCTGAGATTACATTCAGGTAACACACACATGACTTGCCCCCTTTCTGACTTCTTTATCTATAACCACCTCTACTAAGGATGAGGAAAGAGGCAATTTTGGTTTTTGAACATTATAGCTCTAAGTGTGATAATTCTGAATGTGATGTTGTCTTTAATTAGGATTCATATAAGAACTCTGTGGATTTGTTTTTTGGCTGTTGTTTTTTAATCAAGTACAAGGTATTTATAATGTGACCATTTATTATTATCATTTGGATTATTTTGTACATTCAAATGAGGGTTGTTCTCTTCAAAGGGATCCTTCTTGGGAGGCCAAATACTTGGTCCCGTCATCCTACCATTGCTCTGAGCATATCTGAATCTCTTCATGTAGAATTAGCTTCAGAGTTGTAGCTGTAGTTTTAGTTATCTTTTTAAAACATGTCTTCCATTTTTATTCTTTTGAGGTGAATTTGATTTTTTTTATAATAGAAATCATCTGGAACCCAACCTAGCGCTTGGGAAAGAGTGATACAAAAACAAAGCACAAAACAAGGATCTTGGTGAAGAGTCAGAAATGATGGAACAAACCTGAGAGTCTGCAGAGTAATGGAGGCAGATGGAAGATCTTCAAATGGGGGGGGAGGCAAGGAGTATGCCAAGTGGACAGTGTTGTAGAGAGGTGGGGAAAAAAAATGCTAGCTCTGGAACCAGAGCACTTGGGTTCAAATCTTGCCTCTGACGTTTACTACTGGTGTGATTCTTGGATTCAAATGTGATCCTCCTTGGCCTCAGTTTCCTCAATTATAAAATAAAGTTGTATTAGATGGCCTCAGATCCTTTCTAGCTATAGGTCTAGGACCCGAAATCTGAGTTCTTCTGGCCATGTGTTTCAGGAGACATCAAAGAGCAGCTAGCTCTGTATAAAGAGGCCAGGTGTCTTCCAGAGAGAGCCAGGATTTTGTAAGCATAGTAAGTGTGAAACAAATTTTGGATAATGGGGAGTTTATTGAGAGAGATAGAGACTGATAGACAGTCAGGGGAGGGATGGAAAGAGAGAGAAATGACTATAAAGTCATGAGTGTATGTGAAAGAGAGAGGACTATAAAGTCATAAGTGTGTGTGTGTGTGTGTGTGTGTGTGTGTGTGTGTGTGTGTGTGTGTGCAAGAAAGAGAGAGTGAGAGTGAGAGAGAAAGAGGACTATAAAGTTATGTGATTGGTTGTCTTGGAAAGGTATTCCCAAAGAGAAGTTTGAATTCCAAAACTGTTTTGAGCAATGGTAGCTCATATCACTGAATAAAGTGTATGGCCTCCAGGGTGACCAGGAGGAAGGAAGGCTTTCACTTGGATGTATACATTTGAGCACATTTGTTACACTGTCTTATTATTTTATAATCACATCTTGTATATTTTAAGAAGGTACTGCCTTCCTAGCAGTGTTCCCAAGGGCTCCCACCTTTTCTCTGGATTTTCTACTTCTATAGTATTAAGTTATTGATTTCCTTTTATTTGGGCTTCCAATCACACCCAAGGAGAGGCCCATTCACCAGCCATGCCAAAGGTGCTAGCTTGTGGTCATGTGATCAGATTATGCATTTAGAGAGTAGGGAGCTGGTTGGTTTCCATCACCAACCTATCTTACCAGCATGAACTGATTCAACAGAAACTTTGAGAAGTGCTTCCTGAGCATAAAATGACAATTTTGGAAAAGAAAAGGCTAGGATAAGCAAGGTGATCAACACTGTTAGAGAGATGGCAAAATCCAGTCATTAGAGCATTGGACTGTCAATCAGAAGATCTGAATTTCCATTCTACTTACTTACTAGCTGTATGACCTTCAGCATGTCGCTTTACACCTGAGCCTCAATTTTCTCATAGATAGAATGAGGGGGTTGGACTCAATGACCTCTTAAGGTTTCTTCTAGCTCCAAAACGATGATCCTATGACCCCTCTGAGCCTCAGTTTCCTCATCTGTAAAGTGGGGATAATAATGGTTGTACTATCTACCTCATGGGGGTGGCTGTGAGGAAGAGTGCTTTGTAAACTATGAAGCACCATGTAAATGTGAGCTATTATTATTATAAAATCTAAGGTAGTTCATTAGTTTCCCAAGGCAAAATTTCCCAAGGTCATATGTGATGAGATAAGGAATCAGAATAATGAATGGAATATATTCTATATGGACACTATGAGGAGAGTGCTGGATTTAGAGTTAGGAAGCCTGGGTTTGAGTCCACCTCACACATGCACTGGCTGTGTGACCCTGGGAAAGTCACTTAACCTTTATGAGCCTCTGTTTCCTCATCTATGAAATGAGGATAATAATGCCTGTATCACCTACCTCACAGGGTTGTTGTGAGAAAAGAACTTGGCAGACTTTAAAAGATATAAATGTAAGTTATTATAATGCTTAGCTTCTGGAGAACAAAGACCTATTTTGTTTGAAGCATCAGTACCAAGAATATCCTAAAGCAACATATCTGCAGAAAGGGTTGTATACACTAAGCAAAAGGGCTGTATTTCTAAACACCTGAGGCACCTGACATCTTCTGAGCTTTGAATGCATCACTTGCATTCTTTTTAAAAATGATTTAATATTTCTTCCCCACCCATTACATGTAAAAACAATCTTTACCATTAGTTTTTTAAACATTCTGAGTTCCAAATTCTCTCCCTCTCTCATTGAGCAGGCAAACAATTTTGATATAGGTTATACAGGTGTTATAGTTTATACATGTGCAGTCCATTGCTCATTTCCTAACACCCTGTCCATTATTGTCCAACTTCCTTGGGTCCCTGCCTTCTTTCTAAATAGCGTAGCTCTAAATCCTCCCCCCATTTCCCTGTGGATCTTCCCAAGGTCTGGATTTACTGAAAATGGCACAATAGGGTAGGAATAACACTGGAATTCAGAAGACATAATTCCAGACCCAGCTCCATCACTGGGTATTAGTATGACCCTGGGCAAATGCCTTCCCCTTTCTGGGTCTCAGTTTTTTCGTTTGTAGAGGGAATAATGGACTAAATGACAGCTAGGTAGGTATAGAGAATAAAGTCAAGAAGACCTGAGTTCAAATCCTGCCTCTAGCTATATGACATTGGGTATGTCACTTAATTCTCAATTCCTCAATTTTCTCATCTGTAAAAGTAGGGAGATTGGATTTCATGATCGCTAAGGCCCCTTCTATCTCTTAACATTCTATGCTCTTAGGCAAGAGATTATATCATAGCTTCAGAGTTGGAAGGGACCTCAGAAACTGTTTAATTCAATTCCACCCATTTTATAGGTGAAGAAAAAAGTTCCAGAGAAATTATGTGATCTACTGAAGGTCACATTTTTATTGTTTGGTCATTTCAGTCATGTCCAACTCTTTGTGACCCCATCTGATGTTTTCTTGGCAAAGAGACTCGGGTGGTTTGCCCTTTCCTTCTCTGTTTTGGTTTTTTTGGGTTTTTTTTTTGCTTTTTGGAATGGGGAAGGCAAGGCAATTGGGGTTAAGTGACTTGCCCAAGGTCACACAGCTAGTAAATGTCAAGTGTCTGAGGCCAGATTTGGACTCCAGTCCTCCCGACTCCAGGGCTGGTGTTCTATTCACTGAGCCACCTAACTGCCCTCCGGTTCATTTTACAGAAGAAGAAACTGAAGCAGACAGGGTTAAGTGACTTATCCAGGGTCACATAGTTAGTAAGTGTCTGAGGCTAGATTTAAACTCAGGTCTTCCTGACTCCAGGCCCAGCACTCTTATCTGCTCCACCACCTAGCTGCCCCACAGGTAATAGAGGTAAATAGTGGAAGTGAGATTTTAGCCAAAGTCCTATGACTTCAAAGCCACTGCTTGTTTTCACACGGTACTCAAAGTAATCAAAATGAAAGCAATATGGATTTCTTCTGGGGGGGCGGGTTGGGCTAAAGAGAAGCATACTGTCCCCTGAATGAGTTTTCTTAGTTTTTGTTTTCGGGACAATATGGTATATTTGTGTGCATGGAAATTTAAGACTGGCATTAAGACTAGATAGCATAATCCCAGGCAACCTTACAGATGAGGTAAGAAGGGATGATAAAGTGACGTAAGGAAGATTAGTGTGAAATGACTGGGTGGGTGAGGCCAGGTTATGGAGCACCTTGAATGCCAGACTGAAGAATCTGGACTTTTTTTTTTTTAGTAGGCAGGAGGGAGTCATTGAATTTCTTTGAGCTGGAAGTTGACATGAGCAACAGAGTGTTTTAGAAAGATTCATATTGCAGTGATTTATGGAATGTACTGGAGTGGGGAGAGACTAATGGCAGAGAGACCGGTTTTTAGGTTCTTGCAATGATCCAAGGAATACGTAATTAGGACCTGCACTGGGGCCATGGCAATGGAAGGAGAGGGCTGAGCAATAGTACAAGAGACATTGCAGAGAAGAGAGGGCCAGATTTAGAGATGGGAAGTGATTGAGCAAGAGGGGAGAGACACAGATTACTCTGAAGTTTCAGGTCTAGGTAAATTAGAGAAAGTGATGCCACGAATAGAAGATAATACAGGGGAGATAACACAGGAGACACAGGTGTGCACTCTTAGACTCCAGTCCTTCCAGGAAGCCTACAATACTGTGCTGCCTTCCCCTCCTCTTCCCCCTTTTCTTATTATTCCATTTCCACCCTACTACCTCAGCTGTGGTCACCTCTGCCTTTGCTGCTGAGATCATTTCATTGCCCAATCACCATCCTCTCTGCTGCTCCTGATGCTGCTTACATCTTTAGCTATAGCCACCTTTAAATTCTTCACCCACACTCCCATCACCTCAGACAACAGCATCACCACCACTGACTGAGGGCTGAGAAACTACCCTCTGCCAATATCTTCTATGTCCAAAAAGCTGAGACTCCACAAATTATGAAATTTTGATATTTTAAAAACATTTTTCTATAAAGGAGCTTTGGTCTTAGGGAATTTAATGGAATGAATGTACAAAATATCACTTTCTCTGTTATTCAGAGAGTCTACAAAATGGAATGTTTCCTCTTGCATTTAAAAATAAAAATGTATTTTGAGGGCAGTGTTTGGGGAAGGCAAAAGAACTTTTTAATGTAAAACATTTCCATACTAGCCACATTTTTAAAAAAAAGCAAGAGAAATAAAGAGAGAAAATTATTCTTCAAATTTGTACTCAAGAGTTCATTAGTTCTCTCTCTGGAGGTGGATGGCATTTTTTCATCAGGAGTCCTTTGGAATTGTCTTGGATTGTTGTATTGATCAGAGCAGCCAAGTTTTCACAGTTGATCATCATTACAACATTGCTATTACTGTGCACAATCATCTCCCAGTCCTCACTTCACTTTGAATCAGTTCATATATATCCTGCTGTGTTTTTCTGAAATCACACGCTGTCATTTCCGACAGCACAATAGTACTCCATCACAATCATGTGATACAACTTGTTCAGCTATGCCCAAATTGATGAGTATCTCCTTGATTTCCAATGCTTTGACACCACAAAATTAACTGCTATAAATATTTTTGTACATATGGGTCCTTTTCCTTTTCCTTTGATGTCTTTGGGAAAGGCAAGTGAATTATATTTCACATTGAAGGCCCTCTGTAGGGAGAATGGTAAACGTATTGTCTGATGGTGAACAATGGGTAGAGGCTGGGAAGAAAAGAGGCTTAGTATGTAAAAAATTCACAACCCTGGAAAAGAAGAGGACGTGCATTTCCATTGGCACCAACTTGTCAGTCTCCTGCCAGTCATCTCTCTCTGCCTTTGTACCCTATGACACTGACATTTTTTCTCCCTCTAAGAAATATAATGAGGCACTTCTACCTTGCATTCCAGCGTCTTAGGGAAGAATGATACTTGTCACAGTACTGTATTTCATAACATTTTGGAAGCCTCAATGTCAAAGCATATGACCTAATTATATCTCGCTGGACCCCTTGAATTTCCTTGGTTTCTTCTATGTATGGCTCATTCCTGGATGACCATCCTATTTTCCTTCTTGCTTTGTCACCTCCCTTGACATCTCCCCCATTTGTTCCCATGTTTTCTCTCTCCATTTTTCATATGGTTTCCTCTTCCTTACTTAATTTCCCCAAATCTCTAGCCTGGCACTGTTTCCTCTTGCTCAACATGGGCCTCAATTCTCCCACATCATAGAGTTAAATTATTCTGTGTGTGTGTGAAGGGAGTTGTGGAATGCTTAAATTGAGACTGAATATTCTTACATTTGGTATGGATGGGCTGAAGGTGGCCCTTGGAAGAGCCAAGTAAATGGGTTCCTGTTGTATTGTGCCAATTTTTATGTTGGCAAAATTCAACAGCTGTTGGAAACCAGTGAGGGAATAATGGGATTAATGATGGCTGCAAATTCTATTCTTAACTTGGCCATGAAGCGTGCCCTTGAATGCAACCTAATTTTTCTCTGCCTTGTTTTTTCCATTAGTGAAATTGGTGTGATGGTTATCTACCTCCCACAAGTGTTGTTAAGATTAATCAGTTAATGGTGGTAAAACATTTTTATAATAAAAAATATTCTAAAGTATGTGACATTGTAGTAATGCTAACATTCACTCCCAGTCTTAAAAGTCTTTCTGTGTTCATTTTCCCTGCTATAGGATCATTACAGATATGTTCACTTTTTTAAAAACCTCAACATAGCTTTATATGAAAACACACCTTTCCCCCCTTTCCCCGTTGGGGAGGCTGAAGCTGGTAGATTGCTTGACTTGAGAAGCACTTAGCTGCAGCAGAGCTAAAGCTGATGGGTGTCTGCAATGTGGTGAACACTCAGAAATAGAGGGCCACCACGCTGCCAAAGAGTGAACTAGCCTAGTTCAGAAAAAGGTAGCAGATGACAGTGGGTGGCCACTACACTTCCAGCCCAGGTGAGATAGGGAGATCCAGTCTCAAAAAAAAAAATATTAAGCATATACAAATCCAACATATATTAGAGCACGATTATTTGCTTTACAAAAGGGTTTAATACAGGTGTACTGTTAGTGAGCCCTTGGGGGTAGTTAAATAGGATTCCTGTTCCAAAAATGTAATTTACATATGGTTTTTAAATAACATATCTACTGAATAAAGAAAGTTAATCCATTATATTTGATGGGTTTCTGAAATAATGAGAACTCAGGAGCAGGACTGTTATAAGCCAGATGACAGTTCTATGGTCATGTCTACACAACTCTGGATGGTGGCTCTCTTGTTATTTATGTGAGAAGTGTGGCTCAGTTACTCCCTTAACACACCAAGATTTGAAGATCTAGTTGAACCAGCAAAATATCTGAAGGCTTCAGGCTCATAAATATTCCTAATACCAACCTGGCTTAATAGAATTTTTTTAAAAGCAATGGACTGGGAGTCAGAAAGTCTGGATTTGACCAGTTTCAACACTTGCTGTCTGACCTTGGGCAAGTCACCTAAAGTCTTTTAGCTGAAGATTTCTCCTCTATAAAAAGGTTTGTCCTTGAAGTGTTTACCTTTATTGGGAGCCAAGTACTTTGCAGAAGGCAAAGCACTTTGGAATCCTGAGTTGATATAATAGCTACTTGGAAGCCCAGATTTCAGATTTAGATTTTTCTGATTTCTCCCTTCTTTTTGTGCAAAACACAAGGTGAATCCCTTGAGAGTTAAAGAGGGGAAAAATCCTTTTCTTTCTGTTCTTTTTCTGCTGTCAGCTAGTGGATTTTCCAACAGTGGGCTAGTGGAAGTACCTAAGGGACTCTAAAAACCATTTAAGAAATTGTTGAGAGTGGATAGCAACCCCTAGGGAAGGCATTCTTAACTTTTCTGTGTGTGTGTGTCAATCTTTGGCAGTCTGGTGAAGTTTATGGATCCCTTCTCAGAATGTTTTTAGTTGCATAAAATGAAATACAAAATAACCCATCACTTTGAAACCTACTTATGAACCTATTAAAGAAATGTGTGATGTAGCAATATGTCTAGCAGTAATTCTAGTCACTGCCATAATTTCAAAGGAGTGATGAGCTGAAATATTTCAAAATAATCTGCAACTACTACTATGATATGGAAATATCTGATTTCTATTGGTGACAAAGTCACAGGTATTGCTAACGTTACTGTGCTTTGTTGCTTACATTCATAATGAAAGGAAATGTTAAATTTTAGTTAGAGGTTAGTAAAAATAAAGATGTAATTTTTTTCATTTTTTTAAAATAACTAAAATCTATCCATGGACCTTGGGGTCTGTGAACTCTACCCTGAACAATAGCAATTCACACATATTATATCTGATCTTACTCTGGTCTCAACCCTCAGTCTTGACTTGTGGTGACATAGCAAACAAGAAAATTCTCTTTCATGTTGCAGAAAGGTCTTCTGTGGGTTGCTGCTGGCCATGGACCAGAAAACCAAGTTCATAATTTCAAAATGTTTAGAGATCACTGCCTTCTTATACTGGTTATTCAGCTTGTTAGGATGTGAGGTTTATTGCCGAGTGATTTTGCACACTACCCTTGAAAAACATTCACAAGGTTAAAAGAATTTGGCCTTAAAGGTACTTTGACAGGTAGTTCAAGTCATGCATTAGACATTTCCTAACTGTAAATTATGTGCAGGATGCTCTGCTAGGAGCTGGAGCTGGGAAGATTATAGGAACAAGCTCAGTCAGGCAACAAGCTTTTATTAAACACTTTCTAGGTGCCAGTGCTAAGTGCTGGGGATACTGAGGACAGCAAAAATAAAATCCTATCCATGTCCACAAGGAACGTACAGTCTAATGGTGGGAGGGTCTGGGGGGCAGGGTAGGGGGACGGCAGGAAAAGGCAACATGTAAGTAACTAGGTATGTACAAAATACATACAGGTAATGATAACAAAGGCAAAAAGGATAAAGGTAATATGGGAGGGGAAGGGACTAGTTGCTAGGACCTCCTACAGAAGGTAGGATTTAAGCTGAGTCTTTAAGGGAACCAGGGAAGTTGAAAGGCAAAGGGAAGGAGGGAGAATATTGCTGGCCATAGGGAACAACCAGTAAAAAGGGCATGGGGATGGGAAACGGAGTGTCCTTCAAGGTCCTACCATGTGGCTGGATTATAGTGTTCATAGTGGGGAGAATAAATAATAAGAATGATGGAGAAGTAAGAAGGTGCCAGGTTGTGGGGAGCTTTATATGCCAAATGGAGGAGTTTGTATTTGAAGCTGGTGATAAGAGGAAGCCACCAGAACTCGGTGAATGGGGTGGGGGTGGGGGGAACACCAGAAGACCTTCACATTAGAAAAAATACTTTGACAGCTGAGTGAAGGCTAGATTGGAGTAGGGAGAGACAAGGTCAGAGGACCATTGCCACAGTATGGGAGAGAGGTGATATGATGAGATCCTGAATGAGTGGAGAGAATGGAGAAGTATACTAGAGATGCTATGAAGGTAGAAATGTTAAGATTTGGCATTAGATTTGATATATGGAGTAAGTGAATGAGAGTGAGGAATTGGTGCAAGAGGTTGTGAGCATGGGTAAAAGGGAGGATGATGGTGCCCTTTTTCTCTTTGACAGTTTTCTTTTTTTTTTGAATTAAAACTTATTTATTTTAGTTTACATCATTCATTTGCACGAAATTTTGAGTTACAAATTTTCTCCCCATCTTTCCCCTACCCACCACCCCAAAACAGCCATCCCATTGTATAACCCCTGCCCCAATCTATTCTCTCCTATGTCCTCCCCCCTCACCCCTCTGACTTTCTGGTAGGGCAGGATGGCTCTCCCTACCATAGTGCCTGTGTATCTCAAGTTCCAGTTGGATATAATTAATAATAATAATAATAATTGTATATATATATATGTATATGTATATACATATATATTTTTAACATTTGATTATAGAACTTTAAATTCTAGATTTAATTTAATTTAAATTCTCTTCCTCCCTCATCACCCACTGCCACTGGAAGGACAAGCAATCAAATACAAGCTGAACATGTGTAATTACGCAGAACCTGTCCACAGTGGGCATATTGTGAGAGACTGATTACATGTCCCTTCTTCCTATCCCG